>OZ005741.1:173210674-173623174 GCA_963930735.1 Dioctria linearis | reverse complement strand
AAAAGCCTTATCAACAATTTTTTTATGATCAAGTGTAATGGCATGGTGGCCAATGTTGCCACTTGAAATCTGTCTAGAGTATCTTTTTAGCGTAGCCCGAAAGTGGTTTGCGTAGCCACACCTTATAGAAAATGTAAAATCTTACCAATTTAAAGCTTTGCAGGACGATATTGCTGTGATATTAATATAGTATGATATGTGACTTAGATGAGTAGTGGAAGTCGTATGGGTGAAGGAAAAACCTGATTTTTGGTGATCTGGTATAATGGAATGCCATACGAAATCTTGCTATAGTAACTGTTTAGCAAAGTGATCTTTCCTGGTTAGGCGATGAGAGTTCGACAGCAAAATCCCATGTTATTTCTTATGGATGTCCAAACTTACTTTTGCAATGATCTCGCCCTAACACATCATCTGTCTCTCTCTAACACATATGCTTGAGGTGGACTTGGTCATATACTTGCCTGCTTGGAGCTTAGTATTATCAGTTGTATGCTTTATTTGCTATGAGTACAGTGGGCTATGCACATTCTGGCTTAGGTTGAGAGTGGGGTTAAATTAAAAGCATTGATGATAGAAGATAGTGGTATGATATTAAGTAATGGAAATTTTATGGGAGCAGTAAAAGAATAATTTTTGGTAGTCAGGCGTAATAGCATGACTTAGCAGGTAATTTGATATTACCTTTTGCCAAGATCGAAGTTTATTTTATGGGTGGTGGGCGTGCATAATATACTAGAAAGCTTTAGTGAATACCATACTTTTCAACCAGCTGACTCTGCCAAAACATCTATGTCGCTCTAACATAAATCTGTGTTCATATTTTAGGTGGACATGATAGCTTGAAATTATCTTATGGGTATTGGTCAATGAGGAAGTCTATAGGTCTGGGATTAACAAATATTGTGAGAATAGGTTAAGTTTAGTGATGCTTGAAATTTCTTTTATGTACGGCGGGTGGCGGATGATCTAGTAAGAAGTTTTTGTGAATACCATACATTTCAACCATATCGTTCTAACACACAACATCTGTCTCGCTCTAACACACATGTCTAAGGTAGACATGATCGTTTACATGCCAGCTTGGGGCTTTGTGTTATCAGTTGCATGATTGATATGCTATGGCTGTCTGGAATTATCATGCTGGTGTTGGGGTGGTCTGTATACTTGGTGGATGAGAGCTTTAGCGACAATATGCTATCGTTTACTTGCCAGTTTGGAACTTGGTGTTATCAGTTGTTTACTTTATATGCTCTGGCTGTCAGGGGTTATCATGTGTTGAGCTGGGCTGGGTGAATACCTATCTAAAATTAGATCACGTGAAACTGCTGCGAAACCTTGATGACCTATGATATCAATGTGGGATGACACTAATACAGTATGATATGTTGACTTAGATGAGTAGTGAGTAGTAGTATGGGTACAGTAAAAGATTTTCTCATTAAATTTTTGGTGATAAGGTGTAATGCACGACCAGTATTGCCACACGAATTCTTTCTAGAGTACCTTGTTAGCCTAGCCTGAAAGTGATTCGAGCAGACACATCTGAAAAAATTACACAATATGATAAAGAAAGATTGATGATATATATCAAAAGTGATGCCAATGGATTACATAAGGAAAGTAGGTTCACTTCATCTGCAAACAGCAAATATAGCTGAAAGCGACACACGTTGTGAGCAATAATCATTCTTGCTTCAATGGAGAACAACTTACTACAAGATATTCAAATTTAATATATCAGATCAAAGCAATATATGAGTATATTTCTTTTTGAATGACTCAAATCCGTCAAAAAATGACAAAATTATTGAAGTTTAAAAAAACGGAAATTAAAAACGGCGAATCTGGTTATGACGTCACGGTACACAAAACGCACGATGCATGTATGCACAATATAATATTTATAAGTCGATATTTTATGAAATAAATCCACAACAAATCCAATCGCGAGCACTATCTATCACGGCGGCGCAGAAACTACACTCGCGCTGCGTTAGACCGCGAATTGTATTGTGAATCTTGACGTCAGTAGTTACACTAGGACAGTTCTGCGACACCCTTTTAGCTTCCACGATTTCGACACAGATGGCGCCACCGTCGCTAGGTGGCCCGAGTCCATACTAAATGCAGGTTTGTGTCTTGGCTGTATTGGTTTGCGTCTTGGATACACCATCGTATCTTGGATGCACCATTGTGTCTTGGGTGAACCATTGAGTCTCGACTGCGCCCTAGCGGGAATAACCGGTACTACCGAGATGTGTCATTTGGTCTTGACTGCACCCTAGCGGCATTAGCCGGTACTACCAGCATGCATGTGGTGCGGCTTTTTATCAAGATTTTTCTTGAGCGCCTAAATGTAGGCTTTTGGTTTTGAACTAATAATTAAAGTTAATAGTAGGAAATTTTTGTTCATGCCAATGGATTCTAGTTGGTGGGTATGTGGTATGTGGGTATGTGTAATAAAGATAGGGAGGGGGGGGGGGGTAATGAAATTTTCATCAGAAATCCTGGTTTTCGATATATTAGCGTATTAATAATTCAAGTTATTTTTGCTCATGGAAATGGATTCTTGGCGGTGTGGGGTGGGAGGGGGAAATAAAATTTTCATCAGAAAACCTCTACGGGGGTTGGTTTTTGATATTAGCGCCATTTGTTCGGGCGCAAACGCCATTTCTTGAGTAAGGTTCCCTAGCGGCCTTAACCGGAACTACCAGCATGCCTTGGTTTTGCTGTTTTCTTTTATTAGCGGGAGAGTTCAGCATCATTCGAATTTCACAACATGACATCACCGTGAACAGATTCTAGAAGATGTCAGTGAGACATTAGCCGATATTACCAGCATGCTCCGGTACTTCGGCTTTCTTGGATGTGTTGTACGGTTCTCTTGGATATGTGAAGTTTTTTTGCTTCACTTTTGCCCACACGTGGCAGCATGCTACGGTTTTGGGAAGCTTTTTGCATCACTTTTGCCCACACGTGGCAGTATGCTACGGTTTTTGTGCCCACTCGTAGCAGCATGCTAGGGTTCTTTTTTATGTGTGGTGCGCCTAAATGTAGGCTTTTGTTGTTTTCAAGTGTTGCGCCTGGCTTTGAACTAATATTAGTAATAATTAAAGTTAATAGTAGGAAATTTTTGTTCATGCCAATGGATTCCAGATCGGCGGTATGTGGGGGGATAATAAAGGGAGGGGAGGGGGGGGGGGTAATGAAATTTTCATCAGAAATCCCCTACCGGCTCTGGTTTTCGAGATATTAGCATATTAATAATTCAAGTTATTTTAGCTCATGGAAATGGATTCTTGGCGGTGTGGGGTGGGAGGGGGAACGAAATTATCATCAGAAATCCTCTACGGGCTTTGGTTTTCGAGAGATTAGCGACATTTTTTCAAACAATTAGCTAATTGGCAATTATATAATTACTAATTGGCAATTAGCAGCTTGGTTGGTAATTAGATAATTGGTAATTAGTAATGTGGTGTGATGCGCTTTACTGGAATTCTGATATTATAAACAAATTTAAGTAATATCAACACTTGCTGTAAATATTTAATAGAAAATTTCAAGTTAAAGGTAAAAATATGGTTGCTCTGAGGTGTATTGATACAATTTCTTTTGCTGAATATAATGTTGTCAAACCAAATTAAATTTCAATATTTATTCACATCAAATTAATTATTTATTTCTAAATCTTAAGTTATAAACTTTTTCCCTATGTTCTATATTCAAAATTGGTAGCAATTTAAGTGAAGTTCTATGAGTCCTATCTTGGAAACGAAAGCGGTCCAGAGCATAGGTCTCCTAAGGTCCTTTTCCGGGCTCATATTCAATTATATAAACTTGTGGAGCACGAGTACTAAACGTAACTTTCATTATCACTAATAATTTAGAAATATTAATAATAAAAAACTAGTTTCACATTATAGATTTTTTTATTTAACGATTATAATATTTAATTGGGTACAGATTAATTAAACTCTATTTTAAACATTCGGCTGATAGGACCTCTATTTATAAAATAAAAATCGCCTGCAGTATTTATCTCCAGTATAGCATCGTCAGTAATTGTGCTGTACCGTGCACGAAGGAAAAGTTGACAGTCCTCCAAGTCCAGGATGATGCGAGATCCAAATGCAGTCTTACATCTTCTGACACCCAGAATCTTGTATTCCTTATTAAATTCCATTTCAGAAGGTGGGTACTGCTCCAGCTTCATCAGTTCCTCCATTGCGTTTGCCATTTCAGATTATTTTCTCCTTGGTTGTTTATCGTTTGAACTCCAAAATGAAACTGATTGCAAATCTGATTCAGCTCGTCAATTTATAGTCATGATTCCAAACCAAGTTTAATCCTGCTTAAAACAAATTTGCAATATCAGCACATTAAGCTGAATGATTCATGCAAGTTGATACCACACCTCCTGTAAGCAACCCAATTCCAAGAATTCTACTGATTGAAATGTTTCATTGGAATTCGTAAACAAATTTTCACATCCTGTTGTAAACAAATTTAAGCAATATTAGCAAGTAATTCATGCTTATTCTTTTCATATAATTTTTATACCACATCAGCCAAAAATTTTATTGTTCCAAGAATTTTACTGATCGAAATGTTTCATTGGAATGTAAACAAATTTTCACATTTTCATGTATGCATTCTTGTAAACAATCTTATTTGCAAATTCGACCAGGAGAATAAAGTAATCAAATTAATTTGAGTGATTTTCTTATCGTGTAATTCGATTTCATCTCAGCCTGTAAGCAAATTCATTAGAATTCATCCTGTGCAATGATTATTGTAGCAGCAGGATCATTCATGTTTACAAACCGTTGCTATAAAAGCGCAAGCAAGCTTTTGGGGAGCACCAGCCAATCTAAGTGATTCAAAGTGTTAGTGTTGAATAAAAAAATTAAAAATGTCTCTCACAGTAGTAAATGAAGGTTTTTCATTAATTAAGAAATTGCGAGAAGGTGAGTTGAAGCGTTTAAGTGATGCAAATTTTGTGAATAAAAACAATATTATTAAGGAGTGCAACAGAAACATACGTAAATTTCAAGCAGCATTTCGGAAGTGTAATAAGAATGCTAGAAAACGACATTTGGACAGCTGTATTGATCAAATTAAATCGCTGAGAGTGTTAATCAAAGCTCCTCATGGAGGTGGAGGAATTAATCAACGTGTAATAAGAAGTGATTTTGTTAAGTGGGAAGAAATAAAAACAGCATTAGTAGGTAGAATTAGGGCAGGTATTATCGTGAATATAAGCCACCTAGATCCTAAGCTGTTTATGCAAGATGCTTCCAAATTACTTTCTTGCCGCATTAAGAATACATTAAAACAACAATATCATATTAAAGTTGCTACAAAGTTTTGCGGTGAGTTTATTAAAGAAACTGGTGATAATGAAGTTATTAAAGACATTAAGTACTTCCAAGCAAGAACTGCCCCAATGAGTGTGGAGGATAATTTGAATGAGTGGTAAAAATTAAATATATACGACCCAATACTCACTCAACTAGAAGAGTTTCAAGAGAAAGATAGTGGTTGGGCTCTGCATTCTATAATACATTTAGCGCTGCATATCAACAAGTTTGAACCGATTCGGGGATCATTTTATATACCTCTGCTGAAGGAGATTGCATCAAAGAAAGCATGCATTAATGTGAAAAACAATGATGAAGCATGCTTCGCGTGGGCCGTAATCTCAGCGCTATATCCTGCAGCAGCAAATGTTAACTCCGCTAGGACCTCATCATATCCACATTATTCAACTGTGCTAAATTTAACTGGAATAACATTTTCTATGACGCTTAAGCAAATAACGCAATTTGAAGGCCAGAACGATTTATAAATAATCGTGTTCATCCTAGAGAAAGAGCGTTTCTTCGCCACAGTTCCAGGTAGACTTACGAAACACAGGATGGAGCGACATGTAAATCTCTTAATGCTGCAAGATGACTATGACCAGGCTGATGATGATGAAGATCATATGGATGATGATGACGATGATGATGACAATGATGATGACGATGATGATGATGCCAGCAGATATCATTTCTGCTGGATTAAAGATCTTTCGCGCCTCAAATCGAAACAAACTTCGAAACATGATGGTAGAAAGTATATATGTGAGAGATGTGTGCTCCACTTTCGCTCTGCTGAAAAAATTAGAATCACACACTCCTGAATGTGAGAAACAAAACGATTGTAGGATTATGTTTCCATCAGAGGAAAAGAAATGGTTGGAATATAAGAATTATAACCATAGGAATCCAGTACCGTTTTGTGTATATGCTGATCTTGAGTCAATATTGAAGCCGATTCAGGGAAACCATCAAAATACACAGCGAATCCAGGGACATAAAGCTCATAGCATAGGATTCTATTTCCACCCCAAACACGATGCTAAGCTCTCATATTAAAGAGCATGTCGAGGCAAGAATTGTCAACAATGGTTTGCATTAGAATTGCAAAAAATTGCATCCATAGCTGTACAGGAAAAGCTGAACATTAGACCAATGCAGCCCCTGACTAAAGAGGAACGGCGTTCACATATGGAAAGTACTTGCTGCCATATATGTGGAAAAACGCTTGCAACCGATCAAGAACGAGTCCGGGACCATTGTCACTTAACTGGTAAATACTGAGAATCATAATTTCATTCATTTTTTTATAATTTCTTTTAACAGGAAAATACCGAGGGCCAGCACACAATGCATGTAATCTGATGTATCAAGATTCCTCCATAGTTCCAGTAATTTTTCACAATTTATCTGGATATGATGCCCACTTCATTATTAAGGATATAGCTACATTTTTCCCAGGAAAAGTTGATCTCTTACCAATAATCAAGGAAAGATATATCTCGGTCACCAAGCACATGGAAGGCAGCCTCATAAAATTCAGTTTCATCGATTCCTTCCGTTTTATGGCAGAATCTTTAGATAAGTTATCATCATTGCTGCCAATGGATAAATTAAACACTACAAGATCAGTATGGTAGGGATTGGATGATGACGCGATCAAACTTCTTACGCTTAAAGGTGTCTTCCCATATGATTTTATTGATGACTGGGATAATTTAGATTTCCGGAACTTGCCAACACAGGAAGCGTTCTACAATAAACTGACTGACAGTGCTATATCTCCTGAGCACTACAATCATGCTGACGAGGTCTGGCAAAAATTTGAAATACAAACACTTGGTGAATATTCAGATCTATACCTTAAGACTGATGCTCTCCTATTGGCCGATGTGTTTGAGAACTTTCGAGAAGTGTGCATGAAGACTTACAATTTAGATCAAACACATTATTACACCATGCCAGGCCTAACATGGGACGCTATGCTTAAATACGCTAATATGAAATTATAGCTGATAACTGACGTAGATATACTGCTATTCATAGAGAGAGGCATTCGAGGTGGTATAATTCAATGTTCCAACAGATATAGTAAAGCCAATTATAAATATATGGATGATTTTAAGCCTGAGGAGAAAGAGAAATACTTGATGTATTATGATGTGAATAACCTTTATGGATGGGCCATGTCACAGCATTTACCAACCGGAGGATTCAAATGGGTTGATATTCCCAATATTGACGTTTCCGAAATTCCTGATGATTCTCGAACTGGATACATATTCGAAGTCTACTTGGATTATCCTCAACATCTGTATGATAAGCAAAAGGACTTACCGTTTTGCTCTGAGCATGCAGCACCACCTGCAGCAAAATTGGAAAAGCTTTTGACAACATTACATCCAAAAACTAAATATGTTATACACTACCGAAATTTGAAGCAATGCTTATCACATGGACTCATCCTGAAAAAAGTGCACCGGGTACTTCAATTCAACCAATCAGCTTGGCTTAAACCATATATTGACTTAAATACCACCAAACGGATGCAGGCTACTAGCGATCATGAGAAGGACAGCTATAAGAAGATGAATAATGCAGCTTTTGTAAGACCATGGATAATGTACGCAAGTATAGTGATATCAAGCTTTGCATGAAGTGGGAAGGTCGCTATGGTGCAAAAGCTCGGATTGCGGCAACCAACTTCCACAGTGCAACGATATTTGATGAGAATTTAGTTGCTGTGGAATTAAGGCGACTCAAAATGTTATTCAATAAGCCGCTTTATATAGGAATGGTAGTTATGGAAATTTCGAAAATATGCCTCTACGATTTTCACTACGATTTTATGCAGCATGAGTATGGGGATAAATGTAAAGTCATGTATACTGATACAGATTCTCTAATATATGAACTTGAAGAGAAAAATGCATATGAGTTTATGGCTGAAAATATAAACAAATTTGATACAAGTGATTACCCAGAAGATAACGAATTCCATTTACCGCTCATAAATAAAAAGATTCCTGGGCTAATGAAGGATGAGCTGAATGTGAACATCATGAGCGAATTTGCAGGCTTGCGCTCGAAAATGTACAGTCTGCGTATAAACGCTGTTAAAACTGTAAAAAAAGCGAAAGGAGTAAACACTAATGTAGTCCAGAGGCATATCAATTTCGAAGACTACGTCGAATGTATGAATAACAAGCGGATATTAACTGCTAATCAGATCTCCATACGATCTCATCACAAAGATTGCAAAAAAGATTGCATTGAGTCCCTATGATAAAAGCGCCATATTATGAGTGGAGGGACTCCTACTCTACCATGGGGACATTACTCTATATCGTCAGATCCAGAAGTAGCAGCCGCTGAAAGTATCTAAGTCAAGTGTAAATAATAAATGTATTATAGTGTTAGTTTCATTTATTCAAGTAATTTGTTTTAAACATGTATAATTGTAAAATAAAAAAAGTATTATAATTATAAATTTATTGTAATTGTATTATAGTTATAGTTGTTTTTCAAGAAATTATAAAACCGCTTTGCTATTAATCCAAGAGTTGTGTTTTGATGAAAATCCGAGCCATTTAACGTAAGCTTTATCTCCACTCCTCTTTAAGATTTTCTCTACGAGATATAGGTTTGGGTGTTTAACTTTCAGCAGCTCCAATTCCTAAAAGCCTCCTGTGATTGGATTTCCTTGATAATCTTCCAGCCGATATGTGATGGGGTTTGTGTTTTGAACTTTAATAATTTTAATAATCTCAGCTGTCCAGTTTGGTGTATAGCCTTTCTCAAATATATGTTTGTATTTGCTGATACGTTCAAAATCTCCAACTTTATACTTTGCAGGAATAACAATCTTTATATGATTGTATTCAGTTCAGAGCACTTGTTTCTCATTGGAAGCTTTGATATCACGTGGTCTCATTTCCGTAGTTCGATGTATTCTTGAGTTGCATTCAGTGAGCAGCGACTCAAAATCTTATTCAATAAGCCTCTCTATATTGGAATGGCAGTTATGTTAATTTCATAGATATGCCTCTATGATTTCTACTACAGTTTTATGCAGCGTGAATATTTGGAGATAAATGTAAAGTCATGTATACAGATGCAGATTCTCTAATATATGAACTTGAAGATAAACATGCGTGAGTTTATGGCTGAAAATATACACAAATTTGATATCCTGGTCTAATGAAGGATGAGCTGAATGGGAAAATCATGAGCGAATTTGTTGGCTTGCGCTCGAAAATGTGCAGTATGCGTATAAACGATGGTAAAACTGTAAAGAAAGCAAAAGGAGTAAAGGCTAATGTAGTCCAGAAGCATATCAATTTCGAAGACTACGTCGAATGCGTGAATAACAAGTGAATATTAACTGCCAATCAGAGCTCCATACGATCCCATAACCATAGCGTGTACACTGTCAGTTAAAAGAAGATTGCATTTAGTCCTTATGATAATAAGCGACATATTATGAGCGGAACGACGGATACTCTATCATGGGGGCATTACTTCATTTCATCAGATCAACAAGTGGCAACCAAACAGCTCTGATAACAGGTAAACAGCTTTTCAAACAGCTCTGATAACAGCTTCACAGCTTTTCAAACAGCTCTTATAACAGCTAAACAGCTTTTCAGACAGCTCTGATAACAGCTTAACAGCTTTTAAACAGCTCTGGTAACAGCTTAACAGCTTTCCAAATAGCTCTGATAACATCTTAACAGCTTTTCAAACAGCTGTGATAACAGCTTAATAGCTTTTAAACAGCTCTGATAACAGCTTAACAGCTTTCCAAACAGCTCTGATAGCAGTTTAACAGCTTTTCAAACAGCTCTGATAACAGCTTAACAGCTTTTCAAACAGCTCTGAAAACAGCTTAACAGCTTTTAAACAGCTCTGATAACAGCTTAACAGCTTTTAAAACAGCTCTAATAACAGCTTAACAGCTTTTCAAACATGTCTGATAATGGGTGAACTGCTTTAATCTACTCAACAGATCCCCAGGATTCGGTGTGCTTTAGACTTATGAAGATTTCGCATGTTTCACCCTTTTATAGTAGAATGAAGGTATCAAATCCTTTACGGTAGCGAGCATTGGATGGGAAACATATTACATACCATTAGTAGTACCATTAGTATTCCCACTAATGCCACTAGGGAACCTTACTCAAGAAATGGCAATATGTAGTAAGTAGTTACGCTATGCCGATACCAGGACACTTTTTCCATACAAAATGTGCAAGGTAGATTCCAACTATTTTGGTAGTTTCTGGATCGGATTCTGGGTCACTGAGGGGGATTCCGTCTAGTGGTCTACGTCAAAAGGCCTGCCTGGAGAATTCCTTTCCTACCGTCTGGCTGACCAGGAGATGACATTAACTTTTTTAATAATAATTCAAGTTTTATTTTTTTACTCATGGTGTGCTGCGCCTAAATGTAGGCTTTTTTATTATGATTTTGCTGTTTTCAAGTGTTGCGCCTAAATGTGGGATTTTTGGTTTTGAACTAATATTAGTAATAATTAAAGTTAACGCTATACTACTCTTTTTCATACCAATAGATTCTAGAAGGTGCCAGCGGATAGGGTATTGATACTGTTGGGGGACAAAATTTTTATCAGAAATCCTCTACGGGCTATGGTTCTCGAGATATTAGCGATTTTACCTTTTTAGATATAGTTAATATTAGTAATAATTAAAGTTAACGCTATGCTATTCTTTTTCATACCAATAGATTCTAGAAGGTGCCAGCGGATAGGGTATTGGTACTGTTGGGGACAAAATTTTTATCAGAAATCCTCTACGGGCTATGGTTCTCGAGATATTAGGGATTTTACCTTTTTAGATATAGTTAATATTAGTAATAATTCAAGTTAACCCTATGCTATTCTTTTTCATACCAATAGATTCTAGGAGGTGCCAGTGGATAGGGTATTGGTACTGTTGGGGGACAACATTTTCATTAGAAATCCTCTACGGACTGTGGTTTTCGAGATATTAGCGATATTTCCATTCAATATTACTAATAATTCAAGTTACTTTGGGGAGTTGTAGATATCAGCATAATGTCGCCTTGGATTTGCTGTTTTCTTACTTGAATATTTCTTAGTCAGGAATTTGTAGATATCAAAAGTTCCGGATGACTTTCTATAGGCGTTCTGGGGCAGTGGGGTTCTGAGCATCAAACTAAACATTAGGCATGCTTCCCCTGTTTATGATGTAATTTGATATCACCGCTGTAAACAAATTCGCATTTAAGCTGAATGGTTCATACACACCTGTGTAAACTTCCTGTTTAAAATATTCGCATTTTAGCTGAATGAGTCATGCACACCTGTGTAAACAAATTTAAGCAATAACAGCACATTTATTCTTTTCACGTAATTTGATACCCACACTTCCTGTAGGCAGCCAAAAATTTTATTGTTCCAAGAATTTTGCTGAACGAAACGTTTCATTGTAATGTAAACAAATTTTCACATTTTCATGTATGCATTCATGTAAACAATCTTATTTGCAAATTCAACCAACAGAATAAAGTAATCAAATTAATTTGGATGATTTATGTTTTTGTGTGTTTTATTGTTTATTCGATATCATCTCAGCCTGTAAGCAAATTCGTTGGAATTCATCCTGTGCAATGATTATTGCAGCAGCAGGATCATTCATGTTTACAAACTTTTTCTATAAAAGCCCAAGCAAACTCTTGGGGAGCATCAGTCAGTTTTAGTGAGTCTCAGTGATAGTACATAAAAAAATTAAAATGTCTTCGGCGTTAGTAAATAAAAGTTTTCAATAATTGAAAATTTGCGAAAAGATGTGTGGAAGTGTTTAAAATATTCAGTGAATAAAGACTATATTGTTCAAAAGTGCAATAGAAACATGCATAAATTTCAAGTTGCATTTCGGAAGTGCAATAAGAGTGCTAGAAAACGACATTTTGAGAGCTGTCTCGAGCAAATTAAATCACTGAGAGCACTATTGAGAACTCCCCGTCGAGGTGGAGGAATTACTCGCGTAAGAAGAAGTGATTTTGTTAAGTGGGAGGAAGTAAAGACAGCGTTTGCAGACAGAATTCGACAAGGTGTTATTGCAAATTTAAAGCATCACGATCCGAAGCTATTTATGCAAGACGCTGCCAAATTATTTATGCGCCGCATTAAGAATACATTAAAACATTATTTTAATATTAAAGTTTCTACAACGTTTTGCGCTGAATTTGTTAAGGAAACTGGTGACAATGAAATTATAAAAGACATTAAATATTTCCAAGCGAGAACTGCTGCAATTTGTGCAGATGATAACTTAGAGGAGTGGTTTAAATCAAACATTTTAGATCTAATAAACACTCAGCTGGAAGAATTCCAGGAAAAAGACAGTGGCTGGGCACTACACTCTATAATACATCTAGCAGTACACATCAACAAGTTTGAGCAGCTCCGAGGATCTTCGTATATACCTCTGCCGAAGGAAATTGCTTTAAAGCAAGCTTGCATCAATGTGAAAAATAATGGGGCAGTAACATCAGCGCTATATCCTGCAGCAAATGTTCGCTCTGATAGGACCTCATCGTATCCACATTACTCTACAGTACTAAATTTAAATGGGATAACATTTCCCATTACGCTTAACCAGATTAAACAATTTGAAGGACAGAACGATTTATCAGTTAACGTATTCATCCTAGAGAAAGAGCGTTTCCTCACAACAGTTCCAGTTAGACTTACGAAACACAGGATGGAGCGGCATGTAAATCTCCTTATGATACAAGATGGCTATGATAACACAAAGGATGAAGATCATATGGATGATGATGATGATGCTGGCAGATATCATTTCTGCTGGATTAAAGATCTTTCGCGCCTTGTATCGAGACAAACTTCAAAACATGGTCATAGAGTGTATATATGTGACAGATGTTTGCTCTACTTTTCCTCTGAAGAAAAATTAGCATCACACACTCCTGACTGCGAGAAACAGAATGATTGCAGGATTATGTTTCCCTCAGAGGAAAAGAAATGGTTGGAATATAAGAACTATAACCATAAGAATCCAGTCCCGTTTTGTGTGTATGCTGATCTTGAGTCAATATTGAAGCCGATTCAGGGAAACGATCAAAATACACAGCGAATCCAGGAACATGAAGTTCACAGCATTGGATTCTATTTCCACTGCAAACATGATGCTAAGCTCTCATATTACAGAGCATATCGAGGCAAGAATTGCCAACAATGGTTTGCATTAGAATTGCTAAAAATTGTCTCCATAGCTCTACAGGAAAAGCTGAACATCAGATCAATGCAACCTCTGACCAAAGAGGAACGGCGATCGCATATGGAAAGTACTTGCTGCCATATATGTGAAAAAACGTTTGCAGCCGATGAGGAACGAGTCCGAGACCATTGCCACTTAACAGGTAAATACTGAGAATCATAATTTCATTCATTTTTATTCATAATTTCTTTTAACAGGAAAATACCGAGGACCAGCCCACAATGCATGTAACCTGATGTATCAAGATTGTCCCATAGTTCCAGTCATTTTTCACAATTTATCTGGGTATGATGCTCACTTCATTATTAAGGGTATAGCTACAGCCATTCCTGGGAAAGTGGATCTTCTGCCAATAAATAAAGAAAGATACATTTCGTTCACCAAGCACGTTGAAGGCAGCCATATCAAATTCAGATTCATCGACTCCTTCCGTTTTATGGCAGAATCCTTAGATAAGCTATCATCATTGCTGCCAATGGATAAATTAAACATTACAAGAGCTGTATGGCAGTAATTGGATGATGATGACTTTAAACTACTTTCGCGCAAAGGTGTCTTCCCATACGACTTCGTTGACGATTGGGCAAAATTGGATTTCCAACACTTACCTGCGCAGAAGCAATTCTATAATAAAATGACTGACAGTGATATATCTGCTGAGGACTACAACCGCGCAGAAAAGGTGTGGAGGATATTTGAAATACACACACTTGGCGAATATTCCGATCTATACCTGAAAACTAATATCCTTCTATTGGCTGATGTGTTTGAGAGCTTTCGAGATGTCTGTATGAAGACGTACAATTTAGATCCTGCACATTATTACACCATGCCAGGTCTAACATGTGATGCAATGTCAAAATATACCAAAGTGAAACTAGAGCTGATAACCGATGTAGATATACTGCTATTCATAGAGAGAGGTATTCGAGGTGGTATAAGTCAATGCTCGAACAGATATAGTAAAGCAAATAATAAATATATGGATGATTTTAAGCCTGCCGAGAAAGAGAAATACCTGATGTATTATTATGTAAATAACCTTTATGGATGGGCTATGTCACAGCATTTACCAACCGGACGATTCAAATGGGTTGATGCTCCCAATATCAACGTTTTCGAGATTCCTGATGATTCTCCAACTGGATACATATTCGAAGTCGACTTGGACTATCCTCAACATCTTCGTGATACACATAAGGATTTACCGTTTTGCTCTGAGCATGCAGCACCGCCTGGAGCAAAATTAGAAAGGCTTTTGACAACTTTAAATCCAAAATCCTGAAAAAAGTGCACCGGGTTCTTCAATTCAACCAATCAGCTTGGCTTAAACGATATATTGACTTAAATACTACCAAACGGAAGCAGGCTACCAGCTATCATGAGAAGGACAGCTATAAGAAGATGAATAATGCAGCTTTTGGTAAGACCATGGAAAATATTCGCAAGTATAGCGATATAAAGCTTTGCATAAAGTGGGAAGGTCGCTATGGTGCAAAAGCTCGGATTGCGGCACCCAACTTCCACAGTGCAACGATATTTGATAAGAATTTAGTTGCTGTGGAATTAAGGCGACTCAAAATCTTATTCAATAAGCCCCTCTATATTGGAATGACAGTTTTGGAAATTTCAAAGAAATGCCTCTATGATTTCCACTACAGTTTTATGCAGCGTGAATTTGGAGATAAATGTAAAGTCATGTATAATACAGATTCTCTAATATATGAACTTGAAGAAGAGAATACATATGAGTTTATGGCTGAAAATATAAACAAATTTGATACAAGTGATTACCCAGAAGATAATCAATTCAATTTACCACTCATGAATAAAAAGATTCCTGGTCTAATGAAGGATGAGCTGAATGGGAAAATCATGAGCGAACTTGCAGGCTTGCGCTCGAAAATGTACAGTCTACGTATAAACGATGGTAAAACTGTAAAGAAAGCAAAAGGAGTAAAGACTAATGTAGTCCAGAGGCATATCAATTTCGAAGACTACGTCGAATGTTTGAATAACAAGCGAGTATTAACTGCTAACCAGAGCTCCATACGATCGCATAACCATATTGTCTACACGATCAGCCAAAAGAAAAATGCATTGAATCCATATGATAACAAGCGGTATATTATGATTGGGACAACGGATACTTTACCATGGGGACATTACTCTATTCAATCAGAACAGCAAGGAGCAGACGCAGAAAACATATAATCTAAGGCTAGTCTAAGATATGTATTGTAAATAAAAATTGTATTATAGCTAAAATAACATTTAATGAATTAGTTTGTTTTAATTGTATTATAGTCTAAGATGATATACACTATTGTAAAATAAAGGAAAATATTATAAATATAGGGTAACCGATTTAAGGAAGCCTAATAAAGAATGATACCTTAAGAATTAAATGTTAATCTAGAATGATGCCTTAAGAATTAAATGTTAATATTTTTCAATTTATAATGGCCTTCTTTTTATTCAATTTCCCATACTAAGTCCGGAACTCCCGAATTATGTTTGACCATTAAAACGTGTGGTGGTGGTGGTGGGTGGTGGTGGTGGTGGTGGGTGGTGGTGGTCGGGGTGGTGGTATTGGTTGTGGTGGTGGGTGCCTGGTCTTGGATGGCGCTTGAAACGGATATTTGACGCGTGGTCTCAATTTGAAGCTGACCTCTGACGTCACCTTGACCTATGAGGCCAACCGGAGGTGGGGTCAGATAACAGCGTAATAGCTTTTCAAACAGCCCTGATAACATCTTAACAGCTTTTAAACAGCTCTGATAACAGCTTAACAGCTTTTAAAACAGCTCTGATGAAAGCTGAACAGCTTTTAAAACAGGTCTGATAACAGCTTAACAGCTTTTAAAACAGGTCTGATAACAGCTTAACAGCTTATAAAACAGGTCTGATAACAGCTTAACAGCTTTTAAAACAGCTCTGATGACAGCTTAACAGCTTTTCAAACAGCTCTGATAACAGCTTAACAGCTTTTAAACAGCTCTGATAACAGCTTAACAGCTTTTAAAACAGGTCTGATAACAGCTTAACAGCTTTTACAACAGCTCTGATAACAGCTTTTCGAACAGCTCTGCTAACAGCTTAACAGCTTTTAAACAGCTCTGATAACAGCTTTTCAAACAGCTCTGATAACAGCTTAACAGCTTTTAAACAGCTCTGATAACAGCTTAACAGCTTTTAAAACAGCTCTGATAACAGCTTAACAGCTTTTAAACAGCTCTAATAACAGTTTAACAGCTTTTAAAACAGCTCTGATAACAGCTTAACAGCTTATAACACAGGTCTGATAACAGCTTAACAGCTTTTAAAACAGCTCTGATTACAGCTTAACAGCTTTTCAAACAGCTCTGATTACAGCTTAACAGCTTTTCAAACAGCTCTGATAACAGCTTAACAGCTTTTAAATAGCTCTGATAACAGCTTAACAGCTTTTAAAACAGGTCTGATAACAGCTTAACAGCTTTTAAAACAGGTCTGATAACAGCTTAACTGCTTATAAAACAGCTCTGATAACAGCTTAACAGCTTTTCAAACAGCTCTGATAACAGCTTAGCAGCTTTTAAACAGCTCTGATAACAGGTTAACAGCTTTTAAAACAGCTCTGATAACAGCTTAACAGCTTTTCAAACAGGTCTGATAACAGCTTAACAGCTTTTAAAACAGCTCTGATAA
Source organism: Dioctria linearis (assembly GCA_963930735.1). Classification (NCBI taxonomy): domain Eukaryota; kingdom Metazoa; phylum Arthropoda; class Insecta; order Diptera; family Asilidae; genus Dioctria; species Dioctria linearis. Next base: position 173,605,836 of record OZ005741.1, on the reverse strand, counting down.
CAGCTTAACAGCTTTTAAACAGCTCTTATAACAGCTTAACAGCTTTTAAAACAGCTCTGATAACAGCTTAACAGCTTTTCAAACAGGTCTGATAACAGCTTAACAGGTCTGATAACAGCTTAACAGCTTTTAAAACAGCTCTGCTTACAGCTTAACAGCTTTTAAAACAGCTCTGATAACAGGTTAACAGCTTTTCAAACAGCTCTGATAACAGCTTAACAGCTTTTAAACAGCTCTGATAACAGCTTAATAGCTTTTAAAACAGCTCTGATAACAGCTTAACAGCTTTTCAAACAGCTCTGATAACAGCTTAACAGCTTTTAAACAGCTCTGATAACAGCTTAAAAGCTTTTAAAACAGCTCTGATAACAGCTTCACAGCTTTTCAAACAGGTCTGATAACAGCTTAACAGCTTTTAAAACAGCTCTGATAGTAGCTTAACAGCTTTTAAACAGCTCTTATAACAGCTTAACAGCTTTTAAAAAAGCTCTGATAACAGCTTTTCAAACAGGTCTGATAACAGCTTAACAGCTTTTAAAACAGCTCTGCTTACAGGTTAACAGCTTTTCAAACAGCTCTGATAACAGCTTAACAGCTTTTAAAACAGCTCTGATAACAGCTTATCAGATTATAAAACAGCTTTATCAGCTCATCCACAGATAGAAGGGCAGACCCTAGAGTAATCAGCGTCAAATTGACACCACGCGTCAAATATCCGTTTCAAGCGCCATCCAAGACCAGGCACCCACCACCACAACCAAAACCACCACCCCGACCACCACCACCCACCACCACCACCACACGTTTTAATGGTCAAACATAATTCGGGAGTTCCGGACTTAGTATGGGAAATTGAATAAAAAGAAGGCCATTATAAATTGAAAAATATTAACATTTAATTCTTAAGGCATCATTCTAGATTAACATTTAATTCTTAAGGTATCATTCTTTATTAGGCTTCCTTAAATCGGTTACCCTATATTTATAATATTTTCCTTTATTTTACAATAGTGTATATCATCTTAGACTATAATACAATTAAACAAACTATTTCATTAAATGGTATTTTAGCTATAATACAATTTTTATTTACAATACATATCTTAGACTAGCCTTAGATTATATGTTTTCTGCGTCTGCTCCTTGCTGTTCTGATTGAATAGAGTAATGTCCCCATGGTAGAATATCCGTTGTGCCACTCATAATATACCGCCTGTTATCATATGGATTCAATGCATTTTTCTTTTGGCTGATCGTGTAGACAATATGGTTATGCGATCGTATGGAGCTCTGGTTAGCAGTTAATACTCGCTTGTTATTCAAACATTCGACTTAGTCTTCGAAATTGATATGCCTCTGGACTACATTAGTCTTTACTCCTTTTGCTTTCTTTACAGTTTTACCATCGTTTATACGTAGACTGTACATTTTCGAGCGCAAGCCTGCAAATTCGCTCATGATTTTCCCATTCAGCTCATCCTTCATTAGACCAGGAATCTTTTTATTCATGAGTGGTAAATTGAATGGTTATCTTCTGGATAATCACTTGTATCAAATTTGTTTATATTTTCAGCCATAAACTCATATGCATTTTTCTCTTCAAGTTCATATATTAGAGAATCTGTATCTGTATACATGACTTTACATTTATCTCCAAATTAGCGACCTTCCCACTTTATGCAAAGCTTTATATCGCTATACTTCCGAACATTTTCCATGGTCTTACCAAAAGCTGCATTATTCATCTTCTTATAGCTGTCCTTCTCATGATCGCTGGTAGCCTGCTTCCGTTTGGTAGTATTTGAGTCAATATATGGTTTAAGCCAAGCTTATAGGTTGAGTTGAAGAACCCGGTGCACTTTTTTCAGGATGAGGCCATGTGATAAGCATTGCTTCAAATTTCTGTAGTGTATCACATATTTAGTTTTAGGATTTAAAGTTGTCAAAAGCTTTTCTAATTTTGCTCCAGGCGGTGCTGCATGCTCAGAGCAAAACGGTAAATCATTATGTGTATCATGTAGATGTTGAGGATAGTCCAAGTCGACTTCGAATATGTATCCAATTGGTGAATCAGGAATCTCGAAAACGTTGATATTGGGAGCATTAACCCATTTGAATCCTCCGGTTGGTAAATGCTGTCACTAGCCCATCCATAAAGGTTATTTACATCATAAGACATCAGGTATTTCTCTTTCTCGGAAGGCTTAAAATCATCCATATATTTATTATTTGCTTTACTATATCTGTTCGAGCATTGACTTATACCACCTCGAATACCTCTCTCTATGAATAGCAGTATATCTACATCGGTTATCAGCTCTAGTTTATCTTTGGTATATTTTAACATTGCATCCCATGTTAGACCTGGCATGGTGTAATAATGTGCAGGATCTAAATTGTACGTCTTCATACAGACATCTCGAAAGTTCTCAAACACATCAGCCAATAGAAGGATATAAGTTTTCAGGTATAGATCGGAATATTCGCCAAGTGTCTGTATTTCAAATGTCCTCCACACCTTTTCTGCGCGGTTGTAGTTCTCAGCAGATATATCACTGTCAGTCATTTTATTATAGAATTGCTTCTGCGCAGGTAAGTGTTGGAAATCCAATTTTGCCCAATCGTCAACGAAGTCGTATGGGAAGACACCTTTGCGCGAAAGTAGTTTAAAGTCATCATCATCCAATTACTGCCATACAGCTCTTGTAATGTTTAATTTATCCATTGGCAGCAATGATGATAGCTTATCTAAGGATTCTGCCATAAAACGGAAGGAGTCGATGAATCTGAATTTGATATGGCTGCCTTCAACGTGCTTGGTGAACGAAATGTATCTTTCTTTATTTATTGGCAGAAGATCCACTTTCCCAGGAATGGCTGTAGCTATACCCTTAATAATGAAGTGAGCATCATACCCAGATAAATTGTGAAAAATGACTGGAACTATGGGACAATCTTGATACATCAGGTTACATGCATTGTGGGCTGGTCCTCGGTATTTTCCTGTTAAAAGAAATTATGAAAAAAAATGAATGAAATTATGATTCTCAGTTTTTACCTGTTAAGTGGCAATGGTCTCGGACTCGTTCCTCATCGGCTGCAAACGTTTTTTCACATATATGGCAGCAAGTACTTTCCATATGCGATCGCCGTTCCTCTTTGGTCAGAGGTTGCATTGATCTGATGTTCAGCATTTCCTGTACAGATATGGAGACAATATTTTGCAATTCTAATGCAAACCATTGTTGACAATTCTTGCCTCGATATGCTCTGTAATATGAGAGCTTAGCATCATGTTTGCAGTGGAAATAGAATCCAATGCTGTGAACTTCATGTTCCTGGATTCGCTGTGTATTTTGATCGTTTCCCTGAATCGGCTTCAATATTGACTCAAGATCAGCATACACACAAAACGGGACTGGATTCTTATGGTTATAATTCTTATATTCCAACCATTTCTTTTCCTCTGAGGGAAACATAATCCTGCAATCATTCTGTTTCTCGCATTCAGGAGTGTGTGATAATAATTTTTCTTCAGAGGAAAAGTAGAGCAAACATCTGTCACATATATACACTCTATGACCATGTTTTGAAGTTTGTCTCGATACAAGGCGCGAAAGATCTTTAATCCAGCAGAAATGATATCTGCCAGCATCATCATCGTCATCCATATGATCTTCATCCTTTGTGTTATCATAGCCATCTTCTATCATAAGGAGATTTACATGCGGCTCCATCCTGTGTTTCGTAAGTCTAACTGGAACTGTTGTGAGGAAACGCTCTTTCTCTAGGATGAATACGTTAACTGATAAATCGTTCTGTCCTTCAAATTGTTTAATCTGGTTAAGCGTAATGGGAAATGTTATCCCAGTTAAATTTAGTACTGTAGAGTAATGTGGATACGATGAGGTCCTATCAGAGCGAACATTTGCTGCAGGATATAGCGCTGATGTTACTGCCCCATTATTTTTCACATTGATGCAAGCTTGCTTTAAAGCAATTTCCTTCGGCAGAGGTATATACGAAGATCCTCGGAGCTGCTCAAACTTGTTGATGTGTACTGCTAGATGTATTATAGAGTGTAGTGCCCAGCCACTGTCTTTTTCCTGGAATTCTTCCAGCTGAGTGTTTATTAGATCTAAAATGTTTGATTTAAACCACTCCTCTAAGTTATCATCTGCACTAATTGCAGCAGTTCTCGCTTGGAAATATTTAGTGTCTTTTATAATTTCATTGTCACCAGTTTCCTTAACAAATTCAGCGCAAAACGTTGTAGAAACTTTAATATTAAAATAATGTTTTAATGTATTCTTAATGCGGCGCATAAATAATTTGGCAGCGTCTTGCATAAATAGCTTCGGATCGTGATGCTTTAAATTTGCAATAACACCTTGTCGAATTCTGTCTGCAAACGCTGTCTTTACTTCCTCCCACTTTACAAAATCACTTCTTCTTACGCGAGTAATTCCTCCACCTCGACGGGGAGTTCTCAATAGTGCTCTCAATGATTTAATTTGTTTGAGACAGCTCTCAAAATGTCGTTTCCTAGCACTCTTATTGCACTTCCGAAATGCAACTTGAGATTTATGTATGTTTCTATTGCACTTTTGAACAATATAGTCTTTATTCACTGAATATTTTAAACACTTCCACACATCTTTTCGCAAATTTTCAATTATTGAAAAACTTTTATTTACTAACACCGAAGACATTTTAAATTTTTTATGTACTATCACTGAGACTCACTAAAACTGACTGATGCTCCCCAAGAGTTTGCTTGGGCTTTTATAGCAAAAGTTTGTAAACATGAATGATCCTGCTGCTGCAATAATCATTGCACAGGATGAATTCCAACGAATTTGCTTACAGGCTGAGATGATATCGAATAAACAATAAAACACACAAAAACATAAATCATCCAAATTAATTTGATTACTTTATTCTGTTGGTTGAATTTGCAAATAAGATTGTTTACATGAATGCATACATGAAAATGTGAAAATTTGTTTACATTACAATGAAACGTTTCGATCAGCAAAATTCTTGGAACAATAAAATTTTTGGCTGCCTACAGGAAGTGTGGGTATCAAATTACGTGAAAAGAATAAATGTGCTGTTATTGCTTAAATTTGTTTACACAGGTGTGCATGACTCATTCAGCTAAAATGCGAATATTTTAAACAGGAAGTTTACACAGGTGTGTATGAACCATTCAGCTTAAATGCGAATTTGTTTACAGCGGTAATATCAAATTACATCACAAACAGGGGAAGCATGCCTAATGTTTAGTTTGATGCTCAGAACCCCACTGCCCCAGAACGCCTATAGAAAGTCATCCGGAACTTTTGATATCTACAAATTCCTGACTAAGAAATATTCAAGTAAGAAAACAGCAAATCCAAGGCGACGTTATGCTGATATCTACAACTCCCCAAAGTAACTTGAATTATTAGTAATATTGAATGGAAATATCACTAATATCTCGAAAACCACAGTCCGTAGAGGATTTCTGATGAAAATGTTGTCCCCCAACAGTACCAATACCCTATCCACTGGCACCTCCTAGAATCTATTGGTATGAAAAAGAATAGCATAGGGTTAACTTGAATTATTACTAATATTAACTATATCTAAAAAGGTAAAATCCCTAATATCTCGAGAACCATAGCCCGTAGAGGATTTCTGATAAAAATTTTGTCCCCAACAGTACCAATACCCTATCCGCTGGCACCTTCTAGAATCGATTGGTATGAAAAAGAATAGCATAGCGTTAACTTTAATTATTACTAATATTAGTTCAAAACCAAAAAGCCCACATTTAGGCGCAACACTTGAAAACAGCAAAATCATAATAAAAAAGCCTACATTTAGGCGCAGCACACCATGAGTAAAAAAATAAAACTTGAATTATTACTAAAAAATTTAATGTCATCTCCTGGTCAGCCAGACGGTAGGAAAGGAATTCTCCAGGCAGGCCTTGTGACGTAGACCACTAGACGGAATCCCCCTCAGTGACCCAGAATCCGATCCAGAAACCACCAAAATAGTTGGAATCTACCTTGCACTTTTTGTATGGAAAAAGTGTCCTGGTATCGGCATAGCGTAACTACTGTAGTACCGGCTAATGTCGCTAAGGAACCTTAGTCAAGAAGTGGTGTTTGAACTCTAAACCTAAACCCAATAATAACAATAATAATTTGCTAAGAAAATATCAAACCAAGGTGATGTCATGTTTCTAAATTCAAATGATGCTGATATCTACAACTTCCCCGCTAATGAAGCTTATTCAGATGCGGCACCTGAAAACAGCAAGAACCAAGGTGATGTCATACGTGCTATCTACAACTTCCTCGCTAATAAAAGAAAACAGCAAAACCAACGCATGCTGGTAGCACCGACTAATGCCACTAGGGAACTTTACTCCGGAAATGGGGTTTTGCACGCGAATCAAAATTATGGAATATGCTAAATTGTATCAGGGCATTGGATGGGAAGCATATCACCTACCATTAAATGCCTGCAGTACTCACTAATGCCACTAGGGTACCTTTCTCAAAAAATGGCATCTGTACTCGAATCCTGTAAAAGCCGAGGCGCCTGCTGATATCTACAACTTCCCCGCAAAAGCAAGGCATAGGTAACCTTACTTACGAAATGGCGTTTGCACTCGAATCCTGCAAAAGCTTTGATACCCAGAACCCCCACTGACATCTACTAGAATCTGTTCATGGTGATGTTATGTTGTGAAATTCGATTGATGCTGATATCTACAACTTCCGTCCTAAGAAAACTTATTTAGGTCCAGCACTTGAAAACAGCAAAACCAAGATGACGTCACGGTGATATCTAGCACTTCTCCACTAATAAAAAAAAATGCAAAACCAAGACATGCTGGTCGTTCCGGCTAATGCCGCTAGGTCATGCTGATATCTAGAACCTCCCCGCTAATAAAAGAACACAGCAAAACCAAGGCATGCTGATAGTTCCGGCTAATGCCGCTAGGTAATCTTACTCAAGAAATGGCGTGCCCGTAGAGGATCTCTGATGAAAATTTCGTCCCCCCTCCCACCCCACACCGCCACGAATCCATTTCCATGAGCAAAAATAACTTGAAATATTAATACGCTAATATCTCGAAAACCAGAGCCCGTAGAGGATTTCTGATGAAAATTTCATTACCACCCCCCCCCCCCCTTCCAGCTAAACCACCATCTAGAATCCATTGGCATGAACAAAAATGTCTTACTATTAACTTTAATTATTAGTTCAAAACCAAAAGCCTGCATCAAGAAAAATCATAATAAAAAAGCCTACATTTAGGTGCACCACATATCTATCTAAGAAAACCGTAGTATGGGAGCATGCTGGTGGTACCGGTTAATGCCGCTAGAGTGCAGTCAAGACCAAATGACACATCCCGGTAGTACCGGTTAGTCCCGCTAGGGCGCAGTCTAGACTCAATGGTTCACCCAAGACACAAACCAATACAGCCAAGACACAAACTTACATTTAGCGACGGTGGCGCCATCTGTGGCGAAACCCTGGAACTGTCCTAGCGTAACTACTGACTTCATCATGTTAGGGCGCGTTTTTGAGAATGCGGCGCTAAAATAGCTATAACTTCGTCATTTTTTATCCGATTTCAATAATCCTTTCACTGCACTAATTGCTTTTTTTATGACTATGATTCTGCATAATTAACTAAAATAGTCGTTGTTCCTTATTATCACTATTAAGCGATGTGTGCCGCAGAAAATATATTAAGTCTAGTCGAGTCTAAAATATGTATTCTAAATAAAAATTGTATTATGGTTATAATGCCGTTTATTGAAATAATTTGTTTTAATTGTATTATAACTTAAGTCTAAACTATTTTTTCTTTAGTTCAGCAAAGCCAAGATTTCATAGATATAGATTGGTCCTTATAATGAATATTCCTTATGCCTTTAGACCAACGTGGCTTTAGAAGGTTCGTTGTGCACCATTTTCACAAATACGATCTCTCCGTCTTTACTTTTTGCGATCTTTGTTGGAATATTGTGATTTTTCGACCTGTTTGTAGGGGACAGTCGACTCGTTTTTGGATGAAAAACTTTCTTCTTTATTTCTGGAAAGCATCGATTTCATAGATGTAGACTGAGCCTTATATGAATATTCTTTACTCCTTTCGTCCGCGGGCTTTAGAAGTTTTGTAGTACCCTTAGAACTCATGTTGAAATTATTGCGTAATTAGCTTGCCAAGAAACAGTGATCTGTTTGGGTAAAGAGCAAAATATCAACTGAAAAACAAGTTATGAAACTACTATTTTTATGTATTTGACAAATGGTCTTGGAGGCAGCAATTTGTCCTTGACCTCTGACGTCACCTTAACCTTGTAAACCGAAAGTGTCTGCTCTTGGGTTCACTTGGATGATGATGAGTAGTGCAAGTTGTATGGGAGATTATAATTAGCTGTAACTAAACAGTAAAGAAGAAAAAGATTTCTGGTAACAGTATATCACATACATAATCTTACAGGTGGAAGAAAATTTTATAAGTATCTGGTAATTGCATTTCCTTATAAACCTTATATAAATTCATATGTACACAAACCGATCTATAGATTCTATTAGATCGGAAACTATATATCAACAAAATGAAAGGCTATAAGAATTTGGTGGTAGTATGTTCCATACAAAATCTAACAGGAAATTTTGATTACATACAGCTCTGTACCATAAGATTATGAGAATTAACACTTTTTAATTTTTAATAAATGATATTTTCTATATGGCCTTCTTTTATTCAATTTCCCATACTAAGTCTGGAACTCCCGAAAAATGTTTGACCACTACAACGGGTGGTGGTGTTGGGTGGTTTTTTGGGTTTGGTGGTGGTGGGTGCCTGATCTTGGATGGAGCTTTGAAACGGATATTTGGCGCGTGGCCTCGGAGGTTTCAGTTTCACCCTGACCTCTGACGTCACCTTGACTTATGACACCAACCGGAAATGAGGTCAGATAACGGCTTACCAGCTTTTCAAACAGCTCTGATAATAGCTTAACAGCTTTCAAACAGTTCTGATAACAGCTTAACAGCTTTTCAAACACCTCTGATAATAGCTTAACAGCTTTTAAATAGCTCTGATAAAAGCTTAACAGCTTTTCAAACAGCTCTGATAACAGCTATACAGCTTTTCGAGGAGGTCTGATAACAGCTTAACAGCTTTTAAACAGGCTAAATAACAGCTTAACAGCTTTTCAAACAGCCCTGACAGCAGCTTAAAGCTTTTAAACAGGTCAGATAACAGCTAAACAGCTTTTCGAACAGGTCTGATAACAGCTTAACAGCTTTTAAACAGGTCAGATAACAGCTTAACAGCTTTTCAAACAGGTCTGATAACAGCTTAACAGCTTTTCGAACAGATCTGAACACAGCTAAACAGCTTTTCGAACAGGTCTGATAACAGCTTAAAAGCTTTTCGAACAGGTCTGACAGACGGAACCCTCATCATCATGAAGGTCAACGGTCAGACGCCCTTCCGGTTTCAAAGGTGATACCAGGGGTCAAGGTCGAGCCCACGTGTACATATTTTTTCTCTAGCCGTCCTAACATTCTGGGTTAAACGCTCAACCGCCCGATGAGGAGCTCGCTGTATATTATTATAATATTATTCGGGAGCTCTGGACTTAGTAGGGATATTGCATAAAAAGAATACTAAATATAATATATCATTATTGATTAATTATAAATTGAAAAATATTAACATTTAATTCTTAGAGTATCATTCAATGGTTGGGCTTCCTTTAATCGGTTTCCCTATAACTGTAATAATACTTTCTTTATTTTACAATAATGTATTGTATATCTTAAACTATAATACCTACGATTAAAACAAACTTTTTCATTAAATGGTATTTTAGCTATAATATAATTTTTATTTACAATACATATCTTAGACTAGCCTTAGATTATATGTTTTCTGCGTCTGCTCCTTGCTGTTCTGATTGAATAGAGTAATGTCCCCATGGTAGAGTTTCCGTTGTCCCACTCATAATATAACGCTTGTTATCATATGGACTCAATGCAATCTTCTTTTGGCTGATCGTGTAGACAATATGGTTATGCGATCGTATGGAGCTCTGATTAGCAGTTAATACACGCTCGTTATTCAAACTTTCAATGTAGTCTTCGAAATTGATATGCCTCTGGACTACATTATTCTTTACCCCTTTTGCTTTCTTTACAGTTTTACCACCGTTTATATGCAGACTGTACATTTTCGAGCGCAAGCCTACAAATTCGCTCATAATTTTGCATTCAGCTCATGCTTCATTAACCCAGGAATCTTTTTATTCATGAGCGGTAAGTTGAATTGATTGTTTTCTGGGTAATCACTCGTATAAAATTTGCTTATATTTTCAGCCATAAACTCATATGCATTTTTCTCTTCAAGTTCATATATTAGAGAATCTGTATCTGTATACATGACTTTACATTTACCTCCAAATTCGCGTTGCATATATCTGTAGTTGAAATCGTGGAGGCATATATTTGAAATTTCCATAACTGCCATTCCAATATAGAGAGGCTCATTGAAAAAGATTTTGAGTCGCCTTAATTCCACAGCAACTAAATTCTCATCAAATATCGTTGTACTGTGGAAGTTGGGTGCCGAAATCCGAGCTTTTGCGCAATAGCGACCTTCCCACTTTACGCAAACCTTGATATCGCTATACTTGCGCACATTTTCCATGGTCTTACCAAAAATTGCATTATTCATCTTCTTATAGCTGTCCTTCTCATGATCGCTTATAGCCTGCATCCGTTTGGTATAATTTAAGTCAATATATGGTTTAAGCCAAGCTGATTGGTCGAATTGAAGAATCCGGTGCGCTTTTTTCAGGATGAGTCCATGTGATAAGCATTGCTTCAACTTTCGGTAATGTATAACATATTTAGTTTTAAGATGTAATGTTGTTAAAAGCTTTTCTAATTTTGCTCCAGGTGGTGCTGCATGCTCAGAGCAAAACGGTAAGTCCTTATGCTTATCATGTAGATGTTGAGGATAATCCCAGTCGACTTCGAATATGTATCCAGTTGGAGAATCATCAGGAATTTTGGAAACGTCAATATTGGGAACATCAACCTATTTGAATCCTCTGGTTGGTAAATGCTGTGATATGGCCCATCCATAAAGGTTATTCACATCGTAATACATCAAGTATTTATCTTTCTCCTCAGGCTTAAAATCATCCATATATTTATTATTTGCTTTACTATATCTGTTCGAGCATTGATTTATACCACCTCTATGAATAGCAGCATATCCACGTCGGTTGTCAGCTCTAGTTTCACATTAGTGTATTTTAGCATAGCATCCCATGTTAGGCATGGCATGGTGTAATAATGTGCTGGATCCAAATTGTACGTCTTCATGCAGACATCTCGAAAGTTCTCGAAGACGTCGACCAATAGAAAGACATCAGTTTTCAGGTATAGATCGGAATATTCGCCAATTGTCTGTATTTCAAATGTCCTCCACACCTTTTTTGCGTGGCTGTAGTCCTCAGCAGATATATCACTGTCAGTAATTTTATTATAGAATTGCTCCTGCGCTGGCAAGTTCTGGAAATCCCATTAACCCAGTCATCAATAAAATCATACGGGAAGACAGCTTTGCGCGTAAGAAGTTTAATAGTGTCATCATCCAATCCCTCCCATACTGATCTTGTAGTGTTTAATTTATCCCTCGGCAGCAATGATGATAGCTTATCTAAAGATTCCGCCATAAAACGGAAGGAACCGATGAATCTGAATTTTATATGGCTGCCTTCCATGTGCTTAGTGAACGATATATATCTTTCCTTGTTAATTGGTAAGAGATCAACTTTTCCTGGGAAAGATATAGCAATATCCTTAATAAAGAAGTGGGCATCATATCCAGATAAATTGTGAAAATTTACTGGAACTATGGAGAAATCTTGATAGATTTTAAAAGAAATTATGAAAAAATGAATTGAATTATGATTCTCAGTATTTACCTGTTAGTGGCAATGATCCCGGACTCGTTCCTCATCGGCTGCAAACGTTTTTTTTTCACATATGTGGCAGCAAGTATTTTCCATATATGAACGCCGTTCCTCTTTGGACAGGGGCTGCATTGACCTGATGTTCAGCTTTTCCTGTACAGCTATGGATGCAATTTTTTGCAATTCTAATGCAAACTTTTGTTGACAATTCTTGCCTCGATATGATCTGTAATATGAGAGCTTAGCATCATCTTTGCAGTGGAAATAGAATCCTATGCTATGAACTTCATGTTCCTGAATACGCTGTGCATTTTGATGGTTGCCCTGAATCGGCTTTAATATTGACTCAAGATCAGATTATATTCAAAACGGGACTGGATTCTTATGGTTATAATTCTTATATTCCAACCATTTCTTTTCCTCTGATGGAAACATAATTCTGCAATCATTTTGCTTCTCGCATTCGGGAGTGTGTGATGCTAATTTTTCTTCAGAATAAAAGTAGAGCAAACATCTGTCGCATATATGCCTGTTACGAGTATTTTTTGAAGTTTGCTTCGATATGAGTCGGGAAAAATCTTTGATCCAGCAGAAATGATATCTGCCGTCATCATCATCATCATCGTCATCCATATTATCTTCATCCTGGTCATAGTCATCTTGTATCATAATAAGATTTACATGCCGCTCTATCCTGTGTTTCGTAAGTCTAACTGGAACTGTTGTGGAGAAACGATCTTTCTCTAGGATGAACACGTTTATTGATAAATTGTTCTGGTCTTCAAATTGTTTAATCTGCTGTCATGGGAAATCTTATCCCAGTTAAATTAAGTACAGTTGAATAATGTGGATATGATGGGATCCTTTCAGAATGAGCATTTGTAGGATATAGCGCTGATGTTACGGCCCATGCGAAGCATGCTTCATCAATATTTTGTATATTGATGCAAGCTTTCTTTGATGCAATTTCCTTTGGTAAGGGTATATACGAAGATCCTCGGAGTTGTTCAAACTTGTTGATGTGTACTGCTAGATGTATTATAGAGTGCAGTGCCCAGCCACTGTCTTTTTCCTGGAATTCTTCCAGCTGAGTGTGTATTGGATCCAAAATGTTTGATTTAAACCACTCCTCTAAGTTCTCATCTACACTAATTGGAGCAGTTCTCTTAATGTCTTTTATGTTTTCATTGTCAGCACTTTGTTTAATACATTTACCCGATTACCGTCGTAGAAACTTTAATATTAAAATAATGTTTTAAGGTATTTTTAACACGGCGCGTAAATAATTTGGCAGCGTCTGGCATAAATAGCTTCGGATCGATATGTTTTAAATTTACAATAACACCTTGCCGAATTCTGTCTGCGGACGCTGTCTTTATTTCCGCTCACTTTACAAAATCACTTCTTCTTACGCGAGTAATTCCTCCACCTCGACGGGGAGTTCTCAATAGTGCTCTCAATGCTTTAATTTGCTCGAGACAGCTCTCGAAATTTCGTTTCCTAACACTCTTATTGCACTTCCGAAATGCAGCTTGAAATTTATGTATGTTTCTGTTGCACTTTTTAACAATATAATCTTTATTTTCTGAATTTGTTAAACACTTCGACACATCCTTCCGCAAGTTTTTAATTACTGAAAAACTTTTATTTACTAGCGCGGTTGTCATTTTTATTTTTTTTGTATGTTTTTAAACTATCACTGAGACTCACCAAAACAGACTGGTGCTCCTCAAGAGTTTGCTTGCGCTTTTATAGCAACGGTTTGTAAACATGAATGATCCCGCTGCTAAAATAATCATTGCAGAGGATGAATTCCAACGAATTTGCTCCTTATCACCAAAAATTTGATGAAAAATCTTTTACTGTAGCCATATAACTTTCACTACTCATCTAAGTCAACATAGTATACTATATTAGTGTCATCCCACATTAATATCATAGGTCATCAAGGTTTCGCAGCAGTTTAACGTGATCTATTTTTAGGTATTCACCCAGCCCAGCTCAACACATGATAACCCCTGACAGCCAGAGCATATAAAGTAAACAACTGATAACACCAAGTTCCAAACTGGCAAGTAAACGATAGCATATTGTCGCTAAAGCTCTCATCCACCAAGTATATAGATCAGCCCAACACGAGCATGATAATTCCAGACAGCCATAGCATATCAATCAAGCAACTGATAACACAAAGCTCCAAGCTGGCATGTAAACGATCATGTCTACCTCAGACATGTGTGTTAGAGCGAGACAGATGTTGTGTGTTAGAACGATATGGTTGAAATATATGGTATTCACTAAAACCTCTTACTAGATTATTCGCACCCGCCGTACATAACAGAAATTTCAAGCATCACCAAACTTAACCTAATCTCAAAATATTTGTTAATCCCAGACCTATAGACTTCCTCATTGACCAATACCTATAAGATAATTTCAAGCTATCATGTCCACCTAAAGTATGAACACAGATTTATGCTAGAGCGACATAGATGTTTCGGCAGAGTCAGCTGGTTGAAAAGTATGGTATTCACTTAAGCTTTCATTATGCACGCCCACAACCCATAAAATAAACGTCGAGCACCATAAGCTTAACCCAATCTCAACCACCACGATCTTGGCAAAAGGTAATACCAAATTACCTGCTAAGTCATGCCATTACACCTGACAACCAAAAATTATTCTTTTGCTGCTCCCATACAATATCCATTACTTAATATCATAGCACTATCTTCTATCATCAATGCTTTTAATTTAACCCACTCTCTGTATAGCCCACTGTACTCATAGCAAATAAAGCAAACAACTGATAGTACTAAGCTCCAAGCAGGCAAGTATATGACCAAGTCCACCTCAAGCATATGTGTTAGAGAGAGACAGATGATGTGTTAGAGCGAGATCATTGCAAAAGTAAATTTGGACATCCATAAGAAATAACATGGGATTTTGCTGTCGAACTCTCATCGCCTAACCAGGAAAGATCACTTTGCTAAACAGTTACTATAGCAAGATTTCGTATGGCATTCCATTATACCAGATCACCAAAAATCAGGTTTTTCCTTCACCCATACGACTTCCACTACTCATCTAAGTCACATATCATACTATATTAATATCATAGCAATATCGTCCTGCAAAGCTTTAAATTGGTAAGATTTTACATTTTCTATAAGGTGTGGCTACGCAAACCACTTTCGGGCTACGCTAAAAAGATACTCTAGACAGATTTCAAGTGGCAACATTGACCACCATGCCATTACACTTGATCATAAAAAAATTGTTGATAAGGCTTTTACTGCACCCATACAACTACCACTAATCATCTAAGATATTCCTCATATCAACATATCATACTACCGCCTTCTTTTATTAAACCCTTAAATCCATCCTAATATTACGGCAGCTTAATGTTATTGTCATCGATTCAACATTTTTTTATGAATTTCAGTTATATTTAAGCCTTGGATCATGAAGCCGTGCCTTCCTGATACAACACCATTTCGAATGATGATACTTTAGAGGATATAAATATGAAGTAGCATTGTTGATAAGGTTTTTACTGAGCGGAAGACTTTCTAATAGACACAAAAAAAAATCGCTCAACTTGTTTACTTTTCTCAACTGTGCGAGTTAGTTTGATTTAAAATTACCAGTCATGCCATTACACTTGAAGACTAAAAATTTTCTAATAAGGCTGCACTATACAATTTTCATTACTCATCTAAGTCACCCTACATTAATATTATAGCTCATCAAAGCTTTTAACCAATTCTCAACTTAATGCTTACAAAAATAGCCTAGACTTGAATTATGAGTAATATGAATTACATCAGAAAAGGTATGATCGCTAATATCACGAAAACCATAGCCCGCAGAGGATTTCTGATAAGACTTTTCAGTACACGCACACCCCTACACCGAAAATTTTCTAGGCTTTAATTTCCATTCTTACCATCCCAAGCAGCCGTGATCTCTTTTTAGATATCGAATATCATGATCACTTTTTGTTTTATCACAGCTGACTGCCAATTCCAATAATTGACGTCTACACACAACTGCGTTCGCAAAACACAATTTAATGAAACTTGTCAATTCCAATAATTGACTTTCAAACAAACTATGATTACAAACGAGAATATGCTGTATGCTGGAATAAATATTCTGGTGGAGTGTAGCGGTTAAATAAAAAGAAATTTGTCACACTATTATTCACTCAATTATTTATTGCAAACTAATAATACTAATGACTAAACAAACATTAATTTTATGAGAAAATTAATTACTTGAACAATTATTTCAATATGTCAAATTTACTTCCTTCAACTTACACGTAAAAGCTAAGAAACTTCACTTGCAATTCACTGAT
Organism: Dioctria linearis; assembly: GCA_963930735.1. Classification (NCBI taxonomy): domain Eukaryota; kingdom Metazoa; phylum Arthropoda; class Insecta; order Diptera; family Asilidae; genus Dioctria; species Dioctria linearis. The sequence continues at coordinate 173,589,459 of OZ005741.1, read as the reverse complement.
TCACTGTGTTGTTATGTATTTAATAACTAAGGAAATTGAAATGTACAAAAAGGAACTATATTTTACTCGAATTTATCTCTTTCTATTCAATATATAAGGAACACCGTTTTTTAAATAAAAAAAATAAATGCAACTAGGTATAAACTTAGCTTTATTCACATTAATCTTGTTTGGTTCATTACCAGCGTTAGACAGCCGGCAACCTGCACTCCATTCCCGTTTCTTTCACTTATCATTTTTATGATACTTTTCTAATCCTTCCTAGAATTCTGTTTACGACAGGTACTGTCATAAACAGCAATTTGTGCATTCAGAGTGCAAACATCCCACGATCAGTCTTTGTCGCTTACATGTACCCTGTCTCAATAAGGGCAGTAAAATAATTAAAATATAAGAGTAATACGAACGGATATTATCTTAAGAGCTAAACATTTTAAATAAACCTATTTGTCCTTTTTCCACGAATTATTCTGTCGCCGCGGCTTACAAATAATAACAAATTAGAAAATTATGCTACGTTACAATTTCATATCTATATATATAAAATAAAACAATTTTCCTTTCTATTTCTTAACTAATATATTTACTAATGGCTGAAAGTAAATAGTAATTATAACTCAAGGTAGATCTAGTTTCCAATTATTATGTTGTGTAAAAATGACCTAATGGCATATTTTTTACACGATGAATAATTGTTAGAAATTTCGATTTACTTGAGTGAATTAGTTAAATGGCTGCAAGGAAGAAATTAATGTCGATTTCGATGGGACTTTGGTGCAACACCAGTGTTGCACTTTTTCCAGCAGTTCAACACTGAAAATGTTCGATGGGACAATTTTTATAGCAGAAGTGCAACACAAGTTTTGCACACACTTCCCCTACTTTGCACCAGATATTTTCTCGGTGTTACAAATACATACTGAGGTCGAATTGTCATCTGCTCTGTCAAAGTGCACTGTCGCGATTATTTGTGAAATTTTGGAGTTGAATGAATTAAATATTTTTATTTGGGTAATTGGCTTTAAGTCAAAAAAAAATGTGTTTCTATATATCAATAACCAACATTTATTACGTTTGACAGTTCCATGTATATAATACGTGTGCCCACAAATACAAGGAATATGACAAAAATATGTTCGATGGACTTCAGTTCTTCCAGTTCTCCGCTGCCAGAAAAAGTGCAAAAGTGTGAAATGGTCCCATCGAAATCGACATAAGAATAAAAAATTCAATCGTTCTTGTTAAATTCATACATGTGTGTATGACCAACACCTGGCATGCAAACACAATGAAATTTAACCCAAATTGAATATAAATGATTAATTCACAAGGTTACCTTGAATTTAATTGAAATTTGTTGCTATTAAAATTTTAATCAATAAATTCACTTGAAAATTTGTTGCTGTTGCGAATTGCCTTTGAAATTTTTACTGCTTCAATTGTTGAAAAATATACTAAGTTGCTGAAATTTCTATTTCTTTTATCGATGACACTTTGAAAAACTTGGAAATTGTGGGAGGAATGCTATTGCATGTGTTCGCACTTTGACAACTTTGAAAATAAGAAGGAAGAATGAGCGAATGAACCCCCTTTTTATAAGAAAATTTGTTCCGATTTCATATCCATAAAAATGAATTATGCAATTTTTAAGCTTAATTTGTAGTCATTTGATGCCAAATTACAAATTGAATTTGTTGACATCTTTCCCATAGGAATTCTTTTTAATTTCACGTAATTATGAGATGGTTGCTGACGTTGAGTAGTCGTGTTCATCTGAGCTCTCAAGTTTTTGCTATTATCCCAAGAATTTAACCGTGTTTAAGAGAAGGTTTTCACAGTTTTCTCGATCAAGTTCTTTGGTTTGTTTTTGCATTACTCGCGGTGTGTTAATCATCCTGCATTATTGAAAGTTTTTCTAATAAGAATTTTTGATTCATAATGAGCGGTAAAAATTCCAACAAAACTACAAATGTGATCACACCAACACAGTCTACCCGGCACACCAGGGGAAACCTGAGAAACCAACACCAAGGTAATAAGAACGTTACACACTCTTCTCCATTAGCTGGCAGATCCAATTCTGTCATTTCAACGGACTCCTATGAACTGCTGGAAAAGAAATTATTGAAAAGTCTTTCGCATTTAATCACTGAAAAATGGAATGAATTCGAGGAGCAAATTACTGACAGATTAGATAATATTTTTGCCAAACTAAATTCGGAAATTACGAAATTGAGTGAGGAATTAAGTGCTGCGAAAGAGGAATTGATGGATGCTAGACATGAATTAGAAGATTTGCGCAGGGTGAATAGGCTCACGGACATTATTATCAGTGGTATACCGCGCACAGACAGGGAAAACTGCAACGAATTGCTTGAAAAAATTTCTTCTGTGATAAATCATCCTCTGTCGCCGTATGCATTTGCTTTTCGTCCCAAACCTAGAACTCGGGGAGGTCAAAATAAAAAACCAAATTTGCCGCTAATAGCGAAGTTCTCCTCTGCTAGCGAGCAGAAAATGATTCTGCACAAATTCAAGCGGTTTGGATCAGTACAACTTAATCAAGTCTCCCAAGTTTTTATATCTAACAGCAGAGTTAGTGCTTATGAGAGTCTCACGCATCTGAACCAACAAATTCTAACAAAGGCTTCTGCGCATAAGAGGAATAAATTGATACATTCTGCATTTACCCGTGATGGTCGCGTTCACATTCGTGTTAAGCAGTCTGACTCTGCAATCGAGGTTACTAGTTTGGATACTCTTATCGATATTATTGCTGTAGCAAATGTTGTAGATGCTCAAAATAATGTAGCGGCCAATTTGTCATAACTTATTGTTTTAAAGTGTACTTAGTTTTTAATGGTTCGTTTCATTTCAAAATTTGTTTATAATATGTTAGTATTCCTTTGTAGTAAGTTGTGTGCCATTATGCTCTTTTTATATTTAATATGTATTATATATGTGATTGCCTTCGCATGCTGGAGCCTGTTCTTTGTACTACTAATTGTAGATGCCAGATAACATTTCACCCCTGGACAAGGTGAGAACAATGTGTAACGTATTTTTCTCTCGATCTTCCGGGTTGAGTATTGTCAGTTTGAATGCTAGAAGTCTAAGAAATAAATCGGATCAATTGCAGGTAATGTTTGCTGGTACCAGGGTTCATATATTGATGGTATGCGAGACCTGGCTTAATGAGACTATTAACTCTGGATTGGTTTCAATCCCAAACTATTACATTCTCAGAAATGACCGCGCGAATCGGACGGCTGGTGGTGTTGCCATCTATGTACATAATTCGTTGAGTGCTTCGGTTGTGTGGGCCTCTTCTCCTGGACAAAGTCTAGAATTTCTTGGCGTTGAATTATGTTCGGATTTCCACAGGTGCGTTTTGTTTTGCACCTACTGTCCACCAAACAGTTTTAACTGGAGAATGTTTCGGAACTTACTACAGCATTAAGTTCTGCTAGTGTACGATATCATGATATTGTGGTTTGTGGCGACCTAAATGTTAACGCTCTTAATGCTAGTTCGTCTAGAGAGAATCTGTTTTATATTTTGCAAACGTTGGATCTGAAATCAGTGAATCAGATACCTACTTATTTTAATAGTTCTATTCCAACCATGCTTGATTATGTACTTACAACCAACTTAAATAATATCCTTTTCCATAATCAAATTTCTCCTCCCACAAACTTTGATCATGATTTTCTCTTCACAACTTATAGAATGAATCTCACTGCAGTCCCCAATGTTATGCATTTTTCCTACCGTGATTTTAAAAACATCAACTTGAACGAGATGATAACAGAATGCAATGAAATGTCATGGGATGAGGTTTTTATTAATAATACCTTGGACAATAAAGTTGAGACTCTCGTCTGCACACTTTCTTATCTATACGATAAGTACGTTCCCTTGAAGACTTGCAATATTCGTTCTGATCAATGCCCTTGGATAACTAGGGAGGTTCATGCTGCCATGACTGAACGCGATTTGTTATTAAAAAGATACAAAGGAACTAGAGATTCTGCGGTCCTTACGGAATATAAAAGGGTGCGTAACAGAGTTACATCCATGATTCGAGTATCTAAGCGCTCTTTTTTTAGTTCAAAGCTTGATACGTGTCTACCGGCTAAAAAGTTGTGGAAAAACATCCGGAGTCTAGGCGTACATGGTCGTGAACCTGTCAATATAAATACAGACCTAAACACTCTAAACCATTATTTTGCTTGTATTGCAAGTAATGCATCAGGTTCGTTGAGCTCTGCAACAACTGGTAGCATTGGCGATGCTGTGGAAGATTTTGCCTTTGCATGTGTGGATGGCTCTGAGGTTCTTTCGGTGATATTCTCTATTAAATCCACAGGTCCTGGTCCAGACTCACTTCCACCTGATTTTGTGAAAGTGCTCGCTCCATACATATTGATACCACTTGTTCATATTTATAATTTTTGCTTAACCACGTCCCAATTTCCAACTCAGTGGAAGAAAGCACATGTAACACCTATTCCTAAAATGCCCTCTGCATCCAATTCCAGCGACTTTAGACCAATTAGCATGCTTAGTTTCCTTGCTAAAGTTTTAGAAAAAAAATTATGTCCCAACAAATAATCAAATTTATTAACGAGCAGAAGACTTGGAAAATGTGGCAGTCTGGTTATCGACATGGGCATAGTTGCGAGACTGCACTTCTGAGGGTATCTGCAGATATTTGTGAAGCTCTCGATAAGGACCAGATAACAGTACTTGTTCTTCTTGATTTTATCAAGGCATTTGATTCCGTAGACCACCAAAAACTGCTTTCGAAGTTGAAAAATCAATTGGGCTTTTCATCCTCTGCCATTCAGCTTGTTGCTGATTATTTACGCAATCGATCACAAATGGTAAAAGTAAGAGATCTTTGTTCTGATCTTATATATCTTCGCTCTAGTATGCCACAAGGTTCCATTATTGGCCCTCTACTTTTCACCTTATATTTAAATGATTTACCGAATGTTGTTACTAATTCCTCTATTCACTTTTACGCGGATGACGTCCAGATTTATTTGAGTAGACCAATAGGTTTGATGGAGGATTGTATTTGTCGCATTAATGAAGATCTTCGTAGTATATATGACTGGACACTGGTGAATCAACTTTCGTTAAATCCAACTAAGTCGCACTGCCTAGCTATATATAGGAGCCGGATTGATAAATAGGAACTCCCTCCTGTTTTATTAAATAATTCCGTTCTTGAGTACGTGGACAGCGTCAGGAATCTTGGAGTTTATTTCAGTGCTGATTTCAAATGCTGCAGTCACATTTCAAATTTAATAGGCAAAATCTATGGCACTTTACGGCAACTTTGGATAACGTCTGCTTGTCTTTCTGTGGGCATGTGCTTAAAATTGGCTAAAACGCTACTTATTCCAATCTTTGCTTATTGCAGTACCATCTTTAGCAAACCTGATGCTCGGTGCCAGAGAAAGTTAGATGTTGCTTTCAATGATGCAATACGCTATATTTATAGACTTCCTCGGAATGCTCATGTGTCTCAGTATGTATTGTTAATGCTGGGCACTCCTCTAAAAACGTATTTAGGCCGCCGTGAACTCATTCTTCTGCACAAACTGATATATAGCAAGCTTCCGGAGTATTTGTATGAGAGATTGCACTTCTTGCATTCGGAAAGGGGTTGTCAGCTTCTAGCCCCTCGGTTTCCTCTCAATACGGTGAGCGCTCTTACTTTGTTCAGGCAATATGAAAGTGGAACATTCTTCCTGCCAATATGCAGCGAACGGGCTCTATCAAGCATTTTTCTTCTTTGTTAAAAGATTTAGGTTTTTAGGAGCGTAAATGGCACTTACTTTTTATAGTTAGTTAGATTTCTAGTTTTATTTATTTTATTATTTATTTCTTATAAGGTTAGGTTTAATTTTTTTTTATTCTTTTTTTTATTTCCACTAACTTTAATTTACATTTTTTTGCTTCGCTTTAATTTTTTTTTATTATTTTTATTATTTTATGGTGGTATGTTTCGGTTTGTTTTTATATATATTCGTATATTTTTTTTTTATACAACTTGTTTTATTACTTTTATTACTACTTATTTCGTTACCTTAATATGTTTTAGTTAGTTTTTATTTTGAACCAGGAACCGCACCAAATTAGAAGTACGTATATTCTTTGTACATTGGCCGTTAATAAATTTATTATTATTATTATTATGATAAGTTTTCCGAATGTGTGCCATAACTTATCGATACGCCATCTTTTAGTTCAATTTACCAAATTCCTCTCAGAATTCATTTTCGTTCATTTTTATTCGTGTCCCTTTCACACCTTTGTGTCTCTTTCGCACTCATTGGTGTAAAGGTAAATTCGAAAATTCGCGATTATCCCGCAATCTGTGAAAAATTACGCGACGCGAACGGCCCATTCGATTCTGCGTCTCTTTTTATTGGAGAAGGTATCAATTACTGTCAGCAGATAGCGGTAACCCTTGTTCACATAGCTGTAGGGATCCATTTCAACCAAGTCTGCCTGCCACATGTCATCTAATCCTTTGATAATCACACGACGTCGTTTAAAATTTTTTCTCGCTGGCTTATGCAGCTCATTTAGCACTTGTCTCTTACTCATCGTAATTATAAATGAAACAGATTCCTAAAGAGTGTTTACTCATATACACCATCTTTAGGTGTCAAGTCTTTCTTATTTATTACTGAAGTAAACAAATAGTTTTCAATTTTCGCGATTTCGTCATTGATATATAGCGTTAAATTTGTCACCTCTACATTAATAGTTTTTCTTATTTCTTCCACACTTATTTTAATTTTCTTGTCAACATAGGCTTTGGTAGCAGCATTATCATTTTCAAGGGGTTCACCAAGTCGTTTTATACACTTTGAGTTTAGATCGCAGTCTCCGTTTATCGTTAAATTAAATCCAATACCCCGCTCTCCTTGTTCACCAGCTGGACCCTGAGCTCCTTGTTTACCATCTGGTCCTTGAGTTCCTTGTTTACCAGCTGGCCCCTGAGCTCCTGTTGGCCCACGCTCACCTGGTTTCCCAAGATATCCTCGCTTAGAGAAACGTCCAAACTTGTCAACGCTCATCTGTAGATTGTGTAGAAGGATGGTAATGGAGTAGTATTTAAACTATAATATCTACTTCTCGCAACTCCTCTAGGATAGATACAATTTCACTGCTGTGACTGGTGTTTCCAGCCTGCTTAGATGCCATTAGAAGGCGCAGTCTATCCACTAATTCATTTGGATCATCCCAGTAAATGTGATCAATGTTTTCTTTAGGCAGACGCATTAGTCCCATGCCTTTATGCTGTATAAGTTTAATGATTATAGCTTTATACATAGCCGCTCTAGTACCTTTTATTTGTCCATCTTCAGCATAGTCACCTTTATATGCATTGGTATCTCTCAAAATAGATCCATAATTAGTTAAATCCTCTTTAGTATATAGACATTTTACAGAATCTTTCATAAATAGCAGCTTACCTAACCTCAAAGTTGTTTTATAGCTCTTCCCCTTGATAACAATACTTCCTACATCATCAACATGAAACGTTGAATTACCGATTCTCCACGCGTTGTCATCATAGCCATAGGTTGGATCAAGTTTAGGGCTATTATCAGTGAATAGCTTTAAATAGTTTGAAACTATGTATCCAGACGTATCGGAAGAGGTGATAGGAGACCTTCCTGTCAATGTTCTTCAATGTTTAGGTGTTGCGAATTCTTCTTCAGATGTTAAGGAATAATCTCCAAAATTTATAGGTGTGCTACTAGCCTCCATTTTCACATATTTTCGATTTGGAGGGGTAAAAGGTTCCACAATGTCATTGGCTTCTTCTTTTTCTTCTTCTTCTTCTTCTTCTTCTTCTTCTTCTTCTTCATCTTCTTTTTCTTCTTTTGTATCTTTTGTCCCAAACTTGGCTATATGTGGCGGCTCGTATTTGACTCTTCTAACAAACTCTTTTAAGGGTTTAGTGATTGGCTTAAAGGTTTGTTCAAGTTGAGCTTCTGCTTCAATCCTTCCCATCCTTAGAGCTTTAAATTTCCTTCGCACTGCATTTCTTGTCTTGATGATTTCTTTTAATAGCTTATCATTCATCTTCGATATTAACTGAATAACGGCTTTTCAAACAGCTCTGAGAACAGGTAAACAGCTTTCCAAACAGCTTTGATAACAGCTTAACAGGTTTTCAAACAGCTCTGAGAACAGCTTAACAGCTTTTAAAACAGCTCTGATAACAGGTTAACAGCTTTTAAAACAGGTCTGATAATCGGAGAACAGCTTTAATCTACTCAGCAGGACCACAGGACTCGGTGTGCTTTCGACTGAGTTACAACATCGACTTATGAAGATTTCGCATGTTTCATCCTTTTATAGTACAATGAAGGTATCAAATCCTTTACGGTAGCGCCCCTTGTTTATTGAGCTTTCCCTATCAATCATCAAGAAACCATATTCATCCTTCCAACACGCAGCACAGGCTCTTCGAAATTTATCAAACTTCATGTCTGTATTCACATGATCGTTATAGATATGTTTCAAATTCAAGTCATCTTGCTTGAATAAGATGATTAAATTAGCATTGTCACGTATTAAGTGCTTTGGTATATGCGTATATGTTTGACAGAGATAGAAGCCTTCTATATCTTCGTGGCGACCCATGCAAAAATAGGATCGCACATTATTTTGCTTTTCACATGCTACATCATCGAAAATAAACACTGAATGTGATTTGGCTTCCTCCGGAGGTAGAACCTCGCAGTTGTTTGAGAATGTATAATACCCCAATCCTGATATGGGAGTCATCACTCGCTTCAAGTATTCATACTTTGGTTGATGTAAGGATTTGGAATATATGTAAATATTATCATATCTGAGACCATTGGGATGTTCCAGCAAACTTATCATAACATTAGTTTTTCCACAATTGGATGGTCCAACAATGATGCTCCTTATACTATTAGGCAATAGGGGACCATGCTTCTTTTCCACCTTCATAGTAGCTGTACCAGCATTTCGAACGGGAAAAACTTGCTGTTGTATAATGAAACGCATATTGAAGACTAACGGGATTCCTATAAGTACACCTGATTATATTACATTTCAACAGTATCATCGGAACCTTGTAAGATGTCGGATCACAAATCGAAACGATCCAGTAAAGCTTTGAAAGGGGGCAGAGGACTATTAAATTCAATCATCAACAAATTACCTGTAGAATTACATCTACCGAGATACCGAGATACCAGTACTTTGACCAGGAACAAGGTTACAACAAAGATTGGCGAGAGGATATCCAGGCATTAATCCACTGGGTGCAGCCTGCAAGGAACACAATATAGCATACTCGCGACATAAAGATACAAGTGATCGACATATAGCTGATAAAATATTAGCTGGAAAAGCCTGGCAGCGTGTAAAATTTACGAATGCAAATTTGAATGAAAGTGCCAACGCCTGGCTTATAACAAACGCAATGAAGGCTAAAATTAAGCTAGGTATGGGTCTTAAGGCTAAAAATAAACGCCAACCCACATTCCGGGAAGCAGTACGAAATGCAAGTAAGATTTGAAAAATCAAAAAACCAAAAGACTTGATGGAAGCTACAAAAATAACTCTTAGTGTAGCTAAAAATATTGTGAAAAGAAATAAGAAATCAATTAAAACTCCACTAGTGATACCTGTACCAAAGGTTGGCGGGGCACTTCCGTTCCTCATCCCGTTGTTTGCTGGGTTTTCAGCATTGGGAGCACTATCAGGAGGTGCAACAGGCATAGCTAAAGCAGTAAATGATACCAGTGCCGCAAAGGCAAAATTGGAAGAAAGCAAACGTCATAACCAAGCAATGGAAACTATAGCGGTTGGCAAAGATGGAAACGGGCTGTTCCTGGAGCCGTAACGCTAGAGCTAGCAACGGATTATGTTTGTGGATTAATTGATTTTCAAACATACAACTCTATACCAAATATTGATGTGAACAATAATCTGGTTCATGTAGGGAATGAGTTTGTAGAGATACCTGTTGTATCCTATGAGATTGATGATATAGCAAAATATGTACAAGGATACTTGGATAAAGAAGGGAGAAGGATAAAGAAGGGAGAAGGATAAAGAAGGGAGAAGGATAAAGGTTACAATAAAGGCAAACAATAATACATTGAAGAGTGAAGTTAAGGCAACTGAAGAAATACATTTTGAAAAACAGAGATCCATAGCTCCTCTGCTAGGATTCAGTAAAAGAAACTTATCTGCTAATATAGTGCATACATCAGAGTTGCCAGTCAACATCATTAAAGTAAATACTATACGCATCGAATGTAATATTATATCAGGATCATTCTTCAGCAACACACAAGTACACACTCTCCACGAGTTTTCACCGATCGTGGGGCCTGGGTATAAAATAGTGGAGATACCCAAAAATGTAATCTATTTGCCTGTGAACACCAAACGTATAAGTTCTCTAACATTGAAGCTCCTTGGCCAACACGGTGACTTAATCAACTTCAGAGGAGAGACTATAGCCATCAGGTTATATTTGAAGCCACAGCATGTTGATATACAGTAATGATAAATACGAGTTAGGAGCAGACAAGATCACTAGTCAGCGGACAACCTTGAAGTGATCAAGACCTACATTAACACCTGCAAATACAGTATATTTACAATCAATAGGCTTAACGCTGAAACAATGAATAAAAGAATACTAGAGATTGCACCAGACGCTCACTTTGATAACAGTGTTACCAAATTTGAACATAAATCCTATTAACCATTTCTAACATCATTTAAAAACAGCGATGAAATCCGTATCTCTGTACAACATCAGGACTTGAATCTTCTACCCAGCAGGAATTTTCTTTACTTTGACGGGTCGCTAACAAAGCTGGATGGAACCGTTTCAGCAACTGCAAAATTAGCTAACAACGCTCTACCATTTCTTTTTGAGGAAATACGCTATGAATTGAATGCAGTGGAAATCGATCGTACAAGAAATCTTGCGATTGCGACAGCATTAAAAAACTACGTATCGCTAAATGCAAATGTAAGCAGGATACTACTCAATGGCAGATGGTCACCAGATTCATCCATTCTACCAACCAATGGACTGTTTAACTATTGTGTACCTCTGAAATATTTATTGGGATTCGCTGAAGATTACAAGAAAATTCTTATAAATTCCAAACATGAACTCATATTGATCCGGAGCAGGACAGACGATAATGCCATTATATCACCCACTGATGTGGTGAAAATTGAAATTACCAAACTTCAATGGAGCATTCGGCATGTTACAGTATCCGATGATGAAAAGCTGCAACTATTTAAAATTATCGGGAGAGGTCGCCCGATACAAATACCATTGCGCAGCTGGGACATATATGAGTATCCAGTACTTCCGGAATCCACGCATCAAACCTGGTCAGTTAAGACTTCTACTCAACTGGAGAAACCTCGATTTATAATCTTAGCATTACAAACGAATCGAAGGAACGATAAAACCAAGGATGCAAGCAAGTTTGATCACTGCCAACTTACCGATGTTACATTTCATTTGAACTCAGAATCATATCCCTACGATGATTTGAATTTGAAATTTGATTTGAATAGATACGCATTGCTGTATGAGATGTATATAAAGTTTACACAATCATACTATGGTCATCAGTATCAGCCGTTCCTCACATGGGAGAAGTTCAAAACCGATGCTCCGATTGTTGTCATTGATTGCTCACATCAAAATGAGACAATAAAAACTGGACCTGTTGACATAAGGCTAGAATTCAAGACATCTGAAAATATACCGGCTAATACAACAGCATATTGTGTGCTTCTACACGATCGAATAGTGGAATACAGTCCGCTGACAAGTGAAGTTAGAAAATTAAATTAAGAAGATGGCTGTCATCGTAGATATCGAAGGATTCAAAACAAGCCTCAATGAATTTATCACTAATGAACTGGCAATTTTAAACAATGAAAACCAGATGCAGCACTTTATATTTCAACCACAGTGCAGATACAATGATTTGACTTCAGCAAAAAAGGAACAAGTAAAATGGCTTCAACACAATTTTCATGGATTCCGCTGGGATGATGGCTACATACCGTATCACAAGCTGTACACTATAGGTAAACCACTGCTTCGAAACAAAACCATATATGTAAAGGGAGCTGAAAAAGTTCGTTGGATGCAGGAGATAGTGTAGCGTATACCCCCTTACGCTACTTTTGTTTGGCTTCTCTACGTCTGTAGAGAAAACCCCATGATTTCCCAGAGTATATAATTTAATAAAATTTAGCTATTTCCGAGAAGTAGCCCTATGCTACTTCTTCCTATGAGAAAATTCCTGAAAAGTTAAAATTTATATGTTTTCGAGAAGTAGCGCTATGCTACTTCTCCATCGTACCAAAATTCCTGGTAGAATAAAAGATAAAATTTATATATTTTCAAGAAGTAGCCCTATGCTACTTCTCCATAGTACAAAAAATTCCTGAAAAGATAAAGACATATTTATACATACCCGCACACAAGTCCAGATCTAGAAGAAACAACAACAACAGCAGAATATTTTTCAGTCGAAAAATTATAAAATGTGCAAAATGAGCACAAAATACAATTTTTCGTTTAAAACTTACCGCTAGTCAACCACATCAAAGCGACGGAAACGGCAATTCGCCTAGCTGTAACAGATCGCGTGAGGCCATCATGCAATGTGTTGCAGCAGGCTTGAAAAAAAGAACAAAAAAATCTGAGAAGAAGAAAGGCGCTCGCTTGCCGGTGGCTGAGTGAAGAACGATGGAATGTAGGGAGACTGCTGGTAGTCGAGAAGTTGCTTTTTGGCTTTGAACGAGAACGGTCGCAGAAAAATTGAGTCGCGATTCCTCTTTATTTAAAATCAGTCTTTAGAGTTTTTTTTTGCTTTTGTGAACTGAAAGGAAAAATTTTAGATTATTCACTCTGGTCGTGAATTTTGTTAATTAGAACATTTACCTGTGCAACAGTGATTTTTCTTAAAGATCTTTCTCATAGTGGACTGAAAGAAAAAATTTGTTATTAATGTTGCACATTCATAAATTGTGTTAATTAGAATATTTACCTGTGCAACAGTGATTTTTCCTAGAGATATTTTTAATAGTGAACTAAAAGAAAATGTTGTTATTAAGGTTGCGCATTCAAGAAGTTTTAGTAACTGAATTATTTACCTGTGTGCCAGTGATTTTTCACATAGATCTTTCTAATAGTGAACTGAAATAAAAATGTTGTTATTAGGGTTGCGCATTCAAGAAATTTTATTAATTGAATTATTTACCAGTGCGCCAGTGATTTTTCATATAGATCTTACTAATAGTGAACTGAAAGAAAAATGTTGTTATTAGGGTTGCGCATTCAAGAAATTTTATTCATTGAATTATTTACCTGTGCGCCAGTGATTTCTCATATAGATCTTTCTAATAGTGAACTGAAAGAAAATTTTAGTATTAATGTTGCACATTCATAAATGATATTAATTAGATTATTTACCTGTGTGCCAGTGATTTTTCACATAGATCTTTCTAATAGCGGACTGAAAGAGAATGTTGGTATTAATGTTGCGCATTCATAAGTTTTAATATTTGAAATATTTACCTGTGCGCCAGTGATTTTTCATATAGATCTTTCTAATAGTGAACTGAAAGAAAATTTTAGAATTAATGTTGCGCATTCATAAATTGTATTAATTAGAATATTTACCTGTGCTACAGTGATTTTTCCTAAAGATCTTTCCAATAGTGAACTGAAAGAAAATTTTAGTATTAATGTTGCGCATTAATGAAATTTTATTAATTGGATTACTTACCTGTGCGACAGTGATTTTCTTTTTATTTATGAATTTTAGTGATTGGATTACCTACCTGTGCGACAGTGATTTTCTACATAGATCTTTCTAATAGTGAACTGCAAGAAAATTTTAGTATTAATGCTGCGCATTCATAAGTTTTAGTATTTGAAATATTTACCTGTGTGACAGTGATTTTCCCCATAGATCTTCCTAATAGTGAACTGCAAGAAAATTTTAGTATTAATGCTGCGCATTCATAAATTTCATTAATTGGAATACTTACCGGTGCGACAGCGATTTTTATGAAGATCTTCCTAGTGGTGAACTAAAAGGAAAATTTTGGTTTATTCATGCTGTGCACTCATAATTTGTATTAACTGGAATATTTACCTGTGCGACAGTGATTTTTATGTAGATCTCCCTATTAGTGAACTGAAAAGAAAATTTTGGTTGATTCATTCTATGCAGTCGTAATTTGTATTAATTGGAATATTTACCTGCGCGACAGTGATTTTCATATATCATCACATTGGTAAACTGTAGAGCAAATTTCGGTTTAACCATTCTGTGCACACATAATTTGCATTATTTGAAATACTTACCTGTGCGATGGTGAGTCTTATATACCATAGTAGTGGCGAACCTGAGAGAAAATTTGGGGAGAAGTTTCCTTGTACGTAAAAAAGATCAGGTGAACTCAGACTTCAACGTAGTCCTGAAGCAGCTAGCAGATAGTTGGAAAACCAGTGTCCAACCCTTTTGGTAAAGGAGGAAACCCCGAATATGATTAAATAAGGTGTTATGTAAGTCCATAGCGGACCACAAGGTTAGTTCGAGTTTTCTCTAGGTATTATTATTTGCTTTGTGTTCTTTTGTTTCTAATTTTACAGTGTTAAAACCATTTAGTGTACATCTAAGGTTAGGCGTCGATCACAGGGTTCGATAAGTCATATAATAGGAAAGCGCTTATTAGGGCTAGCCGTAAGGATTCAGATCTAGATTAATATTAACCGGAGACTTTGTTTCCTTTAGTTTTTTTGTATATATACCATGTTTCTCTTTTTGTGATCGGGTTTCCTCCCTCGTAAGTGATTCATATGCTTGAACATCCTAAATAAATAAACTATTTTGATTTGGACTTGATGAGATTTTGAGTTCCTTGATACGACTTCCTTCTTCTTTTGGGTGATTTAGTGTGGTCACCTTTGACCGCCCTTCTTCAAGTTGCTTTTTTCTTTTGTTTACAGGTTGGTAACGGATTCAGCGCGATGGAGTGAGTAGTTCCATAAAGGAGATGGTCGCGGACAGGAGGGAGGTCGTTTCCACACACACCCGGCAATAGATGTAAAACACGTACAGATGGAGCTGAACATTTTGATACGGCTTTGGAGGCTTAACCAGGGTGGATGGGGGCGATTGGGTCCAACATTACCCAAATCCGGGGTCTCAGCAACATCACAGACCCCTCTCAGCTCTCTCACTCTCTCTCAATCGTCCATTTGCCAGCGTTGTAAGCTCTCCGGGTGAATTAATACTTGTTCGGCGTTGCTGAGGTCTTCTATTCTCCTTCTTTTTGCAGCATATAAATAAAATCAATTTTCTTCTTTTTAGGCTTTCAAGTTCCATGAGAAGGAAGCCCGCATTAGATCTTTTTTTTCTGTCCGTCCGTCTGTCTGATCAGTTACGTTAACGATTTTGCACAGCTTAACAAGCATCAAGGGATGTGGGTGTCAAGAACAACCCCAAGCCGGCTGATCGCTAGCGGCATATTTGCTGTGCAGCCACCCACGCTAATCCCGTGATGATTTTGTAACAAAGAGGTGTCGGATGCAGTATATATCTACATTCAGGTACAAGTGAATGTAGGTAGATCTGTCGGCTGACAAGCTCTTCGTTACAATAGTTGGAGAGGGTGAAATCATTATTAACGTCGAAGATGAATACAACTGTGGAAAACTAATAGAGATTAACACAAATGCGCCATCTTGCCAAGTTCATATTGGACAATGTATGTGCTATAAGAAATACTTTTATAATAAGATATTTTATTGGAAATAAGAACAAATGTTTATAAAACGTAAGACTTTTCAATACACATAGCCCAGAACCCTCACTGACATCGTCTAGAATCTGTTCATGGTGATGTCATGTTGTGAAATTCGAATAATGCTGATATCTACAACTTCCGTGCTAAGAAAACTTATTTAGGTGCAGCAAAACCTTGATGACGTTATGCCGATATCTAGAACTGTGCCGCTAATAAAAGAAAACAGCAAAACCAAGGCATGCTGGTAGTTCCGGCTAAGGCCGCTAGGGTAGCTTACTCAAGAAATGGCGTTTGCACCCAAACAGATGTCGCTAATATCTCGAAAACCAACGCCCATAGAGGATTTCCGATGAAAATTTCGTTCCCCCTCCCACCCCACACCACCAAGATTCCATATCCATGAACAAAAAATAACTTGAATTATTAATACGCTAATATCTCGAAAACCAGAGCCCGTAGAGGATTTCTGATGAAAATTTCATTACCCCCACCCTCCCTATCTTTATTATACCCCCCACATACCCAGCATCTAGAATCCATTGGCATGAACAAAATTTTCCTACTATTAACTTAAATTATTAGTTCAAAACAAAAAGCCTACATTTAGGCGCTCAAGAAAAATCATAATGAAAAAGCCTACATTTAGGTGCACCACATATCTATCTAAGAAAACCGTAGTACCAGAACATGCCGAGTGAAGCAAAAAACTTCACACATCCAAGAAAACCTTAGCATGCTGCTACGTGTGGGCACAGAAAACCATAGCATGCTGCCATGTGTGGGCAAAAGTGAAGCAAGAAACTTCCCAAAACCGTAGCAAGCTGCCATGTGTGGGCCAAAGGTGAAGCAAAAAACTTCACATATCCAAGAGAATCGTACCACACATCCAAAGCCGTAGTACCGGAGCATGCTGGTAGTATCTGCTAATGCCGTTAGGGTGTAGTCAAGACCAAATTACACACAAAAACACACACACACGCACACACACACACACACACACACTCGCACCCAAGGAAACCGTAGTACCGGAGCATGCTGGTAGTACCAGCTAATGCCGCTAGGGCGCAATCAAGACCAAATGACACATCCCGGTAGTACCGGTTAATCCCGCTAGGGTGCAGTCAAGACTCAATGGTGCATCGTATCCCCAATACTCGAGATGAAAAACTTAATGTCAACTTAGGGGCTACGAGTCCGAGATGAAAAATAACCGAACTCCAGAAACAAAATCGAAATCCTATGTTAATTCCCTATGCTGGAGAGTGCTAAAAGTGGTCTCGTATCCCCAAAGTGGTCTCGTATCTCCAAGTCTCGAGATGAAAAATAAGTGAACTTCAGAAACAAATTCGAAATCCTATGCTATTTCCCTATGATGGAGAGTGCTAAAAGTGGTCTCGTATCCCCAACATCCAAGACATAAACCAATACAGCCAAGACACAAACCCACATTAGTATTGACTCAACCCACCTAGCGACGGTGGCGCCATCTGTGGCGAAATCCTGGAAGCTAAAAAAGTGATACAGAACCGGCATAGCGTAGTTAGGAAAGAAAAGTTTTTACCAAAAAAAAGTGTGAAGTTATCTTTAAGGAAAGAAATTTTTTCCTAAATAAAAAGTTTATTGACGAAGAAACTTGTGCCTTTTCATAATTTGGATACCTGTCTTGTTGGTGGTGATTCAACTTCGGTGTAAATATACATGTGGCGACATGAGCAAACTTGAATACAAAATGCACTCTAAATATTTAACCGCTGTATCGACCTGAACATTGGGGACGCTTCTGAATTCGTCTGTTCCCTAATTTCTACTTTGTGCAGTGTAAATGCATTCTTTTTTTAAGTTTTTGTAAGTAGGCATAAGAAAGCGAAAATGGAAACAGTGTTAGTTTTTTAAGTCAGTTGTGATCAATTTATTCTCAAGGAAGCAAACATCCTAGCTAGACCAGATCATAAAGTAAATCAGTTTAGATTGTTCATCGTAGAGCTTGCACAGCTAAGGAAGTATCCTACGAAGTTTATTTATCCAAAAATAACAGTTCAATAAAGTTTATAACGAAAGCCGAAGAAGATTTTCTTAATAAATTTTTCATTATTTAAAAACTTCATTATTTCCTAAACTCTATTTCCAATAAGGTCTAACGTCTAGCTGACAGAACCTCCGTGAAGATCCTGTGCAAGAACGTGCTTTGACTTGCCTACTTCAAGAAGCATAATCACTGAAGAGGTCCAGCCAAGAACATTCCTCGACCTCCTACTTCAAAGGGGTGTAATTTCCTACGAGGTCCAATCAAGAACCTTTCTTGATATCCTACCCCGGAGACGTTATTTATTGAAGAACAGCAGATCCAGACAACAACGGTTGTACGTGCTATTCATAAGGGATAAGCACCACAATTACATTCAGATTGTAAAGCGCTACCATAGAAGATAACCCTGTTTCAAGCTTTCATCTCTTTAGCTTACTCTAGCTCTTTATTTCTGCAATTAACCTGAACCTTTCAGTTATTTATACCTGCGACAACGCAGCTGTGGTTATAGGAACTATCCCCAAGGGACTGTACTATCGTCACAATTGGTGACCCCCACGTGATCGCAGTTATTTTATAAGAAAAAGGTTTAAAGCTTTGGCCAGAGGGACATCTTCTGAAAAATCGTTGAGCGTCATCAGTGTAAAGTTTCTTCCTTCTTTTTTTTTATCGCCAATGGCTGATGAGAATCTTGAAGATATAATAGTATTTATATTAGTTTGGAGATACAAATGGTAGAGCTATGTGAAGCTTCTATACATTTGTATCTTGACCAAGAGAGAGCCAAAAAGCCCTAAATCTGGTCTTAAAATAAATATTAATTTGAATCACGAGAGCTGCGGACAGCTCTATTGGTGGCACCTTAAATGGCTTAGAGCTAAAGAGCTCTAGTGCAAATAAGGAAGAGGTGTGAGAGCCAGAAAGGTCTACTTACCTTGGTGGATATCCATATCGGAGCTAAGGGAGCTCTCCTAAATAAAAGACCAGAGTGGAGTACAAAATAACTCTGATTTATTTAGTACACAGTTTTTATACAATCAAATTATCGCTTACTTCATCAATATTGCTTGCAAAAATTAAGTTCTCACCGATCGATCACCTGGAATCGGTCTCACACAGAAAGCGCCGAGTAAGCTTTTCGCAATACTCAAAGTTCTTACAGCAATATGTTAAATGCTTGCTTAATGATGAGTTCACTGGCATGGCTATATCGCTTTGTCATGTAAACAAGCTTTAATTGTAAATTCGTTTGCTTTCTTTCTTTTTGTGCTTGTTTACTTTAATTTCATTCATGCCATGAATGCTTCATTCATTTATAGTAAATTTGTGTTAATGCTTCGCATAGCATATTGCCTTTCTTTTATTATGGACATTTTGCTGTGTGGATATTTATGTGTTGTAGGTCGCTTAACTTGCGCTCTACATCAGAGCAGGTGCTTCACCACCTCCTCGAACATTAAAGGGCCCAACGTTTATCCAGAGCTTTCATCGGTTGCCCGTAAGCGCAACCAACAGCCAGTAACTCCAACGTTTAGCCAGAACTTCCATCGGTTGCCCGACAGCGCAACCAATACTCAGTTAATCAACAGTTATCCTGAGCTTTCAACAGTTGCCCGTCAGCGCAGCCAACTTCGGTTAATCAAACGTTATCCAGAGCTTTCAACGGTTGCCCGTCAGCGCAACCATCGTTGTCAAAATCACGCAATCTTACCAATTGCTGCCTCATTTAAAGCGGTGTGGACACAACAAACAGATTCGAGACCACTCGAGTTTTTGCAACGAGGGAGAAGGCAACAAGTACCTAACTGATTCCGGAACAAATGCTGAACAAACGGCACTGGATTCGTAGCAACATAGCAGCTTAAAAGAAGAGTTGTACAAACTATAAGGTCAGACGTGCAGTCTATATTAATTAAAATATTGAAATTATGTTATTATATAATATTATTAAGCATCACATTTGGTAGATTTTCTTTTCTTTTATTTTTATACCTAATTTTTCTCTGTAAGCATTTACACTGCAATTCTCGATTCCTTTTCTTGAACTGCGTCCACGATGGTTGATCCAGCGAATAAGCCAGTTGGTGGGAATGAGGATTCTTTAGGTGAGGAAACGCCTCTCAACTCAAGTGCCTCTTCGTAGTTTGCTTCTCCTCCAGCTTTAAATGCCGTATCAGAAAAGGTGGTACCTTTTTGGAGGAGTTGTCCTGATCTGTGGTTCGCCCAGCTAGAGTCTCAGTTCGAGCTCGCGGGAATTACACAGGACAGAACTAAATATTCCCATGTGATTAGTGCTCTCGATGAAGGAGTCATTATTAAGAAGAGTTATTATTCAGAATTAAGGAAACATTAATTTCCAGGCTTTCTGGCAGCGAAAACCAGAAGTTTAAGCAGCTTCTCACTGAACTGTCCTGAGGGCATTCGCTACCTTCTTAATTGCTAAGGGAAATGCGATCCCTGAGCAGGAGCAAACTCAACGACGAAATACTGAAATCCCTCTAGTTGCAACGATTACCTGCTTACATGCAGGCCATCTTAGCGGGCAATCCAGGTACATTGGAAGTCTTGGCAGGTTGTGTCCACAAAATTGCCGAGGTTAGTATAAGGAGCGAGGTTTATGCTGTCACGTCCACCTCCAAAATTCAGGATCAAGGATTGGAGGAGCTAAGGACCCAAGTCAGCGAGCTCTCGACATTGGTCGAGAAATCCTTGTCGTTCCATAGAGAAGCACCACGGAGTAAATCTCACAGAGAAAACTCCATACACCGGTCAAAATCCAGTTACAAGTCACCGAGGAGAGATTCCAGTTACTGCTGGTATCATAGAAAATTTGGGACCAATGCTGAAAAATGTTTATCTCCCTCCAATTTTAAAGACACTAGTGTCTCCTCAAGTAGTATCAATTCGGCAAACTAAACGGCCCTCTTTCTATGATGACAGGAGGAAGTGGCAAAAAAAAATAGTCGTCTAGACATATTTGATAAATCTACACATAGACATTTCTTAGTCGACACATGAGCGGACATCTCAGTTATTCCAAAATCTTCATTAGATCGTTTTCCCAATGCAAGCTTTCAATTGGTGGCTGCAAATTCATCACCAATTCACACATATGGCAGCAAAATCTAATCATTAGATTTGGGGCTGCGCAGAGCTTTCACCTGGCAGTTCGCCATCGCAAGCGTCCCCAAACCAATTTCAGGCGCGGACTTCCTTCGTCACTATGGGCTGATAGTTGACATCAAGAAGGAATCCTTGATCGACCCTATTACCAAATTGAGGTCGGTCGCACAACATGCCTTATGCCAGCATTCAAGCCTTTCTGTGCTCATCAGTTCAGAAATTGACCTCCAAATTCAAAAACTACTGCGTGAGTATCGATCAATTACTGTGGAAACCGCTTTTGTTAAACGAGTGGTCCACACAGTCACTCACCAGATACTTACAAATGGTTCACCTATTTCCTCAAAAGTTCGACGCCTCTCTCCCGAGAAGTTATCCGACGCCAGGAAGGAATTTGAGTTCTTGTTATCGCAAGGTATTTGTAGACCTTCGGATAGCGCTTGGTGTTCACCATTCCATCTTGTTAAAAAGAATAATGGTGAGTGAAAACGATGTGGTGACTACAGACGTTTAAATTCTGGTACGTCCTTGATAATTACCCAATTCCGCTAATCCATGACTTCGTATCCAACTTGCAGAATTGTAACTATTTTTCAACTTTAGATCTTACTAAAGCTTATCACCAAATTCCCATTGATTCCAAAGATGTTCCAAAAACTGCCATTTGCACGCCGTTTGGACTCTTTGAGTTTACGCGAATGACGTTTGGTCTTTGTATCGCAGCTCAAACCTTTCAAAGGTTTATTCATACAGTCTTAAGATGATTTTTGTTCTGTTTTGTTTATCTAGATGACATTTTGATTGCCTCAAAATCCAAAATTGAGCATTACAACCATTTAGAACTCATTTTCAAGAAACTTCAAGAATTTGGTCTGTTCATCAACATTGAGAAATGCACGTTCCAGAAAGAAGAGGTGAAATTCTTGGGACACCTCATCACACCTCCGAGCTTTAAGCCCTCTCCTGCGCAAGTCGAGGTGATAGTAAACTTCAAGTTGCCAGAAACAGTGAAACAATTATAAAGTTTTTTAGAAATGATAAATTTTTATAGCAGATTTTTACCGCACGCCGCAGAGGCTCAAATTTTACTTAACCAATATCTCAGAGGTCCCAAAAAAGACGGTGCAAGGCGAATCATTTGGTCTGACGAGGCAAGGAGATCCTTCCCCTCAGTGAAAAGTCAGTTGGCGCAAACAGCTCTCTTGGCTTTACCTATTTTGTCCGCCGGCTTATCCCTTTGGGTAGACCCATACGACTCCGCCATTGGAGCAGCAGTGCAACAAAAAGTTGACGACAGCTGGCAGCCGCTGGGTTTTTATTAAGTCAAATTAAATAGTGCTCAGCGGAACTATAGTACCTACGATAGGGAGTTTCTGGCGACTTACAAAGGAATCAAATATTTTCAGTATTTATTAGAAGGACGCCCTTTCTCCTTATACACGGACCATAAGCCCCTAGTCTACGACAATTGCGGCACCTGGATTATATTGGCCAATTCACACCAGATTTCAGACATGTACCTGGAAAAGATAACGTGGTTGCTGATGCCCTTTCCAGAATTGACGACATACATCTGATCGGTTCTGTGAATTTCGAATCAATCTCAGAAAGGCAAGCTGAAGACACTGAGTTCCAACAACTCCGTCAAAATTCCCAAATATAAGTTTAAGAAATTGCCTATTTTCGGGTCAGATAAGGAATTGTATTGCGAAATCTCTTCTACCAAATTCAGGCCATACATTCCAAAAGATTTTAGGAAGCAAATTTTTACTTCAATCCACAACTTAGCACATCCCAGCATCCGAGCAACCAACAAAATGGTCACTGAAAAATATTTCTGGCCTTCTATCAACAAGCACGTCAATTCATGGACTCGCGCATGCTTAGCGTGTCAGCGAAGTAAAATTTCGCGCCACTGCAACAGTCCCCTAGGAACATTCCAGGAATGTTCAGATCGCTTTGAAGTCATTCATCTAGACTTAATAGGACCGCTACCTCCCTCACAAGGCTTTAGATATTGCCTCACTATCATCGATAGATTTACCAGATGGCCTGAGGCAATTCCCTTAGCCGATATGCATGCTGAAACGGTAGCGGATGCTCTGTGTCGAAGTTGGATATCCCGATTTGGGGTACCCAAAACTATAATTACAGACCAGGGATCACAGTTTGAATCAGTGCTATTTACTGAGCTATCTAAACTATTCGGTTTCGTATGCAATAGGACAACGGCCTACCATCCTCAATCCAACGGATTCTTAGAAAGATGGCATAGAACGTTGAAAGCTTCACTTATGGCTTATCAAGAGAAGTCATTGTCCACAGTTTTACCTTTCGTTCTTTTAGGACTCAGAACTACTTTCAGAAAGGAATTCCTCGCAGCGCCCGCAGAACTTGTATATCGGAAAATTTACGTATACCAAGTGACTTCCTACAAAACTTTAAAATACAACCTCAAAGTGAATTCATCATCTCTTTGTGTAATGTTTTCGTTGATATCAGGCCGATTCCTGCTTCAAACCATTCTCGTCAAGCCCTATTCAAATTCAAGAATCTCGATAATGTTAGCACGTTTTCATTAGAACTGACGCTATTAGAGCTTCGCTTCAACCTCCTTCTGAAGGTCCGTTCGAAGTGCTGAAGCGCCACGAAAAGTTTTTTTCGCTGAAGGTAAGGAATAAAGATCGTAACATTTCCTTAAATAGACTCAAACCTTGCTTCTCCGAGCGGAGTTTTGATGGTCCAGAACAATGTCACAGGACTCCCGCTACACAAGATGAAAACATATCAGTTCAACCCGTTGCTGAAAGTTTTTTGGTTACAAACCAAGAAAATTCTCGACCAACATCTGAAAACCCCAACATTTAACGAATCACGTCGTAGCACCTCCAACAAATACAGTATCTCGGAACATTAGATTTCTGCCGGATGGCTCCACTGTGACTCCGCATCGTACCACTCAGGCGAGACGAACCACAAAAGTACCATTACGATTTCGCTGAAACATTGGTTTCGCTGGCAGCGGAGTAATGTGGCGACGACGCGAGCAAACTTGAATACAAAATGCACTCTAAATATTTAACCGCTGTATCGACCTGAACATTGGGGACGCTTCTGAATTCGTCTGTTCCCTAATTTCTACTTTGTGCAGTGTAAATGCATTCTTTTCTTAAGTTTTTGTAAGTAGGTATAAGAAAGCGAAAATGGAAACAATGTTAGTTTTTTAAGTCAGTTGTGATCAATTTATTCTCATGGAAGCAAATATCCTAGCTAGATCAGATCATAAAGTAAATCAGTTTACGATTGTTCACCGTAGAGCTTGCACAGCTAAGGAAGTATCCTATGAAGTTTATTTATCCAAAAATAACAGTTCAATAAAGTTTATAACGAAAGCCGAAGAAGATTTTCTTAATAAATTTTTCATTATTTAAATACTTCATTATTTCCTAAACTCTACTTCCAATAAGGTCTAACGTCTAGCTGACAGAACTTCCGTGAAGATCCTGTGCAAGAACGTGCTTTGACTTGCCTACTTCAAGAAGCATAATCACTGAAGAGGTCCAGCCAAGAACATTCCTCGACCTCCTACTTCAAAGGGGTGTAATTTCCTACGAGGTCCAATCAAGAACCTTTCTTGATATCCTACCCCGGAGACGTTATTTATTGAAGAAAAGCAGATCCAGACAACAACGGTTGTACGTGCTTTTCATAGGGGATAAGCACCACAATTACATTCAGATTGTAAAGCGTTACCATAGAAGATAACCCTGTTTCAAGCTTTCATCTCTTTAGCTTACTCTAACTCTTTATTTCCGCAATTAACCTGAACCTTTCAGATTCTTATTCCTGCGACAACGCAGCCGTGGTTATAGGAACTATCCCCAAGGGACAGTACTATCACCACATACATACATTGATAGGATTACCCCAAATATATAACAGTGATTTGATACTCGAATTTGGTGTGGCTAACGCCTGCTTTGATACTATTGCGCCTAAACTATGATTTCTTGCGAGGAAATTAATTAGACTGTGCCCTCTGAAGCGTTTACCCGAGCGATGCTCGCGATACCAGTTTATGGATGGTCTGCTTTGGAGTTAATTTCGCTCTACTGTTGGGCTGTCTGGAGGACTTGTGTTGTCAAACGACAATGAGCTTATTACTGCCTCAAAATCTAAGCCAGGAGAACCTTGATCAGGTCTGGGCATGAAAGCCAAAACTTCGAGTTTCCACGAATAAGTGTGAGAGAGGGAAGTAGGAAGAAAAGGGAATAAGTAGTGTAGCGACTTTTGTTTTAAAAACAAAGAAAGTTGTTTTAATGTGTGAGATCTGCCCTGTTTTATCACTTATAGTTAATAAAAGCTACTTAGCTTGGAATGAAAGGAAGGCGAGAAGAATCAAGGAATTTTGTTTTTTTTTAAATGCCTTAGATATAATATATAGATAATATATCTTTAAGACTGTCTAAAGTGATTTCGCTAATAATTTTTTGCCTCTTTTTATGCAAACTTAGTTAAAAAATCTTTACGTTCTTCCTTTTCTGTGGCGTCGGCTTTACTTATCTATATATATATATATACATATATATATATTCTCAATTATTTTATCCAGGGAAGTCGTACTGCAATTTGGGGCTTCTTCCGTGTGTTGGCTGGGTTGCACGCGCCCTATCATGGTATTTCTGAGGTCAGATTGAACAGTTAGATGTCTGTATGCACTTGTAGGTTCGAGGATCAAGGCTTTTCAAGTATTTGTTGGTTGAACTAACTTCCTTGATCCTACCGGCTGCGCCAACTTGTTACCGTTTCCTTGCGAGGAAACTTGGTTTGAGTTTATGATGTACTTGCTATCAAACTATAGCCAAGTACTCTCATACAAGAACCTTATTTGTTGATCTGACTGTTGCGATACCTTACTAGTTCTTCTTTATGACGACACGTTGGTTGTAGGTTCGATGATTGATCGGAGTAGCTAATGTAGCTAATGTAGCTTTTCTCCTAAGGTGTGTGGTGTATTGGAGTAGCTGAACAGCTTTGCTCCTAGTAAAAACAAATTGTTGTGTGTTGTGAGTTACGATTGCAACTAGTCTTTTTAATTAAATCATTTTAATATTTATAGTAAAATTTAACTTTAACTGCTACGGAAGTTAAGCTAAAGTTCTTAATTTATTTCCTCACAGCTCTCGTTATATACATATATATATATATAAATCGTACCTTGCTCAATATCTACAGCTGGCCATTATCATTCATCGTTTTTTATCCGTAAATATTAATTTCGGCAATCGTTTGTAACTTCTTTCTATACGTACATACATAAATATCAATTTCGCTAAATGCTTGCAGCTGGCCATTACTACTTCACGTCATTCATCGTGAACAAAACCCTCGAGAATACTTCACAAGCCATGAAACAGACTCCCTCCCTACCGCATGCGAGGCCCAACGTAGTCCTTACATTCTAAAATATCTGCAGTGTTCTTATGTAAAAGTGACAAAAGTTTGATTTGAATAGCTCCTCCGCCCTAAACTACTATTTATACAAAAAATGGCGTTCTGTTAATCTTAAGCTTGCTTTCTTATCTTCCGAACCGTAATAAAATTGTCATACCTTTCCTAACAAAATTATTTAAAAAAAATTATCTTATCCAAATAACTACGATTCCTCAAACAAAAATTCTCAGCTGAGTAATCATGGTAATGTCGCTGTGCCGTCATGGCATGCCGTGGGCTGATGATATCGAATATAGCTGCCTACAGATTCGGACGACGACTGCACATACACACATGCCATTATCACTCAGCTGAGAGGTATTGAGCGTAAAATGGTAAAGTTACTTTGTAATCAAAACTATTTTATTATATTGTTAAGTAAGGTATATAGGAAGTGTAGCCTTTGGGAAGGTAAGGAACCAAGCTTTAAACTATTTTCCTGTATGGATAGTAGTTTAGGCCCTATATAGCATATGTAAAGCCAATGTTTGGCACTTTCCCATAAGTATCAATATAGAACATTATAGAAAACGGACTAAGCACGCACACATATAGATTTTTGTTTCATGGATTGGGAAGTATTCTCGAGGGTTTTGTCGTGAACCATCATTTTGGTCACCTACATACATACATTTGTTTTACCTCTGGCGCAAGGTCGTCACATTACAATGTGAGATTTCTTGCGCGCATGGGTATTACCTCACTTTCTTTTTCCACTTGTTTTATATGCGGAAATAACTGCTGTAGGTCAGTAATGATATGTATGTACGCGCCATTCTTTAGTTATAATGTGCCGCAGGTATGTACGTGCATGCAATGATTTATTTCTCTTGCTATGCAATGTTGGTATGTATATATGTATGGGTCATATGCAATGCATGTACATATTTTCTTTTGGTAAGAATTAATGTAGGTATGATATACAGTTTAAGTATGTACGTATTTTCTTTTGGATAAACGTAGGCATGATATGTAATGTACGTATGTACGTAATTTCTTTTGGTAAGGGGTCCACGTAACAGCTCAAGCACTGCAAATAGTCAGAAGTGCTTGTGTTACATTTATGCTGCTCGTTTGCAATAAAAGAATTCCAAGGAAATGAACATCGTGAGAAAGTGAAATTGTTTAGAATATTTATTTTGCTTGTGAAATATCTGGATCATGAAAGAATGCCCAAATGTTAACATTCTCCCCCGTGTTGAATGACAATTCAACCGAAAGGTGTTGAATAACAATGTGAACAACAAAATTGGAGGAAGGAAAACCTTGCATGTGCTTATTGCTTTTTACCTACGCCTAATTAATTTCTAACAAGATGTATATGACCTTAATACACTTACAGAAGGTTAGAACATGCTAACACCTAGTTAACTTATTTGCAACATTGGTGAAAACTAATTAGCGTACTAAACCTCATACTTTACGGTGAATCTTTCATTTTCAATAGAATTGTTCGGTGTGTTATTCTCCGCTTGCGTCTTGACATCTTGGCTGGTTAGTCTTGAGCACATGGTAGGGCGAGATCTCCAAAGTAGGTAGATGATGACGGTTAAGATGAGGAAAATTCCGGCATATCTGATCGCAAATTGATGGGTGTTGTGAGCGTAGACTCTTCCTCGTAGATCACTGGGAAGCTGTGCTGGTTGCCTCTTGATGGATTCTAATTCGGTTAAATCTGGCTGATAATGGGAAGTGTAGCGAAGTACTGGGGCTAACTTTTCTGGCACTACTACTTCTGATAAGTTGCTTGCAGGTGCGTAGGAAATCCTTGATGTTGACTGTAATGATTTGTGCCCTCTTATAGCGAGTAGCGGTTGTTTGATGACACAATCTTCCTGAATTTTATGAATTCCGGTACCGTCAATTGTCTCTTCGATAACGCTGTCGCCGCATACAATGTTGATTGTGGTTTTCTGAGCCAAGACGTAAATCCACTGATTGACATTGTGGGGCTGGATCCGGTGTGGTCCGTTTTCTGTCCTCATTATTTGGCAAGAGTCAGGCTGAGGTGGGTGATTGATAAGGTTCACGTCACAGTTGTTGATGATGGAGCCCTTATGGTATTTGGGATGAGCTTGTCTGCAGAGATGTTTCTCTTCCGTGATAGAAGTGCAGGTCATCAACTCTTGCTCTGTGAGGGGGTAATACAAATCTCGATGCAAGTTGATAATTAAATATGGATGTGATGGTGTTATTGCAACGGCAGTGTCGTTGACTAATACTGGGACCGGTGTCAGCTTAAATAGTTCAAATTCGGCCGTTGTTAGTAGTGGGAGCCTTCTTCTGAAGATGATGTGTCGCCCTACTACCCTGCCTTCGATGCTCATGAGGCGATCCTATTCCAATACCTCATCTTGTGTGGTAGGGAGCGTCAATAAAGAGGAGAGTTTGTTTTTTATGTTCACCAGTTCCCCTTGCAATTGCGCCGGAGATATCAAACGTGGGCTGATTTTACCTTGATGAGTGTGGATGAGGACATCCAATATAGAATCTCGAATTCTGAGGAAATTCGATGCTGTTAACATAGTTTGAACTTCTACTTAAATGAACAAGAGGATCAGCCTTTCTTGCAACATCTCTTCTCTAATGCAATTAATTGCCTTATTTTTCTGATCGATGTGAAGTTCTAGTTCGCGGAGTTGCTTTCTTATTGTTCCTCCTTCTGTTTTCATGATGTTTGTTGTTGCATCTATGATTGATGTTTGATTTTTATGAGGTCGAGGAGGAAGTGCTCATTTTTATTGATGTTTTCGATGGTTTGGGACATCTTCTCTGCGTATTCTGAGTCAAGCATCCCAAATAGGTGTTAGTAATTCGTTCCCCTTGGATAGCTCCTCATAAAGGTGTTTGAATTGCTTCGTTGTTCGAATGCATAGATCTCCTCCATCCATAGAATTACATAGGTAGTCCAGTTGTTTAATGCAGTTTCTAAAGGCAGAAAACTCCTTCTAGTAAAGGTCCATGTCATAATACAAGATGAGATGTTATTCGCTGGAAATAATGTTGGTCACTCATAGATTTTTAATTGTGACTGTCGGTAAGATTAGGCATGTGAGTAGTAGAGTGACCAATGCAGTGCCAAATGACTGACGCTGTTTCTTCCGAGGGTTGTTAGTCACATTTTCATCCTCTTTGGAGTTATGTCGTGTCTCGTTTCTGGAGAATTCAGCGGTGTCGCTTTTCTGTTGTGGCCACAAGAACGGTACAACTTCATTGTCAGAGATCTCCTTCTGTAGGGGCAGTGGTGGTAACCTGTGTAAGGCTCGTCGAACTGTTCCGCTGGGGGTTCCGATGTCTGCTACTCGAACGAGTCGGTCGGTCCCCTTGATGACGTTGATCACTCGTCCTAGTGGCCATTTTAAGGGAGGAGTATTATCTTCTTTTATGATGACCATATCTCCAGCCCTAATATTCTGACATTTTTGGTTCCACTTATATCTGTGTTGTAGCTGATTTAGATATTTATTGGAACACCGCTGCCAGAACTGATTTTTGATGTACGACATAAGTTTCCAACGCGTCAGCAAATTTACATTCTGAAGTTGTGCTCGGGGATCGATTGAGCCAACGAGGAATTGCCCGGGTGTTAAGGCTGTTATATCGTTGGTATCTGACGACATTGTAGTTATTGGTCTGGAATTTAGAATTGCTTCAATTTCTATGATGACAGTTTCCAAGTCTTCATAAGTGAGCGATGCGGCTGCTAGTACTTTCTGTAGAAGGCTTTTAGCAGATTTCACGCCTGCTTCCCAGAGTCCACCAAAATGCGGAGCCCTAGGGGGGATGAACCGAAAGTCGATCCCTTTTGAGCTGCATGCCGCAATTATGGTTTCCCTTTCTTTATCGGGAGCAATTATTTCTTTCACTTCCTCAAGTTTATTCTTGGCGCCCACGAAGTTGGAGGCGTTGTAGCAGAATATGGTCTTGCAATGACCTCTTCGCCCAGCCCCTATGAAGCCTTGTGATGATAAATCACTGACTACCTCAAAGTGTGTTGCCTTTGTTGTGAAGCAGCAAAAAACGGATATATATGACTTCTGTGGTCTTTTTCCTCTAAACTTGAAGTGAGTGTACACTGGTACGCAGAAGTCGACACCAACACAGATGAAGGGGCTGGTTGTACTCTATCTGGAGAAAAGTTGCCCATTAGTTGTGACAAAAATTTTGGCTTGGCTTTGGCACACTGAACACAGTGCTGAGCTACTGAGCGTGTAAGTGTTTTGCCCTTCACTGGCCAGAATTTCTGCCTAGTTTTTGATAGCAAGGCCTGGGGCCCACGTGATAATTTGATTTGTGAATATCATTGATCTATAATTTAGTGAACTAGTGTGACGGTGGCAACAACACTGGATGCTTGGCGTTGTATGATAACTGATATGCTTCCAATCTTCCCTCCATTCTAATGATTCCTTTTTCGTCGATAAAGGGTGTGAGGCTGATGAATGAACTGTTTCGGGCTACTTGTCCCAACTGCTCCAGGCGTTGGAAGTCCACTTTGAATTGTTGTTTCTGAATTAGTTTAATGATGATAATTTCTGCTTCATCAAGTTCCTCTGGGCTGAGTGAGACATTTTTTGTTGTTCCTTGGTTAGGCTGTCGAGGATGTGCCGTGAATCTAAGAATATATGCTGTGATTCTCTGAAGCTTAAAAAGGGAATTTTGATGATTAATTCAATTAATGAAGTGCTCCGAGTCGTCTGCTGTTATTGTTGTTGTAGTGCAACGCCGTCTCTCTGGATCATTGTCAAGTGGCTTCTTTGTATAAGGATTTGGCCATATTTCGTCGCCGCCATGAAGGAAAAGCAGTCCATAAAACCACAGGTTGCATGTACACAACCTTTTTGGGCTTATGCCTCTAGCTAGAATGTCGGCCGGTTTGTGTTTTGAGCTAACATGACGACATTTCTGCAGCCCGGAAAGTCGCTGGATTGCAGCCACTCGATTAGTTACAAAGGCGTGAAGTGAGGAAGAGGATGAACTTATCCATGCGAGGATGATTTCCGAGTCTGTCCAGAAGTGTATAGTCTCATTCTTTAAATTTAGATCTCTTTTGATTCGCTTAGCTAATTCTGCAGCCAGCTTTGCTGCGCACAAGCCTAGGCAACGTTATTTGCTTGACTGGAGCCACTCTTGACTTTGCGCACAATAATCTTACCGTTATGATATTGTGTCTGTCTACTGACCTTACATAAGCCGCTGTACCGTAGGCCTTTTCTGAGACATCTGCAAATATGTGTAGTTGCATTAATTTCGATGTTTTGTGAGAGAATACGTGCCTCGGAAACTTGATGCTATTTAAGGTTTTTAGACCTTCCCGATATTGAATCCAGGAGGAGTGTAGTTTTTGTAGCAGGGGAGCATCCCAGTCTAGTTTCATTGCCCATAATTTCCGCACGAATATTTTTGCGGTTACGATGACTGGATCCGTTATCCCTAACGGGTCAAAGATATGGGCAATGTCGGATAAGGCTGTGCGTTTGGTAACCCTTCCCTTCTCATTCCAAGCTGTTTTGATCACAAATTCATCCGATTTACGTAACCACGTTAAGCCGATGGCCTTAATGTTGTCTTCGGACTTGTTTGAAAAGTCTAATTGTAGTTCCTGGTCGCTTTCTTGAATGCCTTCAAGCAGATGAGGGTGATTTGCGCACCATTTCCTCAATTTAAAGCCTGCTGAAGCCAAGATTTGGTTAAGTTGAAGCTGCCTTTCGACCACTCTGTCTGAGCCCGTGAGTACATCATCAACATAACAGTCGCGTGTAAGAACCGCGGCCTCCAAAGGGTGATTTTCCGTCTCCTTAAATGCTAATTTTTGAAGACATTAAGGAGCGCAAGTTGTTCCGTACGTGACAGTGCACAGGTGAAAGCACTTCACTTTTTGATTTGGATCCTTCCTCCACTAAATTAATTGATATTTATGGCCAGCTTCATCGACTCACACCAGTCGATACATTTTCTCTATATCGGCCGTGAATACAAATCGGGGCATACGAAACCTTAATAGAATGGAGAAGACGTCATCCTGGATGGTCGGCCCGGTTGACAGTATGTCGTTCAGAGAAATGTCGGACGCTGTTTTGGCCGAAGCATCAAATACAACTTCAAGCTTAGTGCTACTGCTATTGGGTTTGATGACGCTATGATGAGGCATGAAGTAATGGGGGTGATGTTGGATCTCGTTGAAGTTTACTTCTTTAATGTGTCCAAGATTTATATATTCGTTCATGAATTGAATGTATTGATCTCTCAACTCCAGGTGTCGGGAGAGTCTTCTTTCTAGGGCTAATAATGGCTGAAAAGCTATGTCCTTGGATTCCCCTAATGCGCCGGGCTCATTGATAAATGGTAGTCTGACAACGAAACGACCATCGCAGTCTCGTCTGGTTGATGAGTTGAAATGATTTTCACAACGTTCCTCTCTGACGGTGAAATTGTTTTTGGAAGCTGACGGCTCTTCTATCTTCCACAATTTCTCAATTGGATGATCTAACTCTTCTTCATTGCATATTCCGAAAGATGCCACTTTAACTTGTCCTGAACTATATGTTTTTCCAACTGCTGTCCACCAGAAGAAGGTGTTTTGCAGGATTGGCAGATCGTCTCCCAGTTTTATCTGCCCAACTGACAAGAGACAATAAGTCTATTGAATCTGGATGATTGAAGTGAGGATCGACTAGTTGGATGTTGTTTGGAATGGACCATGTTGCAGTGTCTATTTCTTGAGAGGGTTGTGGCGATATTATTCGTGGTAGTACATGAGCTTCTAGTGTTGACGTGAAGCCATTTATTCTTGACTGTAGGAGGATGCTCACTCTGCGTTGACTTTGCTGCTTCCGCAGACCGATGCCTTCAATGCACAAGAGTTCAGGAGTCATTGCCAGTTGCAATTTCTTTACCATCCTTTTGGTAACCAAATTGATCTGTGATCCCGAGACAAGGATGGCCCTGCATTCGGTGGTGATTCACCTGCCATTTGATAGTTTTACTAAGGCAGTGCTAAGTAGTGTATATCCCTTGATCTTTGCGTCTATCTTCCTGGTTAGTGAAATGGCGGTGTCTGTTGATTGAGCGACGTTGACTTGGGCAGCAGTCTGGATAACTTCCGAAGCCTCCTGCCTTTTAAGTCGTGAGTCCTGGTTGTGTTTGCCTCGTCCTCCTTGAACGGCTGAAATGTGTAGTAGCGTATTGTGACGACGAGAACACTTTGTGCATGACCCTAATAGACAGGACTCCGAGGTGTGGCCAGGCCTTAAACAATTGAAGCAAATGATAGATCTTTTGACTAGACTTATCCTCAGAGGTGGTGTCATTTCTAGAAACTTCTGGCAGGCAAAAAGCTTATGAGTATTTTTGCATGCTGGGCAGACTGCTCCCGAGTCAACTGTTGATGTGAGGGCCCTCTGAATGTGAAACTTCTTATGTTCTGTAGGCCTTCCCTTGATTGCTAATGCTTCTAAGGATTGAAATCGCATTTCCAGAAATTGCATAAATGTCTTGAGTTGCTGCAGTGTTCATGTGTGGTCTTGTCTAATTTTTTAATTAATATGTATAGTAAAAGCGGATCCCATTCTTCCGTATGTACACCTAAATTCTCTAATGCAAGAACACACTCTTGAGTTGTGTCGTGAAGAGATTTGATGGCTGATGCGTTCTCCATGGAGGTGGCTGATTGGGATAATAGTTTGCTGAGCAAGGCATTGACTAATAATCTCGTGTTTTCGAATCGGTCGTTGATTATTTTCCATGCCGCCGTGTAATTTGCTTCGGACGTTGTGAGATGCCTGATAAGTTTTTCGGCTTCTCCGGAAAGACTGGTCTTCAAGTATCTTCAAGTACCACATCTATTGAGAATTATTGATGTGTTGATTATGCACCAATTTTGTGAAGAGATCTCTGTATTGTCTCCTCTCAGATAGTCTCCATCAAATGTAGGAAGGATTATCTTTGGTAGTCTGGCCATGTTGTTGTGAGCATTGATAGGTGCAGGCATGCTTGCCTTCTGGAGAGAATTGGCGTCGATTGACCCATCAATTCATGCAATCGAATGAGTTCCTGTTGAACCTCTTCTTCCTCTTCTTCTAACTTGGAGTATGTCTCAATATGGTATCCCATGCTTCTGGGATCGTTTATTTGCTCCCATATTTGGTAGTGAATGCTCTGGATCTCACTCCAATAATTTTGGATAGCGTGTATCTTCACTTGACAAAAATGTATTGATTGCGTCTGACATTGTATGTGGAGATTCAAAAGAAGCCTTCGCAAATCATTCATAATGGAATGTTGTCTTCGAATAAGTGAATTTGCTTTAGTTGCATCTTGTGCTAGGCTCACGGGTGACACGGTTGAGGGTAGGGTACCCTTTGTCTTAGGATAGGCTCTAAATCCGGTAATCTTCTCAGGTGGTGGTGCAACTGGAAAATTGTCTTCTTCACACGCCTTGTCCGTGGACTTCTCTTTCGCTGTGTTGATTCCACCTTGAGCAGTGTCTTGGTCTTGCTCTGGATCATTCGCTGCATCTTCGAAAATGGCTGGCTCGCCTGCCTCTTGCATGCTCACTATATTTTGTCTTAATTTTTCGTACCCCTTGTAAATGGAGTCGTAATAATTCTGCTTGAAGTAGGAGTGATCAAGCCTTTTCCTGTGGCTTATACGGATAATGTTGTCCGTCTCTTCGAAGTCCTTCCATAATTCACCTAGCATAAGAAGGGTTTTCTGCAAGTACTCCGCTGTCTTGCGGGTGATTGAATCCTTGCGGAAGTTCTCCATTAATCGTTCAATTTCGCCACCTGTCTCTGTTTGACGTAGCGCTGGTTCCTCCAGGTCCATGTTGATCAACGGAAAGCTGAATGAATCTTCTTGTCTATGTTGCTGAATGCTGAAACTTGGCGTGAACAGATCACGTCGGGGTCACCAAATTATTAGCCAAGACTCTTTTGCCTTGACTTGTATGCGTCGATGATTAGAGAGGACCAACGGTGCTTGAACCGTAGTCTTGTTGCTTGTACTAATACTCGCTGTGTTGGGATGACGAAGATTACCAAAATGCTTATTTTGGTATGAATCAACTCAACGGTGCTTGTACCGTGATTTTGCTGTGGGAGCAAGCAATGCTTGTACTGACACTCCAGTTGTTTTGGATTGTTATGCTCTTGGCAGCCTCACCAAGAGAAAAGAAAAAAAGGTTTGTTTCTGCCAAAATTACTCAACGCAAATAACTTTATTCCATCAATTCACATTTTTTTTATAACTAAAACCTCTTACCTGCGATCTTATTCTAACTTAGCTGAATCCATTGAAAAGCTTAGCATGCATTATTTTCCTCCCTGGGAAATAAATTTTTGACGAATTTACTAGATAGAAGTCAAGAAATTTTATCTTGACGGTGTTGAATGGCTAGACGTAATGTGAGCTGCTCGAGCACTGCAACTGGTCAGAAGTGTTTGTGTTGCATGTATGCTGTTTGTTTGCAATAAAAGAATTCAAAGGCAATGAACATTGTGAGAAAGTGAAATTGTTTAGAATATTTATATTACTAGTGAAATATCTGGATCATGAAAGAATGCCCAAATGTTAACATAGCCTAAGGTTTAAGATATATATATAAAGTAAAAATATGAAATAGTTAAGTGCGATCACAGTCTAGGTAAACTAGGTTAAAGGATGGAAAAGTATATTTGAAAGGGAAAAAAAAAGAAGAAACCCATGGGTAAAAGTGGTGAGCTAAATTTTGTGCTGGGTCACGTTTTCTGGAGAACGGTGTTGAAAAACAGAAGTTTCCCTGATATCCTCTTGTTATACCTGGCGACTCCGGGTGTAGAAGGAGGATTGACGGAAAACCGAAAAACTTGGCTATTGTGTCCAAATAAGGAGCGATGAAACTGTAAGAAAAAAAAATAAAAAAAGAAGAAAAAAAATAAATGTTGGTGCAATGCAAAATTACTGGTGGCGAAACTGAGTGAATCAGTTTTTGAAAGGGGCTGGAGTCGTGAAGACATAACTGGTGATAGTCAATTTAGTGGTTTGATTTTTCTATTTAAAATTGCGAATGACAAGTAAGGATTAAGAGGGGATAATCCGATGTTGAACGCCTAAGAAGTTATTAAAAACAATAAAGGTTTTGTTCAATACCAGTGGAGCCCGAGGAGTGCCACCAGAGCAGCGCCCGTTGAAAGGACGCTCCAGTGTAATTAATTGCGAAGCTAAGTATTCTTCTGATTAAAAGACAAAAATTTGCATTCTTCCTCCAGGAAGCGTAATCCAAGTGGCATTTGAGGCCATTTTTATTTATTTATTTTTTTTTGTTATATTCCGTACTATAATTAATCATTGTTTTTACCTAAATATTGAATAACTTAAATTAAATATTTGTGGTTGTGTTTTAGGGATAATCTAAGTGGCATTTGAGGTCATTTCTGTCCTCTTTATATTTAGTAGATATTTTTTTCTCAAATCGTTAATAACCTAATTTAAATATTTGTGGTTGTGTTTTTGAATAATCCAAGTGGCATTTGAGGCCACTTCTGTCCTTTTTATATTTAATAAATATTTGTACTTATATCTTTAATAACCTAATTTAAATATTTGTGGTTGTGTTTTTGAATAGTCCAAGTGGCATTTGAGGCCATTTCTGGCCTCTTTATATTTAATAGATATTTTTTTCTCAAATCTTTAATAACCTAATTTAAATATTTGTGGTTGTGTTTTTGAATAATCCCAGTGGCATTTTAGCCCGTTTGTGTTCTTTGATCATTAATAAATAGTTCGACCTGGAATTTTGGGAATTGATTTCTATTTCCTAATTTTTTTTTTATACATAAGAACTAATAAAAGCATGGTGAAGTATAATTTTTGCGTCCAATGGCAATTGCTCAAACCAGATTTCACAGTTTCCGGGTTTGAGTAATTTAATAAGGAGACTGTGTGGCGCCCAAATCTAGAAGTAAAATTAATACTCTGATGATAGTGGCTAATTATTTTTTTTTTCGGGTTTTGTTGTCAAAACGGGAACCCTTCCTTCTACTGAGTTTAGCCGGCAAATTGGGAAAACGGGGGCGACAACCTAGTAGTTAATTAGTAATAACTAGAAATATACAAGCAATCTATGTACATATTTTTAACCTATTTTTACTATAAACTTAAGATAAAGTACAAACCATTTACTTTGGGTATTAACCTTTTGCATTGTTATAAAGAAAGTTTTCTCCTCGAAAGAATAAAACTTTCTTTTCCCAGGGGGGAGGGATGTTGTGACCCAGGTGCCTATGACAAAAATCACAACCATAACAAAAGCACCTCGATATATCGCCCTATGCAATATATCGATGTGCTACCAATTTGGCCCTGAAAAAGTAAAACTGATTTAGCTAAAAAAATTATTAAAATTTCATTTGCATTTAAAACGTATTCCATCCTGCAACGAAATGAAATTTAGCATAAATTGCATTTTATTATCAGTCCTACATTCCGTTCACACGGAATGTATACCTACCTACATGCAGTACTAAGTACATACATACACACAATTATTCTCATCGCAAGCGCATATCATGCATTGAATAAATAGCTAAGAAACGGCATATCGGGTGAAAACGTAAGGATCTCGGCGAAATGTATTAGTGTGCTCTGTTTGTATTCATTTCGTCATGGAAGTAATGAAACTCTGACATTCTGAAGGGGAACATTTTTTATAATCCAAATTCCTATGTAAAATAAACAAATTTTTAGCTCCCCCTAATTTTCAGAAAATATTTCTTGGTGTTGCCTTTGTATAACTGACATAATTTAGGCAGTAATTAATTCAATTAATTGAATTGTAAACAAACAACCCGCATTGGAAAATTGTTAAATTTTTTGCCATGGCTGTTTATTTTTATTAATATTTCACTTTTATTTTATTTTAAACAGAATAATTAATTAGTAAAGGTATTAAGCTTACTTGAAGAATGCTTTTCCACGACAATAACGCCGTTTGTTCCTGCAGCACAGCGCACTTCATTACTGTTTTTTAAGACTCCGGAGTCTCTATTACACAAAATTTCGTTCACAAAAGAAATATTCCGCACTTAGTTCACACTACTATTTATAAAAATCACGTTTAATTAATTATTTTTCACAATATCGCGAACTCAAATCCGAAACTTATTTTCAAATAATATGTGTTTAAGTTAAAGCTCTTTTGCTTTAACTGAGATGTATAGGCCTAGATGCACAATCTAGACCGCTGTAGAATTGAATATCGATGCTTGTATCGATACTCAAAATAATGGGGAATGGTTGAAATGCTGACCGTTCTGACTTGAATTAATAGAAACGCACTGATTGTCGATTATAACAAAACTGATTTTATTATTTATTTCCTTCAATATATTTATAACAAAATTGAACATGCGTAATCAATATTAACAAATTAATACACAAATTGACCTGTAAGAAACAGGTGTTCGGTAGGGGAACCGAAAGGTTAATTAACGATTACCACTTGTGGGGGCGTCGGTGTAATGCTAGAAGTACGCTTACCACTGGTGGGGGCGTAGCAAAGCTCTAAAAAAGTAACTACTGTTTTGCGTATAATGAAAAACTGTACTTTATTCCAAAACATCGATCAATTTATACATATTAATTGCTTACGCCTAAATATTATTGTTTTCCATTTTATTTTAAGCAAAGGTGAACGACTTTGCTTTACTTGCATTTATTGCTGTACAGTTGAATAACATTGCGCTAGTTGCAGTATTTGCGCGAGTTGCATTTTCATGCGGATTATTTTTTGTGGAATGCAGCAATGGTATGCAGAATTAATGATTGGTATGTTGTGGGGTCATTGTATGTTATGATCGTCTGATCATTCTGGCACGGGCGGAATTGGTGTCGTCTTTCGTTTCGCAGGTTGTGGAGTAACCGGCTGGACTTCAAATGATGTCACAGTTGTTTTTTTACATGGTCGCAAACGTTGATATATGACCCAAAGGAAAGCTGCTACTATGATGAGTACAACTATGTATGTGCTTACATAATGATGTACATGATGGGTGTCTAGCGGTTTTAGGTCCAAATATTTCTTGTTGATATTCAAGGTATTTAACGCATTTGTATCTAGGTGAGTTAGTGGGACTGTCTGCAGTGATATCTGGTGCTTTATGTTTAATTCCGGAAGTATGTCAGCGAGATTAGTTGATGGGAGGAATGATGATTTTGTATATTCCGTAATAATGGATTGTGCGCTA
Source organism: Dioctria linearis (assembly GCA_963930735.1). Taxonomy (NCBI): domain Eukaryota; kingdom Metazoa; phylum Arthropoda; class Insecta; order Diptera; family Asilidae; genus Dioctria; species Dioctria linearis. The sequence goes on along the minus strand of OZ005741.1, from coordinate 173,549,706 downwards.
ATGCTCATTGTCTGATGTTTTATGGTACAGTCTTCCCCTAACCTGATGATTCCGCTTCTACTTAATGTTTTTATAGCAACCCTTTTTCCACATACTACATTAATTGTAGTCTCGTTGTTGACAACGTATGTCCAGTGGTTTCGGTGCTCTAGTTGGACCCAATATTGAGAGGGAGTTGTCTTTTTGATTTTACATATATGTGGTTTTACTGCTTGGTGAATGAGGAGCCGCATTTCACACTGGTTAAGAGATGAGTGTACTGAGTAGATCGGATGGTGCTGTTGGCATAATAATCCCAGTTTTTCGGTTGTAATGCAATCCTTGATTTCATTTGTGGTCATGGGGTAAAAAAGGTCTCTATGAAATGTTGTAGCCAAGTAGTCTGATGATGGTTCTATCTAGATAAACTCTGATTTGTGTCTTGTAGGGACAGGATATATTCGAAATAATTGGTAGAGGCCTTCGCTCGGGAGTGGTATGCGAATTTTTAAAATGATGTAGTCAGTTCTGATCCTACTTCTGACAGTTATTATTTTATATAGATTCAGTAGATCTTCTGAGCTACCTTCGCCTGGAATTATGAGAGATGATGTTATGTGCTCTCTTATGAATTTAATTTGATCTCGCAATTGCATCGGAGTTAGCAAAAAGGGACTGATTTTCCCGCTATGAGAGTCCACTAATAAGTTTATAAATTCATTTTGCGTCCTCTCATATGTGGTTATAAGTAAATTGAGGTAAGAGGTCATAGCGGTGAAGGTCTGTATCCCTTTGTTGTCTTCTACTCCTCGCCGGAGGGTTTCAAAGTTTGCTGTAATGTGTTCGTTGAAAGCTTCGAATTGACGTTGTATTTGTTCGGTAGTCTTTTTTAGCACGTTTGTAGTGACCTCTATTACTGATGTTTGATTCTTGGAGTGATTTAAAAGGTAATCCTCATTGTCTTTGAGTTTATGTATTTCGTCTTCAATATAAGTAGCATAGTTTTGATCCAATACTCCAAACAAACTATTTTGGAGTGCTCCTATGATTTCTAGTGGAGCTCTACGTTGTCTTTTTATGCCTTTTCCATTTCCGTTTCTGGTGTGAAGGATGAGATTATTGTGTTTCATTTCTTGTACCTTATGCGACACCTCTATAAAGATGGCGTTTCAGAAATAACGGTATGTTATCATCTGGTCGCACAACTCTTCCAGTTTCATTAAACACAGCTCGAATCCCTCTAACTGCTGATAGTATGTACTCAGATTGTAATAGACTATCGTGTTCCATTCATTGTTGACCATATGAAGATTTCCTAGGTCTTCAAAATTGATTCCAGGATTGTGTTCGAACTCTTGAATATCTATAAGTTGTTTCTCTGTGATCTTTCTGAGGTTTTCCATCGTTGGTAATATTGTTGTCGTGAAGATTGGTAGTACACAGTTTAGTAGTAGTAATGACATGATGGTGCCGGATGCAAATCTTTTGCCTTTTTTTGAATGGAGGCATGTCCTTTTAAGTTCTTCTATTGATGGTCTGATGGGAATATTGGTCGGATGAATGCGTGGTCGTTTTCTGGACTGCTGTTTGGAAGCCATAAACTCGTTGTTCAGTGGATTTTTTGATGACTGATTATTGTCAGTATTTGGCAGTTCTTCTTTGTCGTACGGCAATTTGCACAGTTTTGCTATTGGTCGTTCTAACGTAGTTTTTGCTGTGCGAACATGAACAACGCGTACTAGTTCGTCTTTCCCTGGATGTACCTGAATTACTCTTCCCAACGGCCATCGTGCTGGGGGTACGGATTCATCAGTTATGAGTACTAAGTCTCCTTCCTGAATGTTATTCTGTTGTTTAGTCCATTTAGGCCTTTGCTGTAATCTCGACAGATATTCTGTGGACCACACTTTCCAAAAGTCATTTTTTAGCTTGGTTATGAGCTCCAATTTTTTCAAGCAGTGTATTTGTTTTTCCGGTGGAGTTGGTTCAGGAGGTATAATTATGGAGCTTCCAATAAGGAAGTGTCCCGGTGTGATTGCTGTCAACTCACTAGGCTCGCTACTGAGTGGGCACAATGGACGCGAATTTAAACACGCTTCAATTTGGCATAGTAGCGTTGAGAATTCTTCAAAAGTGAAATTTATCTCTCCTGCAATTCGTTTGAGATGATACTTCACTGATTTTACACCGGCTTCCCATAGTCCGCCGAAGTGTGGTGCTGCTGGTGGTATGAAGTGCCATTGAGTTCCGTTAGTAGTAAGCTTCTTGGATGATTGATTGTGAATTTCTTTTACGGCGAGGTTGAACTGCTTATCTAGCTCGTTTTTGGCTCCTACGAAGGTGGTACCGTTGTCACTGTATAGATTTGTACAAAGGCCTCTTCTGGATGTGAAACGTTTGAATGCGGCAAGAAACCCTTCTGTAGTCATATTACTAACTGCCTCTAAGTGCAATGCTTTTGTAGAGAGGCATACGAAGATTACGATATATCCTTTGTACACTTTAGTGCCTCGTCCTGGCGATAATCGAATGTTAAATGGACCTGCATAGTCCATTCCAGTGTGACTAAAGGGCTGTGATGGAATGACTCTTGGGCCTGGTAAGTTGTTTGGCCGTTGTTGCTCTATAACGGCAGCAGGTCGTACAGTTGTGTATGAGACGCCTTATCGCTGTTTTGGCATCGATTATCCAATACCGGCGAAGTACATATGCATGTGTGCTCTGGTTTCCTCCGTGTAGTGTCCTTTCATACGCGTCTCAGACAACAAGTGTCGTAAAGTGATGATTATGGGGAAGTATGAAGGGATGTTTCTCATCATAGGGGAGTAGAGAGTTTTCCAGTCTTCCCCCTACTCTCAATAGTCCCCTTTCATCCAGGAACGGCGAGAGTGTGAGTAATTTGCTGGATTTGTTCAAACTTTGCTGCGTTTCCAGTTGGTGTATTTCGTGATGAAAATATTCCTGTTGAACCGTTTTAATTATATTGGTTAGTGTGGTATGGAGTTCTTCGGTAGTGAATTCGTTTGTAAGCGGCTCCTTTTTCTTACAGCAGGTGGCAAATCGTTTGCAGTATGTCAGAACACGTATCATTCGGGATAGATTTGAAAATCTTTCCAGTATGTCAGTTGTCTTTGTATTCACATGTAATACTAGATGGTGTTCCCGGATTTCTGTACTAGTTCTGTAATTATTGTTTAACAAGGAAGGCCATTTATTTTTTGATAATGATAGCCATTTAGGCCCGCTTCACCATAGAGGATGTGCTTTTAGCAGTGTTGGATATATTCCTCTTGATGCACAGTCAGCTGGATTTTCGTCAGTTTTTATATGCTGCCACTGTTCTGGTCTAATAAATCTTTTTATTTCAACCACACGATTAGCTACAAACGTATTCCATCTGCTAGGATCACCTTTTATCCTTGCTAAGGTGATTGAGGAATCGGTTCATGAATACAGAGCAGTTTCCGAAATGTCTAATGCCTTGGCTACCTTTTTAAGAAGTTGTGTTAATAGAACTGCTGCGCATAGCTCTAGTCGAGGAAGGGTGCATTCTTTTCGAATTGGTGCGACCTTAGTTTTGGCAGTGAGCATTATAACTGAAATTTCTCCGAGTGAGCTCTCAACTCTGCTATATATCACTGCAGCGTATGCTTTTTCGGACGCGTCGCAAAATCCATGTATCTCCATTCCATTACTCCAATGGGTGTATTTTATCCAACGGTATATTTTTATTGTCTGGACAGATGTCAATTTATTTTTAAATCTTGTCCATTTCGCCATTAATTCAGGTGAAAGTACTGCGTTCCAGGACAGTTTTGTTACCCAGAGTTCCTGCATAAGTATCTTGGCTTGTATGATGACAGGTGATAGCCATCCTAGTGGATCAAAGATCTTGGCGATGTCTGATAGGACTGATCGTTTTGTTGCTATCTGGTCTGCTGGAGATAGCCTGACTTTAAATTGAAAACAGTCACTTGATGGGCACCAGCGTATGCCAAGAGTTTTGATGGTGTCTTCATCGCTGATTTCCTGTGTACCCTTTTCTCTAAGAACCCCTGGTATTGCTTCCAATAAATCTTGGTGGTTGGTAGTCCACTTGCGCAGTTTGAATCCTCCTGCTGAAAGGAGACTGGTGAGCTCTTTTTGAATCATTTTGACATCGTGGCGAGTGTTAGCTCCCGTCATCAGGTCGTCTACATAAAAATCAGTTACTAAAATCTATGAAGCTCGACTATATGCCTCTTTTTCATCTAGTGCCAATTGCTGAAGCGTACGTAGAGCCAAATATGGTGCTGCTGCTGTTCCATATGTGACTGTTGTCAAGCAGTATTCTTTGATAGGCTGACTATCGGAAATTCTCCAAAGAATTTTTTGGTATTCTATGTCGTCGTTGTGTATCTTTATCTGCCGATACATTTTTTCAATATCGGCAGTAAAAACATATCGATGTTTACGCCATCTTAGTAGTATTTCGGAGAGGTCTCTTTGCAATTTTGGTCCAACATGCATGGTATCATTAAGACTGATACCACTAGTGGTTTTCGTCGAGGCATCAAATACTACCCTCAGTTTCTTGGTTGTGCTGTCTTCCTTGATGATTGCTTGATGAGGTAGATAGTAACCATTTGTAAATTTATTTCTACAGGGCATCATGTGATTAAGTCTTATGTAGTCGTGCATAAACATTTTGTAATCTTTCTCCAGCTCTTTATTCTTGGCAAAATTTTCTCATTTTGTAGTAGTCTCGCTGTAGCTCTCCGTTTTGATTCTCCTAGCGTTTCTATATTGTTTTTGAAGGGGATTCTCACTGTATATGTACCATCTGTATTCCGTTGATGTGTTTTCTGAAAATGTTCTTCGCAGAGTCTATTTTCTTGGGAGAACTCCTCTATAGGGTTATCTACACTTTCTATCTCCCAAAACCTTTTGAGTGTATTGTCAAGCTCCGCATAAGAGACCATACAAGTGATTGAAGTACTTGGAACGTCATCTGTTTGGCCAGATAAGATCCATCCAAACTCTGTGTTCTGTGCTATCAGACCATTGTGTTTTTTGATGCCGTCTATCATGATATAGCGGTAAAAGTCAGCTCCAATTATAAGGTCGATGGGTCCTGGTTTGTTGTACGTAGGATCAGCTAATAATGTATTTCGCCAGATGTCCGTGTTATTACAATTTATCACTTGTCTGCTTGGAAGTAATTTTGTGAGGCGTGGCAGGATGAGTGCTTCAATGTTTATTGAAAAGTTTGAAGCGAAGTGTGGGCATAACTCAATTGTTATTTTGTTTCGACCTATTCCGGATTCAGCCATTCCAAGTCCATAAATCTCCACGTGTGCTTTATATCTTGGTAGGCCAAGTATTTGTGCTGCTGATTCGGATGCAAAGGATGCTTGTGATCCTGGATCGATCAACGCTCTTAAATTTTCCAGTCTTCCATCTACGGTTCTTGCTTTATTACTAGCTGTTGCTAGCAATGTGGATGGATGATTTTTCGATAGAACTGCTTGTATTTGCTCGGCTTCAGTCGTTGATATATGATTCAATGTTTGCATTTTATGTTCTTGATGTAGGAGCGTGTGGTGTGGTTGTTTGCACATACTGCATTTGAACTTGCTGTGACATCTCTCATCATTTTTTTGGGTTAAACAGTTACCACACAATTTGTTGTTCTCAATATATCGTTTTCTCTCATAAATTGATAAAGCTTTAAATGCTTGACACATGTATATTTTGTGCGGTTGATGACAGTACTGGCATTTAGCCGCATTTGTAGTAGAGTGATATGCCTTGAAGTGGGACCAGTCTTGGTTTTTAAAGGGCCGCATAATTTTCTGTGGCATGAGTTCTTTCTTTTTAGAATCCTTTAGTGATTCCAACGATTGAAATCTATTTTCCAAGAAGCGAAATAGAACGTCATACGTTGGAAGCTCTAGAGGCTTTTCTAAACCTTGCTCATACAACTTGTGGCTTTCGAGGTCTAATTTCTGAATTACTAGATGAGCTATTAGTGGAGCGCAGTCGCTAGTATCTATACGAAGATTGGATATTGCGTGTAAGCATTCTTTTGTTGTATCGTAAAGTTTGCGAATACCAACAGCCGTCTCGTGGTCTAGCTTGGGTTGGGCTAGTAGTACCTGTACTTGAACTGAGAAGAGCTTCCTTTTATTATTGTATCTATCATTGAGCAACTGCCATGCAGTCTTGTAATTGGCATCTGAAATTGTGAGGTGTTGTAATAGACTGGCGGCTTCTCTCTTCATATGAGTTTTTCAGTACTGCATCTTCTCAGCCTCTCCCAGCCTGCTGTTGTTGTGGATCAGCCTGATGAATATATCATGAAATGATGTCCAGCTTTGATAGTCTCCATCGAACATAGGTATTGCTAATCTAGGTAGCTTCATGTCATCATCGCTTCTTTGGAAGGTACCTATTTTTTCTTGCAAAAAGATGACAATATCTTGGTAGATGTCCTCAGTGGCCTGAAACACTTTGTTTTCACTGTACTCTTTGTATATCTCAGTTGGACTAGCTATCATATTAGTATGATTTAGCGCTATATTATCCCAGTAAGCTTTAATGGTGTTTAGCTTATGTTGGTAATAAAAATTGGAGTGCACGTTCTCTGCTTCTCCTTTTATAGATTTAAACAATTGGATTGTTTCTTGCTGAACACGGAAAAGTTTCATGTGATCATCCATTTTGCTGGTATCATGTTCAACCATGGATTTTTCCTCTTCCAATACTTCTTCCAGTTTATTCAGCAATAATTCAGAAATCGCGTCGTAATGTTTTTCTGATTCTTTGAAAAATTGCTTCTCGAAATACTGATGCTTGGGATTTGTACGTTTTAATTCCCTTATTTCCGTATCTCTTTTTAAAAATTCAGCCCACAAACGTTCAAGTCGGTCAAGTCTTGCCTGTAGGTATATTTTTGTTTTTCGCTCATCACCGTCTTTTTTAAAATTAATTTTAATTTTAAGAATGTCGTCTAGGCATTCCGTTTGCAATAGTGCCGCTTCATCCATGCTGAAGTTGGATCTTCTGTTAAGTTTCCTTCTGGCTTGTTAGTGTCTTCCTTCTAATGGAAATTGTCCAGCGCAGTGAATTGTGGCTAAAGATAAGACCAGCTAGTAGACTTCCTTCGTTCTGATAGAAATCGAAATCGCCGTGAACTTTAGTTGAAGCTAAGACCAGCTAGTAGACTTCTTTCCTTCTGATAGGATATGCTGTAAAAAGGCTCGAAGGACCAATGCTTGGTAGGGGAACCGAAAGGTTAATTAACGATAACCACTTGTGGGGGCGTCGGTGTAATGCTAGAAGTACGCTTACCACTGGTGGGGGCGTAGCAAAGCTCTAAAAAAAGTAACTACTGTTTTGCGTATAATGAAAAACTCTACTTTATTCCAAAACATCGATCAATTTATACATATTAATTGCTTACGACTAAATATTATTGTTTTCCATTTTATTTTAAGCACAGGTGAACGACTTTGCTTTACTTGCATTTATTGCTGTACAGTCGAATAACATTGCGCTAGTTGCAGTATTTGCGCGAGTTGCATTTTCATGCGGATTATTTTTTGTGGAATGCAGCAATGGTATGCAGAAATAATGATTGGTATGTTGTGGGGTCATTGTATGTTATGATCGTCTGATCAACAGGGTTCATCGACTTGAGAGATTAATAATTCACCGCAGTGAGAATGCTGACCCAGCACTAATTCCCCTGGCATAAATATTGTAAAAACTGCATGTAAAGCAAAAAATGGAAATTGGCATTGCTCACGGTGGTGAATTATGATCGCTGGTTCAATAAACTTAAGAATAATAACCCTTTAAAATGCTTACGCTAGACTAAATGAAATTCTTGGTTTATCATGATTAAACAGAATTTGAATATCTTGAATTAGTAATACTAATTTAATTTTTAACTTAATAATTATGATCTGGGTCATAACATACTCCCACGCGTTGAACATACCTTGTTCAGCTGTCATATGTTTACCCTGAAGTCCGGGGTTGTAACTCGTCTCGGGCTGGGTTTAGGTGGCTTAGAAGTATTGCAGCATGATTTAGTTGTTTTGCATCTCCAAATGATTCCAAGAATTGTAATAATGATTGCCAGGGACAGTGTTAGATATCCTACCGTGTAGTGAAGGACGTGAAATTTATTTGGGAGTTCTCTTATATCCTGCATTTGAACTTCCTTCTGAAGGGCTCTCAATTCTGCTAATTTAGCGTGATACGCTAATAGCATTGTGTTGTATCATTTGAAGGTGATCGAGGCTTATGGGGTTGGGAATGCTTCCGACACGTATGTAGGACAATTTGCTGGTAGTTGGGTATACATGATGCCCTTCTTGCCTGATAACACAGTTTGGTTGAAGTTTCAAGAGACCGGAACCTTCGATTGACATTTGAGATACATGATTTCCACATTCGACGTTGAATGTAGTCTTCTCCTTGAAAGCGTAGATCCATTGATTTGGGTGGAATAACTGTATCCATACTGGGTCACTGTTGGTTCTTCTGAGATCGCATGTAGGTGAGATTTCCCTGTGATGAAACAGTTCAATTTCGCACAGGCTAACAATTGCTCCTCTTCGATAGATTGGATGAAGCTGCTTGCATAAATAGAGAGTTTCATCAGTTTGTAGACACGATGATTGCTGTTGCTTAGTCAATGGGTAATATTGATCACGATGCAGATTAATTGCTAGAAACTCTGATGCTGGGTTAATTGCAACAAGTGTTCCATTGATCAATGCTGGAATGGGAGTGACTCAGAATAATTCGAATTTACGAGAGTAGTCTCAATCTAAAGATAACATAATTTTCAACGACTCGGCCCTCTATTGTCATCCAGCGATAGGACTGTAGTATAGAATCCTGGGATGCTGGTAATTGAAGAGATGTGGGTAAATGGGCCTTGATGATAGTAAGCTCTTGAGCTAATAGCCTTGCGGAAAGGTGTATGTGATTAATCCTTCCATGGTGGGTGTCGGTGATAGTGTCAATTATTGCTGATTGTGTTTTTTGAAAGTTTAACGTCATCAGAGTCAGTTCCATTGCTAATGAAGAAAAGAGTTCCATCGCTTTCTGCTGATACAGTCCTTCACTGATATTATTTATGCGCAGGTTTATCTGGTCAAGGTGATCATCTAGTTCTTGGAACTTTCTGTCAACACTTTCCTCATCAGTTTTCATTATATTTATTGTGGAGTCTATCAAAGACGTCTGATTTTTTAGTAGTGTGAGGAGACGGTTTTCGTTTACCTTTATGTCATCAATAGTGTTAGACATCTCTGCTGCATATTCCGAGTCCAGTACGCCGAACAGGGCATTTGCCACATTGCCAATGATATTAACAGGACCTCTTTTGGTTCTAGTAGATTTAGTTTTGGCGTGTAGGAGTTCATTATCATTAGAAATTTCCTCTTGCAGACGATGGAATTGGTTAACTAGTTTGACACACAAACTCGTCTGTTTTAGCACAAAGAGGAAGTTTATCTGAGTGCATAGGTGATCTAGGATTTTGGTGCTATTTATAATTGCTTGAAAATCGTTCCAGTATGTCTCCATTTCATATAAGACTACAAGGGTCCATTCATTTGATATTATGTTAGTCGTGCCGATATTCTCAAAATATAACCCAGGTTGTGGTGTGAAAGGGGATGTTTGAATAGGCTGTCCTCTGATAATGGGTAGAATCATACAGGTTAAGAGAAGTGTTGTTAGTGCGGAACCGTACGTGTGACGTGTCTTTTTTTTTGGAACCTCGCCGCTACTGCATGTAGAGTTGTCGTAAGCTTCTACTAATTGGGATGAGTTTCGTCGTTTTGAAGTTTGACCTTCTCTGTCCTGATCATCATGAATAGCCGATCTATCTTCGTTATCGTCCTCTCTAGGCAGTGGAGCGAGCCTGCGTATTGGTCGCCGTAATGTGTTATTTTCTGTTCGAACGTCGGCTACTCGGACAAGACCATCATTGCCCTTGAATGTTTTCACCATTCTTCCTAGCGACCATTTGAGTGCTGGCAAGTTATCCACGATAGTACCTGGTTGGACATTTTGGCAGCTTTGCTTCCACTTAATACGATGCTGCAGTTGGTTGAGATATTCTCTTGACCATCGCCTCCAGAGCTCCTGTTTAATGTGAGTCACTAGTTTCCATCGTTTGAGAAGACTTATTCTTGTTTCTTCACTTCTGGGATCAATGGAGGCCGTGAGGGGCTCACCGATCAAGAAGTGTCCATGGGTCGAAGCCGTGAAATCATTTGGATCAGAGGACATGGATCTATATGTTCGTGTTGATTTTTGAGCTGGAAGATGGAGCTAGCGTTATGGTGAATGTTTGGATTTCCTGCGTTTATCGCTGTTGAAGATGTTGAATAAATTGGCGGATGGTTTAATGGTGGTAATAATACGTCGCGTGTCCGGGGCGACGATTTGTCGTTGTCTTCTTTCTCTGGATCGTCTTGGTGAGGCAGGGATGAAGCCTCGCAAGGGTCCCACGTTGAGAGCTATGGCGCTTAGACTTTTATTATCTTCCTCTAAGTACCCTTTTAGGATACCCGGGCTTAAACATTTTTTTGTTACTATTATCAATCTTTTGATTTTTATCTTTTTAATTTCGTTTGTTTATTTAAACAATTACTTTTCTTCGTAATTTATTTTTAGCTTGTTTGTTTCTTTAATTAATTGTTGTTTATTTATTAATTAGTTTAATCGATGATTAAGTCACTGATTCGTAAAAAAAAGCGATGCCACCAATTGCTATACTGAGTGTTTTTATTTATTTTTGACTTAATTTAATTCACTTTTTTTTTTGTTTTTTTTTAGCACTGATTTGGTCCTCTTTGGTAGGAACACCGCTGCCACCAGTTGTTATATATTTATATGTCGCGCACTCCGTGCTCCTGGGGGGAGAGAGAGCGGACGTAGGGTTTTGTCGTCTCTTTTTATAATTTTTTTTAAATACTTCTTTCGCTAAAGTTTTGTTTTTTTATAAATAAAACTTTGTTTTATAATTTTTGTAAATGCAACTTCTCTCTTTTATAATTTCTCGATTCCACCAAACTCCGTTTTATAATTTCTTTCTACAATTTTTTAAATACAACTTCTTTCTTTTATAATTTTTTGATTCCACCAAACTCCGTTTTATAATTTCTTTCTACAATTTTTCAAATACAACTTCTTTCTTTTATAATTTTTTGATTCCACCAAACTCCGTTTTATAATTTCTTTCTACAATTTTTTAAATACAACTTCTTTCTTTTATAATTTTTTGATTCCACCAAACTCCGTTTTATAATTTCTTTCTACAATTTTTTAAATACAACTTCTTTCTTTTATAATTTTTTGATTTACTTCGCGAAATCTCGAAAACGACTCTCCCGGGTTTTTTTTAAAAAAAGACTGCCTCGAGGATTGGGCTTGCTGCCCCCAGGTACCCACATATTTTTGCAAAAAGCTTTCGTGCTCTTCTTTTTGCTTTCTCACGACGATCCAAGATCGTACGTGCGAGAATGCAATTTATTTTATGTGCATTATCATATGCACGAAGAAAATGAAATATGATTTGCACGGTATGTAGGTAAGTATACCGTGCAGATGGATGTGTGTCTGATAACAAAATGCAATTTATGCTAAATTGCATTTTGTTACAACACGCAAGTGCATTTTAAGTGCACTTGGAATGTTTAAATTTACATACATCGTCCTCTTTCACCCGTTTGGGAATAGATTTGGAATTAAATGTTGTTTGAAAAAAAATTTTCATAATAATCTAATGTATTAATCAAGCTTAATAAAGTTTAAACGGTCGCAACAATGTGAGTTTTTGATGTTATTATTTTTTCTCTACCTGTCTGTTTTTATGTTTGCGTTTGCGGAGTGGTGGTTGTCGTTGTTTTGCTCTTTTGCATTTATTTTCTATATAAATATTTATTTACTTAAATAACATTAAAGAATACAAAATGCCAAAGGCGGTGTTATAAATGATATTTGATTATATCTAAATGCTAGAGGTAGTGTCTCAATTACCTCATTATTTTGAGTAATTGTAAATATATATAGATATGTATATAATTACCATTTGCCCATCTTTTTCTTACTTCACTCTTTTTCTTTTTTATTATATTTAAATTGAAATTAATACTCATTTTAAAAAGTAAATTATTCTCTGGCATTATTTGTTTTACTTTTATTTTTGTAGTTTTTCTTTGTTTTCTTATAATATCTTTTTATTTGTTATATTTAAAGTTTCTAAGATAGTATAAAACAAAACGAATAATATTAAAATTGTAATTATATATATTTTATTAATATTTGGTAGTTTTACAGCTACTCACATTTACCTTATTTATTTTACTTACACTTATAGATCTTTATTTTTTCCAATTATTAGTTGTTTATTTTTCTTCATATAAAACTACACATATATATATATATATATAAATATTTATCGCAAGAACGATATTATTTTGCTCCTAAATTGTTTACAAAAAAAAAATTTTTAGGATGAAGATGATTTTTATTGAGGACGATAAAAACTGGGAAGGAGAGCTTACTGTGTCCGGAGAAACCCTCTGCAGTTTTCCTGTTGGGAGCAGGAGTTATATTAAACCTTATTTCCCTTGGTGCAGTTGTAGGCATATCTTCCAGTTCCTGTTCTGGAAGTATATTTTTAGATTCACGGGTTTTTTTAGTGTATTGGATATACAGATAGGCACCGATAATAGCTATGATTAAAGTGATTGTTCGGTATGATAGTGCATAGTGGTGAATATGATGATTGTTTATTGGGTTGAGCGGAATCAATTCCTGCTCTTTTTGGGAATGGATGGATTCTAGAAGTTTTTCTAGATCTATGTTATTCATAATGTTTAAGGTATTTCTTTCTATATGCGTTTCCATAGCTGAAAACGTCATATTCCACAGTATAGTGGAAATGTTAATTGATGGGATGAATTTTGAATTAAATTTGGATATTTTTACATTATGTCCATGCAAGATGAATTCTTTGCACGTAACAACCGGGATAGATATACATTGTTCCTGTTCCGTGCAGGGTTTGTGAGCTAATAGAATTATCACAAATTATATCTATATGGAGCGGATCTTTTAGGGAGAAAAGCCAAGCGTTCTGCTGCGACAACTGCATCCAATAGTAATTCTGTTCTAATGTAAGGATTTTACATTTTGATAGGATCGGTTCCTTTTTTATCAGATTTACCTCACATTGGTTTATTTTTGAATTTGAGTTCAGGATGGGGGATGAAATTTTGCAATAAAAATGCATTTGGTCCAACGTTGCGCAATTATGAATATCATGTTGTGTTAATTCAACATAATGTTCACGATTGTAGTCTATAAGGATATATTCCTTTAATGGGTCAATGTACACGAAAGATCCTTTGAGGGGTGTAGGTAATGGCAGTGCTTTAAAAATTTGATACGGTTCCTTGAAAGGAAGGGGAATTCTGAGCTCTATAATTATTTTATTGTTGAAGGTATTTGCGGCTATTGTACTTAATTTGTATATCTGTGTAATAATATTGTTTCTGGAGTTGATGGGAAACATTATTGAATTTGGTAATTCCTGCCTGATGTTCAATAAAAGTGCCTCAATTTGTCTAGGTGATATAAGTGTAGGATAAAATTTTCCGTGTCTTGAATCTGTTAGGATGTCTATTAACTCTGTCTGAATGTTCTGGTATCTGAATGCTATTAACGAAACTAGGGAAATAAGTGATTCGAGTTCGATCAATAGCTTGTTATCAAGTGTTCTATTTTCCAATGATGAAGCGGCTATCTGTATCGATATCAATTTTTTATGCATGACTAGGAATTCCTTTTCAATTGCGATTTTAGTTTTGTTGAAAATACTTGCAGTTGCTTCGACTATCGCAGTTTGGCTTTTCATAAGTGATAGAAGGGAATTTTGGTTAAGGGTGAGGTTACGAATTTGTTCATCATAAACTTTGGCATCATCTTCGTCTAATGTGCCAAAAAGAGCTTTAGAGATTGAGCCTATTGCATTAAATAGTGCTCTTTTTTTCCTATTTTTAGTTATAAGTAACATATTCCTATACTCTATATTTGCCATAATAAGATTGATTTGTAGCAACGTACCATTACAGGTGTGGGCCATTGCTGAATTTTTACCAAGCCTCTGACAAGTTGTTGTTATTTGTTGTGCGATGAACTGTATATTCCTGAATTCGGATTTAAAATTTTCCAAGTCGTAGTAAGTGATGATTTTCCATTCGTTGGTATAGAGATTGGCTCTGCCAATTTCCTCGAAATAAATGCCTGCAGTGGCATTTAGCTGATTGACTTCTATTCCTGAGCCGTAGACGAAAGGGATGAAAATCAAAATGAATGTTGTATGCATCATTTTGGAAACCTCGAAGATGATACTGTATTAATCATTTGGAATGATTTTTGGGGAGGACGAAGTTACTGGTATTAATCTTTGAAAAGTTTCAAGTCATTATTATGGACTCTTTTATTTTTATTGTTGATTTTTATGGTGGAATTTTCGGGGGAATTAATCTCCAATATCTCATACGGACCTGAGCATAGTAGTGAGAATTTGTTCTCTCGAACTCTGCTCTTCAGTAAGACTTTATCGCCTATTTAAGGGATTTTTGGACGGAGCTTTTGTCGTATTGCAATTTTGATTTTTCTTCGTTTGCCATGGCTATGTCCTTAGCTATTTTGAAGCTATGCTGTAGACGCAATTTTAACTCGTTTGCATAATTGTCATAATTATAGCAAACGGTTGGAGACGATTTTAAATTATTTGGAATTTCGGCTGGGAATCCGTATAGGAGTTCGCGTGGTGTATAGTTAGTACTCGAATGAGGGGTGGTGTTGTATACAAACATGACATAAGGGATCCATGTATCCCAGTCTTGTGGATCTTTTGCTACATAAGATCGGAGATATTCTGCTAAGGTTCTGTGACTTCTTTCCAATGCACCATTTGTCTGAGGGTGATATGGAGTAGTTTTGAGCCTTTAAATTCTCAGCAACTTAGATACCTCGGCGAACATGCCACTTAAGAGGTTAGAACCTTGATCTGTGAGGATACAACATCTAGGTACACTCTTTCGAAAGGTTTGGAGCTAATGCTCGAGATTTTCATAGGAATTTTTGGGTTTCTGGATACTTTGTTAATCTGACAAAGTTTACATTTCCTTACATGCTTTACGATGTCGTCCAGTAGAATTGTTTTTTGATTCTTTTTATTGTGCGGGAAACGCCTTGGTGGCCTCCCGTGGGTAGTGAATGAAAATCCTTTAAGACTTGTTCAATGTCGTTAATGTCGGATAAATATCTAATCGAATCTTGATGGAGTTTGATGTCTATTTGTTTATTAGCGACCTGGGTAAAAGCGCTTTAATAATTATTAGATTTTGTGGATCTAATATAGGGAAGGAGATATTTATTTGTTTTAACTGATTTGCTTCTGTGTATGAGCAGATTTCAGTTAAAACCTTTTCGATGTCTGATCTATCTCTTTGGGATCGACAAGGTAAATTAATTTTTGATATGATTACAGTTGAGTCTTTTTTCTTGAAAAAGTTCAGTTCCTTTCCTAAAGATGAAGATTTATCAGAAAATTTGAGTTTCGAATCCAAAACTCTTTCAAGTTCTGTATCTTGCATTGGCAAGATGAAAAATTTAGGGTTCGCATACTTAGTTAGTAGAAGAGGAAAATTTGTTTCGGTTATTATGACTGAGGAATTGTTTACAGGTGATGGAGTTGGGTTTGGAGTAGTTACACTTGCGTTGGGTGTACTTATATTCGCCTGAGCTCTGGCTTGATTTCTAGTTACCACATTTACGAAGGTTGTTGGTTCTGCAGAATGTTCAGATTTTTCCGGAATTGCTCTACTGAGAGCATCTGCACTTGTGTTGAGCTTACCTGATTTGTGGACTATCTTGTAGTCATATTCCTCAAGGCGTATTCTCCAACTCATCAGTCTTGAGGAGTGGTCTTTTAGATTCATGAGCCATACTAATGGTTTATGGTCAGTTATAATTGTAAACTGTCTGCCATAAACGTATGGTCTGAATTGCTCAACTGCGAACACGATAGCTAAGAGCTCCTTTTCAATTGTTGAGTAACGAGTTTCCGCACCATTGAGAGCTCGGCTCACGTAGGCGATTGGATGATCTCCTTGATCAGCAACTTGTGAAAGTACTGCTCCGATGGCGTAGTCACTGGCATCGGAGGTGACAAAAAATTCTTTGTCAAAATTGGGATCTGATAAAATTGGTGCTGAAATTAATTTATTTCGCAATTCGCAAAATGCCTCGTCGCAGATTGCGTCAAAATTGAAAGGCGTATCTTTTTTCAAAAGATTTGTAAGGGGCTTCGCAATCTTGGGTATAAAGCGGCGATAATAGCCGACGAAACCAAGGAAGGCTTTGATATCTTTTTCCTTCTTGGGTCTGGGATATGACTGAACTGATTTTATTTTTGTAGGGTCTGGTTTGATTCCATTTTCTGTAATTATGTGCCCTAAATACATAATTTCCTTTCTTAGGAAATGGCACTTGTCGGAGTCTGGAATTGTGGTCTTTGAGATTGTATCCATGGACTACAATATCGTCCATGTATACGAAGCAATAGATGCCTTGAAGGCCAGATACGACATTATTCATGGCTCGCTGAAAAGTAGCAGGGGCTCCTTTTAAACCAAATGGCATACGGTTGTATTCGTAGTGGCCATAGGGTGTGCTAAAGGCAGTTTTCTCCCTGTCCTTCGAGTCCATTCTTATCTGGTGAAATCCACTGGCTAAGTCGAGTGTGGTAAAATATTTCGACTTCCCCAACTGGTCTAATATATCAGTGATATTAGGCAGTGGGTACGCATCGCCAATAGTAATGTCGTTAATACGACGAAAGTCTACCACTACTCGCCACTTTTTGTTTCCATTCTCATCCGGTTTTTTGGGAACCAGGAGGAGTGGAGAATTCCAGGGAGTATGTGAAGGTCTGATGATGTCTGACTCAAGCATCTCCTGTATTTGCCGGTTTATTTCAGTTCAGCTTGCTTCAGGAAGTCGATAAGGCTTGGTATAGATTGGTGGTTTGTCTTGGAGTGTCTCGATTTTGTAGGTAATCGCATCTGTATATGAAAGGAAATCCCCTTCTATAAAGAAGAGATCGTTGAATTCCCTACAGATATTGCGAATACTCTCAGATTCCTCTGAATTACAGTGATCCAATTTGATAAGGTTTTGCAGTTTATTTATTCTGCCCTTAATTGGATCTCTTTCAGAGTCTGTGGAGAGAACCACAAAGTCGTCTAAGTCTTGGTAAACTGGGTTCACCTCGTAAGGACCCAGATCGGCGTCCTCCTCATTTGTGTTGAGGATTAGGACTTTTGCCATACCATTGACTGGTTTGACTATCGAATTTCCAAGAAACAAACCTGGCCTTATTTCCTTCTTGAAACAGACCGATTGATGTTGAATAGAAGGAGTTGGAAATTCAATAATGAACTCTGATCGCGCCGGAATTTTAATTTTATTTAATTTATCCGATTCTTTCGGATTTTTTATAGGAAGGAGACTTGATTCCAACTTTTGTGGAATTTGGAAGGAGTTATTCGATGATTCCGACTCGATAGGATTTGGAGGAGATAAAACATTATTGAAAGTCCTTACATTCTTTTCTGATTTATTTCTGGACCATACTTTTTGTGAAGTGTATGATGATGGAGATATACTTTTATGTTTTTGCTTGGATGGAGATAGAATTTTATTTAATTCAGCCTCTTTTGTGGCTATAGATGGAGATAGATTTTTACTTTTATGCTTCATTTCTTGTGGAGCATTGGCTGGAGATCGATTTGCATTGCTTTTCGAAGCAATTGATGGAGATGGAATTGTACTAATATCTTTATTGGAGAATGTTATCCCTGTATATAACAGACTCTTTGTTTGAGACCTCTTTTCTGGGTCTTCGCTTTTCAAATAAACATATGGATAATTTGAATAGTAATCCTCGTATGGATAAAATTCATTTGAATCATTAATTTCTAGAGAAATGCATTTATTTTTGTAATTGATACTGGCATTGCATCGAGATAAAAAGTCATGACCAAGCAGGCCATCGTATGAGAGAATGGAGTTATTTCCCACTATTTGAAATGGATGTTCTATGGTGGATCTAAATTTCGTAGGTTCCAGAGTTAATTTCGCGAAGATGAGTCCTACTGTAGAAGTGGACTTTGTAAATAATGTGTTTATATTGCAGACAGCATCTCTGTAGCAGATGCTATCTGGCTTCAATGGATGGAGTTTAATTAGGCTGATCTCTGCTCCAGTATCAATTAAAAATGTAAGTTTTGGAGCAGAGCAGATGTCGATAGGCAAAGAAAGAGTTAAAGAATTTTTATTTATTTGAACGGGGATTTGAATTATTTTCTTGCTGCCTACTTTTCTGTCGATATTGTCCCGGGATTCCTGTGGACTTGTGCTGTAGTTTGTATGTGCGAGGGGTTGCCGAATGAGACCCGCCGCTGCATACAGTTTCCCTGACTGGATGCCGAAGAGTTTCTATAATTTTTTCCTTTTGGTGATGGTGATCTAGCCGAGATATTTGCATTATTATATCTCGGCGGTGGAGCTCGATTTGCTCGGAATACTGGCTGCTGCCAGTTCCTGTTTTGAGGCTGTCTTTCAGCCGTGCTTGTTGGTGGAGTATTGTTCACCTTCTGGAAGTTATTTTGATTTCCCTGATTGTACCCAGAACGATTGTTGTTTGCCGCTCTTGTCCGGCATTCTTCGATAGAATGTCCCATCCGATGACAATATCGATAAGAAAGCGCTGGATATATAACCGTGTGGGAATCCGGAGAGCGTTGTAATTGCGGGTTAATTTTTGGAATCGCGTTGAAATTTTGCGTGGAGCGTTGTATGACTGGGCAATTTGATGCAGCATGCCCCAGTTTATTACATTTGAAGCAGCGAAGACTTGAATTTGTTGTTTGCGCAAATGGAGTTTGATTTACCTTGTTTTGTGTTTGGAAACCGAGTTGTTTCTGCTCTAGGCGTGACGCATGCTCCAAGATGTGTGATTTTAATGCAGAAAAGGATTTATCGGGATGCACTTTAGCCAGGGTCTGTAATTGTGGATTGGATAACCCATCTTCAATTGCTCTCACAGCCTGACACTCATTATCTTTTAGCAAAGACCGTAGGAGCACCTTGTCTGTCGTATAGGAATGTGTTGCTTCATGTAGCTTGGACAGTGTTGTATTTAATCTTTGGAGGAAATCTTTTGTACTTTCCTCCTTTCTTTGTCTCGAATTGCTTAACTGGGACTGCAAGGAAGATCTAGAGGTTTTGACTTCGAAGGTTTGAGTCAACAGAGATTTTAATTCGGGCCAATCTGAAATCTGATTGTACCTATATACATCGGATGCCTCTGCAGATAATTTACTCCTTATTAAGCTAAGGAGGGAGTGTTTTTCGTTCGCCGTCGATGCCGTCGCGTATATATCATCACAACTAGATATAAATTTGTGAAGATCTCTCGGATTTCCACTGAAATTTGGAATTAATGTTCTCGTTTCAGATGGGAAAAAACATGATTGGTCTCTGAAAGAGACATTGTGGTGATGCTCTGTGGAATTATTTGTAGTATTCGTCACATTTTGGAATCGAGAGTCCAATTGTTCTTGCAGCGCAATTACAGTGTCTGAGAATGATGTCTCCATGTTTATGTAAACATCATTTGCGAAGTATTCGCTATCTTTGTCGTTTTGGCGAACACTCAAGATTATTTCGTTATGTGTTTCTTCAAAATCGTCCCAATATTTGTGCAACGAGTTTAATTTTTGGTTTAGATATGCCTGGGTTGCAGTTGCAAGTGAATTATTATCTATAGACTGGATAATATTGGATAATGTTTTTCGTATATCTTCTTGCAACCGAAACCGTATTCTATTCGATTGCTCTTTGTCTGAGCCGTCCTGGTGCTCAGCTGCAGTTGTTTTTTGAGAAGTTTTTGGAAGTGGGGCGTAAAACGGGTTATTTTTGCGCTCTGTGTGGACTGATATGGATTTCAACCTATCAGACAGAGTTGCCTTTGTAAGGTTGTACCAGTCCTCTGTTTTGTCATAGCATGACTGCTTAAAATAATCGTGAGTTTCAGTAAAATCTTTATGATCTTGAATCAGGATTTCGGTTTTTTCGAATGAAGCCCACAGGTCTTCCAAATTTTGGAGTTTTTCAGAAGTAAATTCTGAAGTCCTTTTGATTTTGTTGGCTCTATGATAATCGGCCAGAATTTGTCTAATTTCTGCCATTTTTGGGACTTGTGACAAGCAAAACTCATCGAAAGATTTGTTTTCGTCAGTCATGTTGTTATGTATGTAAGATGTAAAAATTAGGAAAAAGGGGAAAAAAAATTTTTCAGCAAAAATTAAAGAGTATACGTTAAGATAAATCCAAAAACACGTGATTGTCAATTTAAAATGTACTCAGCTGTATGTATTGCAACTGCTAAATAGCAGGTTGAAAAAAGATTTAATTCTGAAAAGTCGTATACGGTGGATTTTATTGAAAAATGTCTTGTATCTATACTAATATAAGAGACTTTAGTGTTTTAATAACTTGCCAAATAACTAAATCAAAATGAATCTGTAATAATTTACCCTGGTTGATTCCTATTCGCAAATATGTATTCGGTACAACTTTCAAAAGTTCACGTAAGCCTTTGGCTAATTATCATAAGTAAGATAACAAACTGAGATCGACAGATGGGATGGGAGAGAATGGGGATTGAGTTCAGTTAATTATAATTAAATATATGTATGATTAGATAAGAAACGAAAATGTTGTAGAATTGTATGGAAAGTAGAATGAGTTGTTTATGTTTCAACGTTAGTTTGGTAAAGTCGGAAAATTTGGTTGAAATTTAGGATAAAATTTATTCAAATTGGGACAAATTAGGTATATGGTTACGTATTTTTTTTTGTAAATGTGGTAAGTGCATAAAACAATAACACCAACAAAATGACACATTAATAGGGAAACAGGAATTAATTAAATAATAAAAAAAAATATAATAATTATGCTTTTATGTATATATTGCAGCTGCCAAGCTAGGAGCGTTAAAAATTAAAACAAATTTATTTGCTAAATAAGGGCAGGAAATTTAAATTGCTTCTTCCAACCAAAATCTATCCTCTGATCAATAGGCCTATGAAGCTCTATCGCAGGGGATCGATTATTGATTATTTACGAAGTCCTCTGACCAGCAAGCTCACTAGGTCTTACCGCAGAGGTCGCTTCAGGAAGAGCTATTCTTATATTGTTATTCACTATTCACTGATTTAGAATACTTTTCTTTCAGCAGATATTTAATAATTATAACGACTAATAAAAAAAAATTATAATAATATGTATGTACCTATATACATACATATATTTCACTGAACACTTGCCAAAAATTTATTGAATGTAATGTTTCGGAATAATTTTAAAAGTATGTATGCATATGTATTACATATTTGAAAACAAAAACAAGTAAAAAGAAAAGGTGTAATCTTGTATTTTTCTACCTTGTCCTTATTCCTTCTATATGTTCGTGTTGATTTTTGAGCTGGAGGATGGAGCTAGCGTTATGGTGAATGTTTGGATTTCCTGCGTTTATCGCTGTTGAAAATGTTGAATAAATTGGCGGATGGTTTAATGGTGGTAATAATACGTCGCGTGTCCGGGGCGACGATTTGTCGTTGTCTTCCTTCTCTGGATCGTCTTGGTGAGGCAGGGATGAAGCCTCACAAGGGTCCCACGTTGAGAGCTATGGCGCTTAGACTTTTATTATCTTCCTCTAAGTACCCTTTTAGGATACCCGGGCTTAAACATTTTTTTGTTACTATTATCAATCTTTTGATTTTTATCTTTTTAATTTCGTTTGTTTATTTAAACAATTACTTTTCTTCGTAATTTATTTTTAGCTTGTTTGTTTCTTTAATTAATTGTTGTTTATTTATTAATTAGTTTAATCGATGATTAAGTCACTGATTCGTAAAAAAAAGCGATGCCACCAATTGCTATACTGAGTGTTTTTATTTATTTTTGACTTAATTTAATTCACTTTTTTTTTTGTTTTTTTTTAGCACTGATTTGGTCCTCTTTGGTAGGAACACCGCTGCCACCAGTTGTTATATATTTATATGTCGCGCACTCCGTGCTCCTGGGGGGAGAGAGAGCGGACGTAGGGTTTTGTCGTCTCTTTTTATAATTTTGTTTAAATACTTCTTTCGCTAAAGTTTTTTTTTTTATAAATAAAACTCTGTTTTATAATTTTTGTAAATACAACTTCTTTCTTTTATAATTTCTCGATTCCACCAAACTCCGTTTTATAATTTCTTTCTACAATTTTTTAAATACAACTTCTTTCTTTTATAATTTTTTGATTCCACCAAACTCCGTTTTATAATTTCTTTCTACAAGTTTTTAAATACAACTTCTTTCTTTTATAATTTTTTGATTCCACCAAACTCCGTTTTATAATTTCTTTCTACAATTTTTTAAATACAACTTCTTTCTTTTATAATTTTTTGATTCCACCAAACTCCGTTTTATAATTTCTTTCTAAAATTTTTTAAATACAACTTCTTTCTTTTATAATTTTTTGATTCCACCTAACTCCGTTTTATAATTTCTTTCTACAATTTTTTAAATACAACTTCTTTCTTTTATAATTTTTTGATTCCACCAAACTCCGTTTTAAAACGACTCTCCCGGTTTTTTTTTTTAAAAAAGACTGCCTCGAGGATTGGGCTTGCTGCCCCCAGGTACCCACATATTTTTGCAAAAAGCTTTCGTGCTCTTCTTTTTGCTTTCTCACGACGATCCAAGATCGTACGTGAGAGAATGCAATTTATTTCATGTGCATTATCATATGTACGAAGAAAATGAAATATGATTTGCACGGTATGTAGGTAAGTATACCGTGCAGATGGATGTGTGTCTGATAACAAAATGCAATTTATGCTAAATTGCATTTTGTTACAACACGCAAGTGCATTTTAAGTGCACTTGGAATGTTTAAATTTAAATCAAATAAATTTTGTTTTTTTTTCAGGGTCAACTAGCAATACATCAATATATTGTATAGGACAATATATTGATGTGTTGACCTTTTGGTTGTGATTCGGGCACCTGAGTCACAACAAATGGATGATTATAGGGCAGGAGCATGGGATGCTTGGCATCATATGACAGAGATGATGCTTCTAATCTTCCTCCGACTCGAATGACCCCCTGATCGTCTAAAAATGGAGCAAGGCTAATAAGTGGGCTGGATTTCTTTAGCTCCGTTAGTTTTTGTAGCTGAGATAGATCATGTTTGAAATTTTCCTCCTGCATGATTTTAATTATAGTGCGTAATCCCTTATATAACTCTAGGCTTGTCAATGCACAGCTCTTATTTAGGTTAGTTTTGTCTTTATTTCTGGTTATATCTATGAAACGTAGAACGTAAGCAGTGATCCGTTGCAATTTTTTGAAGGAATTTTGGTGATTTATATGATATACGAAATGTAGAATGCTGTTTTCGATTGTTACTGGGATTGCAGTGCATTTCTCTACAAGCTCACATTCTGAGTCTGTTTTATATGGTTTTGGCCATATTGATTCTTCACCATGTGGGAAGGGATGTCCATAAAACCAGAGATTGCAGCCTTCTAATCTTTCTGGAGCAATACCACGGGATAGGATATCGGCACGATTTTCCTTTGAATTTACATGCCTCCATTGTTGGGGTGATGACAGTTCGTGTATAGAAGCAATTCGATTGGCGACGAATGTTTGAAATGACGACGATCTAGAGTTTATCCAGGCGAGAACTATCTCCGAATCTGTCCAGTAGAACGTGACGGCATCTTCCATTTTGAGATCTTGCATTGCGCGCTTGGTAAGCTCAGCAGTAAGCTTCGCGGCACGTAATTCAAGTCTAGGTAGTGTCAATTGCTTAGTTGGAGCTACTCTCGACTTAGCGCAGAGTAACCTCACTACGATACGGTTATGACTATTGACAGAACGGATATAAACGGCTCCTCCGTATGCCCTTTCAGAAGCATCTGCAAATGCATCTATTTGTGTGGATCTTGGGCATTCTTGGATGAACACGTGTCTTGGGATTTTTATGTCATTCAATGTCTTGTATGAAGCTCTGATGGGACTGCGGCATCCCAGTCAAGCTTAAGATTCCATAATTGTTGAAGGAACATTTTGGCGGTAACGACAACTGGCCCCATGATTCCGAGCGGGTCGAACAAATGAGCTATATCCGATGATATGAGTCTTTTGGTCACTCGATCTGTTTTAGTCCAATTGGTTTTAATGCAGAAGACATCATTTTTTGGTATCCATGTTAAGCCCAGGGTTTTGATATGCTCTTCAACTTCATCACTGAAGTCCAATTGAATAGCAGTATCTTCTCATGAAATGTTTTGAAGTAAGCGTGGATGGTTAGCACACCACTTTCGAAGTTTGAATCCGCCTTTATGGAGTAAAGCAATCAGTTGTCTTTGAGTGTCAATGGCTGTGGCTAGGCAATTGAACCCTGTCATGACATCATCTACGTAGAAATCGCGCTGAATTACCTCCGAAGCTGTAGGATAATCCTTCCCATTTTCCTGTGCCAACCTTTTTAGACACATTGTGGCTAGGAATGGAGCTGTTGTTGTTCCATAGGTCACTGTGTTCAACTGATAGAATTTCAGTGGGGCGTTCGAATCACTTCTCCATATGATTAACTGAAATCGACGATCTTCTTCATTGAGTAGGACCTGGCGGTACATCTTCTCGATGTCAGCTGTGAAGACGAACTTGGGAAATCTGAATCGCAGCAAGATTGAAAAGAGTTCGTCCTGTATAGTCGGTCCTGTTGCTAAGACATCATTCAGCGATACGTTCGTGGAAGTTTTGGCAGATGCATTAAAGACAACCCTTAGTATGGTCGTTAAGCTGTCGGATTTGATGACGCTATGATGAGGAAGAAAGTAGTATGGATGTTGAATAGTTCTTTCGTCAATTTCTTCCATGTGGCCGAGCTTGATATATTCATTCATGAATTCCACGTATTGTGATTTAACATCATTGTGTCTGGCAAGTCTGCGTTCTAGCGACAGGAATCTTCGTAGAGCGATATCCTTGGACTCCCCTAGCTTGTCAGTGGCTTGATTAATTGGTAGGCGCACTATGAATCGTCCCGTAGGGTCTTTTTTCACAGTTTGGTTGAAATGATTCTCACATCGTGCTTGCTCTGGTGAGAGTGTTTGAGACGTAGTGTCAACTTCCTCCAGTCTCCAAAACCTTTCTATGTGAACAGTTTCATCTTCACTGCAAACCCCACAGGTGGCCTTGTCTAAGTGTCTTCCGCCGACCTTTCCGGCTACTATCCAGCCAAATACAGTATTCTGGAGGGTTGGTAAGTTTTCGCCCAACTTTATTTGGCCTATACATAGCAGGCCATGATAGAATTCTGCTCCCAGCAGTACGTCTATACGCGATGGATTGTGGAAGTTGGGATCGGCTAATTTTATATTTTTTGGTATCGCCGAGGAATCTGTACTTATTTCTTGAGTGGGTTGAGGTGCTATGATTTGTGCAGAACGAAGGCCTCTACCCTAGTAGCAAACCCATTCAATTTTGACTGTAAGAGCATATTTACTCTTCGTTGTGTTTGCTGTTTTGTTTGTCCAATGCCTTGTATCTGCATCTGTTGAGAAGTACCAGTCAGGCCAAGTTTTTTAATCATTCTTTCGGTTATGAAGTTAATCTAGGATCCGGAGTCCAGTACTGCTCTGCATTCGACGCTCATTCCTTTACTGTCAACTAAATTCATGAGAATTGTACTCAATAGGATGTAATTTTGTTGTTCTGTGGCTGTTTGTGCGGTTAATGTTGTTGGTCTGTCGTTAACTTCACATTTAGTTGGTGATTGTGGAAATACTTTTGGAAGTGACTGAGATGAGGCTGAATATGTCTCGATATGTAACAGAGTGTTGTGTTTTCTAGTACATTTTGTACAGCTTCTCAATGTGCACTGCTGTGATGAATGGCGTCTCAAACAGTTGATACACAAATTATGTTTTTTGACGAGAGTTAGCCGGTTTGATGGTGTTAGTCGAAGAAAGTCCTTGCACGAGAATAGTGCGTGGTTTCCCTTGCATGATATGCAATTTGCTATAGTTGTAGCAGCAGAGGTGAAAGGTTTTGTTGTACCTTGTTTAATGTTGTAGTTTCCTGGAATTTTTGCCTTGCTTCCAAGTGCTTCCAGAGATTGGAATCGATTCTCCAGAAATGATAAGAGGCTCTTCGTAGATTGAAGATTTCGTGGATGACTTAGAGATTGTTCGTATAAACGATGTGTAGTTTGATCCAATTTCTTAATTAGCAGATGCATTAGTATTGGATCCCAATCAGCGGTAGAAACCTTAAGATTCTTCAAAGCCAGTAAACATTCCTGCGTTGTATCATGGAGCGTTTTAATTGCTATAGAACTTTCGCTCACAGATAATAATTTGTTGAGTAGAGCTGTGACTAACAATCTGGAGTTCTCATAGCGATCCTTTAACATGTCCCAAGCACCGGTGTAATTTTCATCTGACAAAGTTAAATGGCGTATTAACCTTTCAGCTTCCCCAGACAAGTTCGTTTTAAGATACCACATTTTTTGGCAATCGGGCATTGATTGTTTGTGAACCATTTGGTTGAACAGATCATAAAACTGATGCCATTTTAAATAGTCCATCAAATTTTGGAAGGACTATTTCTGGTAGTTTCATCATGGTGTTATTGTTGATTGTTGTACTAGAAGTTGTTAATTTATCCCGTTTGTCGGATAGATAAACTACTTCACCTTGTACTTCTTCTTCTAATTGCACGTACTCATCAACATTGTAACCCATTTGAATTGGATCTTCGGCTAATTCCCAGATATTCTGTTTTATATTTTCGATCTGCAACCAATGTTGATTTAACCTGCTTATTTTCAGGTCATAATAATTTTTATTCTGTTGATGCTCATCCATTTTCATTCTTGCAATGAGCCGACGAAATGCCTCGATGACTTCGCCTTGTCGTCTTATTGCTCGAATTATTTGTTGTTGTGGGTTTGATTGAATCTCTGTAGTTCTACGACGCTCTTCATGAGCATTGGTGTCATCAGACCTTTGCTGTTTTGGATCTGTGGCATCTTGGTTATGGGCGTTGTCACTTGTACCAGCTATGATCTCTTTAGTGGTAGCGTTCTTTAATAATTTAATTTGGCTGGCGAAATTGTTTTTATACTTGTTGAAGATGGTTAAGATGGCGTTATAGTATTCATTCGTGAAGTAGTGTTATATACCTAAAGTAATAGAATTTAATGTATAAACCTGAAAAGGTCAAAAAATAGAATTTAACGTATAAACCTGAAAAAGGGCAGAAGATAAAAATTATATTCATTAATTTTTCACATAAGCTAATCATGCTCAAAACATGGTTAGCTTATCTCTTAAATGGGTGAAGAAAATTGCATCAGCAATTTTCCTCACATACCATAAATTTTTCTCATAAAACGACTTGGGAAAAACAAAAGTTTCAGATTTCAACCAAGTCGTTTTACTTAAAAATTTCCACGACAAATTTTGCCTTCAGCGAAATTTGTAATTTCAACAATTTAATTAAAAAAATAAAGCAAAATGCAAATCGTACCCTCAGTACAAATTGCCGCGAAAAATTCAATATGTATGTACATACGTACATACATATTACGACAAAAGCTTTCGTGCTAAGAGACGCGCGCCGCACAAATGCATTGTATGTATATGCGCGTCGCGATTTCAAACGGTGGCTGATGTTTTAAAAAGTGTAAGATTACATTTTTGCAGCCATCGTTCAACGCGAATAATTCTGGACATGTTTGAACAAGTCCAGAATTGAAAAAGTAAAATTTTCTCAGGATAAGAAAATGCAATTTAGCATTTTCTATCCTGAACGACGGCTCTTGATAACGATGAACGTGATCAAGAGTTGAGTTGATTTTTTGATTTCGGCACGGTCACCCCGGAAGAAAAATTGTAGTCAGAGTTCGGTCGTTTTTGCGTTCCTTATAAAAAGAATCGATTTAAAAAAAAACAAACTTGGTGGCGGCGCGTTTTCGGTCGTTTTGTCGGTCGTTTTGTAATAAAAGAAAAGTTGTGAAAAAAGAATAGTTCAAAAAAAAAGAAAAGTTGTAACTAAGGAATAAGTTAAAAAAAAAAGAAAAGTTGTCAACAAAATAAAAAGTGTTGTGAAATAAAAAAAAAAAGGGGTGCAAACCAAAGAAATAAAACCGTGTATTATTGAACCAACCCCTGGATTACATCAAAAACTTAGCCAAGGTGAGAGGTACACATAGGAAAAGAAAATATATAACAAAATTGGCGCAGCCGGTAGCATCAAGGAAGCTTGGTCAAGTTAAACGATCGTAAACGCTTGAAAAGCCTTGGTCCTACACGAATCTACGGGGAACCTGTGACACTAGCCAAGCTATAAGGCCACGTCACCCCCAACGCTCGGGGTAGATATCATCTATAGGCGCCTCTGCTCCAGGCGAGCAAGCGTTCACCCCAGTGAGTGAAAAGACAGCAATAAGAGACTTGGACCTCCAGATTGGAAATCATCACCGAACACCAGAAGCCCTTTTCCAGCAGCGAGAAGGAAGATAACGAAGACAGGCCCAATTAAAATCAACTCCAGAAGGAAGATATCATCGTTCCTGGGTTGAAGGGGATCTCGAAGAAGGCTTTAAGCCCCCCTTTCAACCATATCCAGGGGAAATAAGTAGGCCTAGGGCCCCCCGGCAGCAAACAGAAGCACCGGAAATTGTAACTTCATTCCAGGATTGAAAGGGATCTCGAAGTCGGCAAAAGCCCCCCTTTCAATCTCAGCCAAGGGAAATAAGACGGCAGAAGCCCCCCTAGTAGCAAGAAACATTCCAGAAGGGAATACTCTAAGAAGGCTGGAAGCCCCCCTTTTGGGCAACGCGGGACGCATATGTCAGGAGAAAACTCGACACCGGCACCTGAGACAGGCACGAGATTAAACTCCATACCTTCATCCGACGCGGAGAAATCCCCAGGTGAAAATCTTCATCACCTCCGGGAAGGTACAGACAACGCCCCAGAAGACAACCCAACACAATCAACTAGCCAGAATCCAGACCCATCACAGCAAGAAACAACAGGAGTTCGTCTTCGAAGTGGTACCATTTTAACTGGTCCCACCGTAGCAAATAAAGTAAGTCTTGATAGTTTTTTAGATAAGTTATTAGGGAAGGCACGCGAATCCGATAAGCTCACTGTCACACACTGCGACGCTCTTGACCACAGATTAAGTCAAGGCAGAGAGCAGAGGCTGACAAAAATCGAAAAATTTAAAAAAGATACAGAGCGATTCAAACAGGAGCTTATCGAATTCGCCGGGCTTTCACGTTCTTTAGGTATAGATAAGACCACAGCCAGTGTAGTTGTAAGTGCTGAAAGTGACAGTGATATTAGTGTTGACGCATCTGACCAAACAACCGCCGAAAATCTCCTTAGTGGCTGGCTAGAAGTATCCTTCACGGATTCTAGTCCAGAAACCAGCCCTGAAACTCGACAAGGCACAAGTAGACTACCCTACAAAAGTTTAAATAAAAAGATAATCACAATGGTAGATTATGCAAAGGTGGCCAAGCTCACGGCACAACTAGTCCCTCTGTTTTCGGGTGAAAATACCCCACAGCTAGGTCGTGAGCTACAAACATTTATTGGCTGTTGTAAACAGGCCCTACACTGTTTAAGTGAGGAAGAAAAGCCAGCCTTCTTACACATTTTGCCCACAAGACTTCATGGCGATGCCTATCAGCTGTTTGCTTCGGACGTTCCAACTACTTTTAGTGAGGTGGAGGAACGTCTGAACAGAACCTACCTACAACGAGAATCGTACCAAGAATTGGTCAACAAATTAATCACAATGAGGCAAAACCCGTTGGAAACTCTCACTGCCTTCACAACAAGAGTGAAGCAGTTGCTGATGCTTTGCAACGAGGCAGCGGTACTGAAGTACGGCGCAACGGCAGCCCCAGCTGTGAAGACACAGTTGGCGGACTTCGCCAAGAATGCCCTCAAAAGTGGAGTGAACAATCCCCACCTATGCCAGTACCTCCTCACTCTGGTAGAAAATGATCTAGAGCAGCTGATACAAAAGGCTCTAGATATGGAAAAGTTACAAGCAGGCACAGTTTTCGTCCAAACGCCGCTAACGCAACAGCCATATCCAATGGCACCAATAGACGCTAGTCTTCGAGTTCGGGCTCTCAGCCGAACTCCTTACAATCAAGCACCACAGCCACCCATGTATGCATCAGCACGAGCACAAGAGCCCATGCAGTTTAACAATCCCCCATACGTACATGCTCCACCATTACGCCCGCCGTTTCCACGAAGCGATTCTAGACAGCCGGATACACAAAATCTGGTACAAAACATCACCTGTAATTTCTGCCAGAAGCGGGGACACACCTACACGGAGTGTCTAAAACGCAAAAACACCCCCTTCTGCACTAACTGTAGAAGTTACGGGCATGACATTCGCGACTGTCGAAACAACCAAACACAGTCTGCAAATCGTTTCACACGAGGATCGCCTAACAATCAACCACAGTCAGACCCGAACAATACAAAAGGCCCCAGAGTCTTTAACATAAGACAAAAATGTGATTTTTGTGGGCGCCGTGGACATAAGATCGACGAATGTCGACAAAAGCAAAAGTGGGAGGATAAAAAGCAGGGAAACGACAAAGAGTCGACCCAAAACTCCCCGGCTCGACTATAAACCCTACTAGCAATAAAAAAGGGTCTTCTCAGCCACCCAACTTCAGTGTGCCCACCGCCAGACTTCCTCTAGACATAGGTCTGAATGGTCAGGCCCAGCTAATAGTGGACACCGGCGCTGATATCAGTATAATTAAGAAAAAAGCTCTCAAATCTCGCGAGCTAATAAACCCCAACACAAAACTAACGCTTCAAAGCCCTTTTGGCACCGGAAAAACCTTAGGAAGTTGCCAAGGAAATTTCATGCTAAAAAGCAACTTACCTTGCAACTTTCAGGTGGTAAAAAACATCCCAGGTATTTCCGACGACGGCTTGCTAGGAAATGATTTCCTAGCCAAAAACTGTAATGTTGAGGGACCCAACAAGGTTCTGCGATTTCCTCGCACGGAAACCAATCCAGAAGAGTTTGCTGTTCCATTAAAAACAGCATCGGACAACCCGTGTTCACAGAACACAGTCAACAAAGAGACACTGGTAGAAGATATTAAACCCGACGGGGATACACCTTCTACCCGAAGTGTTCTCAAAGCTTCTCAGTCAGGGGAAGTCGGCTGTGATAAAAAAGAACGCGATAAGGGTGAATTGATTACCAAAAATCTGGCTTATAAGACTGGCCAGCATCAGGTAAATTTAAATGAACCTGTGTGCATACCAGCAAGGTCTCAGATCGTAGTCAAAGTTCCGTTGCAGTTGCAGGAAGAAATGCGCAGTCTGTCAAAAGAAATAGACGACGGAGTCTTCTTAGCCAACAGCTTGCTCTCAGCTGGGTTAAAGGCAGTCCCTATAGGAATCCTCAACACACGCAGTTCACAAGTAGTCCTAGAAAGCGTGAACCTAAATCTGGTTCCGATTAAAGACTACACTGTCGTCCCCATCAAACGAGAGCCAGATAAAGATCTCATATATAAAACAAGTAGGTTAAGAGGTAAAATACATGAGGATAGTAAAAATATAAAATCAATAAATAAGAATAGATTTAAGAGTAATAAAAACAGGGCAATAAGCGCCGATCAGAAGGCCACCCTATAAAATATACGATATCTGTTCACAAACGATGTCGAACAAGAAGACACCAGTAATCAGCCCCGCCTCACCAGACTAGAGCAAGAACTCAGTCTGGATGAAACTCTAAACACTGAGGAAAAAGCCTCAATCACAGATCTCTGTTATGAATATGATGACATATTCTTTTTAAAAGGTGACAGGCTTACACATACCAACGCCATCACCCACGACATCCCTCTGGTGCAAGACCAAGCACCAATTAACCAAAAGATGTACCGGTTACCAGAGACACAGCGAAATGTCATAAATGAACAACTCAGAGAAATGCTGGACAACGACATTGTCCAGCCCAGCAAAAGCCCATGGAACTCGCCACTGCTAGTCGTCCCCAAAAAAGCGGGACCAGATGGTGAGAAAAGGTGGCGTGTCGTCGTTGATTTCCGTAAGTTGAACGAAAAAACGATTGGCGACGCCTTCCCGCTACCACGGATTGAGGATATCCTCGATCAACTGGGCCATTCAAGATACTTCACCACCCTAGACCTAGCCAATGGCTATCACCAGGTACTCGTCGATCCGAAAGATCGAGCAAAAACGGCTTTCAGTACCAACTACGGGCATTATGAATTCAAACGCATGCCGTTCGGGCTTAAAGGAGCCCCGGCCACATTTCAGCGTTTAATGAATTTCATATTAACTGGCCTACAAGGCCTAGAATGTTTCGTCTACTTAGATGACATCGTCATCTATGGAAAAAGTCTGGCAGACCACAACGAAAAGCTTCGCAAAGTCTTTGACAGATTAAGAGAAAATAACCTGAAACTTCAACCTGAGAAATGTCAATTTCTCAGGCGCGAGGTAGTGTACTTAGGACACAAATGTTCTAACCAAGGAGCACTACCTGACCCTAGCAAAACGGCATGCGTCCAAGCTTTCCCCACTCCTAAGACAGTAAGGCAAGTGCAATCATTTTTAGGCCTTGCGAATTATTACAGAAAATTCATACCCGATTTTTCAAAAACAGTACGTCCTCTAACAAACTTACTCCGAAAGGATGTAAAGTTTAAGTGGACTGAGAAATGCCAAGAGGCATTTCAAAGCATTAAGAACGCTTTAATTTCCCCTCCACTCTTAATATATCCCGATTTTGCAAAACCCTTTAACCTTACTACAGACGCCAGCAGCGAGGCGCTTGGAGCAGTCCTATCTCAAGGAGACGTAGGAAGTGACCAGCCCATTGCCTACGCCAGCCGTACCCTGAACAAAGCCGAACGTAACTATTCCACTATTGAAAAAGAGTTACTGGCTATAGTTTGGGCGACTAAAAATTTCAGGTGTTATCTGCAAGGCCGAGAGTTCACGGTCTATACAGATCACAAACCACTCAAGGGTGTCTTCAATGTTAAAGACCCCACATCCCGTCTGGTGAGATTTCACCATAAACTTTCCAAGTTCAATTATAAAATTGAATATAAGCCCGGAAAGTACAACACGAATGCCGATGCTTTAAGCCGCATTCCACGGGATAATAACAAAGACAAGGAAACTACAACCTTCACGGTGGAAGCTATAGTCCACCATCAAATGGACTCGGATATAGAGGAGGAAAAACACTCATCGGACCAAAAGGAGTGTCTGCAATGCAATGCAGTAACCAGAGCCCAGACACGAAACATTCAGGAAAATGGAACAAACCAAGACAGCCAGTTCAAACAAAAAGAACAAACTCATCATCCAGAAGAGGCCGCAGACCGTGACAGTCCACCTAGTACCAATCCACAAATCATAGACGAAACTCGTCCCCCTGAAGTAATCACAAGCCCAGAGGAGATTCAATTAATCTTAAAAGATTATCATGATTCTCTCTTTGGCGGCCATCAGGGAGTGATAAAAACCTATAAACGGATTCGAAGAAAGTACTGGTGGAGGCACATGCTTAGTGACATCAAAAAGCACATTAAGCGGTGCGCCAAATGTCAAACCATGAAGGCCTCACCACAGTGTAAAATGCCGATGGTGATTACAGACATAGCGGAACAACCATTCGATAAGATCTATTTAGATATAGTCGGCCCACTAGAGGAGACAGAATCCGGAAACAAATATATATTAACGTTTCAGGATAACCTCACCATATTTGTAGATTGGTATGCCATACCGAATGGAGAAGCTATAACGGTAGCGCAAATTTTCTTCGACGAAATCGTCACGCGCTACCGCATTCCCAAAAGAATAGTCACCGATCAGGGAAGTAATTTCCTGAGTGACCTATTCAAAAGGGTATGCAAACTCCTTAGGATAAATAAGCTGCAGACTTCAGCTTATCATCCCCAATCAAATGGAGCACTCGAACGTGCACATAGACCGTTGATTGAATATCTACGAACTATAGTGGACGAAAATCCCAGCTCATGGGATAGTTATCTGCGAACCGCAGCTTTCGTGTACAACAACAGTGTACACGAAGGGACAAAATTAACTCCCATGGACTGCCTCTACGGCTTTACAGCGGACGTTCCGTCCAACTTAAGGCGAGATCCTGAACGCGTGTATAATCACGAGAGCTACTACCATATTCTCAGGTATAAGCTTCAGAAGTCTTACGCCATGGCACGAAAAAACCTTCTGATGAGTAAACAACGCTCGAAAAATTACTATGACAAAGCTGTACGTCCCCTGACATTTCACAGAGGAGACAAGGTTCTACTCAAGAGCGAGAGTCGCAAACATAAGCTCTCCCAGATTTGGGTAGGACCCTATACGGTAACCGGCATCCCCAGTTCAGTAAACACAACAATTAAAATTCGCAAACGAGAGGTGACGGTACATAACAACCGTCTAAAACCTTTCTACGAATAAATAGGTGTCCATAGAAGCTAAGTAGTGTTAAGGTACATACATACATTAAATTAAGGAACAATAGAACCTAAGCTACAGAGTCAACAGAAAACCCATTTTAATACCCTATCCTATCCTCTCCTAGATGACAATGCGGTCAATAATTCTCTACGGACTGTTCCTGACCACATTAGGAGCCCTCGCGGAGGAACCTTACTCGATAACGCCCCTAAATAATACGGGAATACTATTTGAGGACCTTGGCAGCCTATCAGCTTACCACGACACTTGGAGCGTCATCACTGAGTTAGATCTGGCGGAGTTGGACAATCAGACAAAACTGGCGGAACGTGCGGAACACTACGTTCATCAATTATGTGGTAACAAATCCTTCGATCAAGATCTATGTACCCTACAAACCAAACATGTACATGCCCTGATGGAAAACATCAAGAGACGCACCAAAGTCATTAAAGAGGCAGTGCCTAAATCACGCAAACCCCGATCCATCTTTGATGGGATAATAATGCGATGCACTATCTCTTTGGCACTATGGATAGCGGAAACGAACAAGAGGTGTACAGCCGGCTAAGCGAATTAGAGGTAAATACTCAAACCTTAGCTGATCTGGAAAAGCAACAGATCAGTGTAATAAAAACCACTTTTGAACAAATTCAAAAACCCTTATCCTCACTGTCTGAACGACATCATCAGATAACCAATCAGATTAACCATCTGCAGAACACAACGGACGATTTGATAGCCCACCAAATAAGACAAGAGATCGTTTCTAGTCTGACACTACAAATGATAGAATTGGAATTTAGACAACAAGCTCTACTGGACATAATAGTGTCCAGTAGAAATAATCAAATTCATCCCCTTTTAATTTCCCCAAACTATTTGCTAGAGATTTATCACAAATCTCACTCCACTTGTCCCAATCTACAGGACTGTTTGTCAGTTCTGTATCAAACAGCAGATCTTAAGACACATTTGTTGCAGGACAAATTAGTTATCCGAATCAAACTCCCCATTTTTAATATCCCCAAGATGAAAATCCAACAGATTAGATGTTTCCCCATACGGGTGGATCCAAAGCATTCATTAATACCTGATATCAAATATTCTCATGTGGCAAGCCAAATCCAGACCCAGGAATTTCTGTTGCTGAAGCCAGAGGACCTGAGATCTTTCAAAAAAATTTCAAAGGGAATCAAGGAAGATACGTGGATTGGTAAGCTAAATACACCACTCACCAAAGCTACAAAAACAGATGAATGTGTTATCAAACTTCTATTCAATCCACTGGGCGAACACCCACAATGTAGCATCAGAGCCCAAATTCCCCCAAGAGACACAATAATAAAACTTAATAGACCGAATTCATGGCTGTACTCCTTAACTGAAACTACTATAGTACATATAACGTGTACTCAACAGTTACTCACCCATCGTCTCGCAGGACAAGGAATCATGACAGTCAACGAACCATGTTCCTTGCAAATAGGGTCTAACACTCTGTATTACGAAGCAGAAAATCTACATCCGCTAAGAGTTTTCCAACCAACCTACTTCCCAGGCACAAACGAAACTCATGAGGTATTGGCAGAATATATGTCCAAGATACCCGCTCCTAAAAACCCTGAGAAACAACCAACGTTACTCCTCGGAGATGATACAAACCATCATATCCACCTGGATACAAAATCTCTAGAAGAAATCCGTAACAAAGTGAACAACATTCACTTTGGACCAAAGGCCAAGATTCCTCATATACTCTCTATTACATCCCTATCAATGACCGGACTCTTGTTGCTAATTGCATCTGTGGTGGCAGTAGCAAAATATATCGTACCGGCATTCATGACATGGGTTGCTAAACGAAGACAACAGCCCACAGCTGAAAACACCCCCATGGAACCGGTTTACGCTAAAACCCAAGAAAAATTGAAACGGGCTCAAAGTCTCCCCAGAGCGAGATCTATACAAGTAGTATAATCAAAAGATCTATACTCGTTGGTTGGCCCCCGACTCATTCTTGTGTTACCGGCGCAGCATCCTACCCTTTCACTACACTGGTATTAGAAGATAAGTTAAAATAATAGTAGCAAATATAAGATAAAGCGAACACGCGAAAATTAATATTACATAAAAATAAAATTTATTTAGTAGTACCTAAAAAAAAAAAAAAAAAAAAAAAAAAAAAAAAAAAAAAAAAAAAAATTTAATAAACCTAAGTAGTACATAGCAAAGTAGAAATAATAAATTAAAAAAGCAAAAAAAAAAAGATAATAAATAGAAGAAAGAAAGGCATAAGATAGTAGAAAAAAAAACCACTTAAAACATAAAAGATAATCGAAATTTATTTACACAAAAAATAATAAAAATAATAAATAAATAATATTCCGTAATATTAAGTAATAAATAATAATAATTAGCTAATTACTAAAATATAGACATTAAATCATAAGATTATATTAAATAGAAGTGTAATGTACTAAGGCTATAAATAGGAAATAGCTACTTACATTAGTAGAAAAATAGAATAACAAGTTAACAAATAAGACATTAACTAGGATAGCAAAAACAAACTAATACGGCTAACCAACATTAAGAATAAACACCAAAAATAGACAGTACTTTCTTAAAAACCGCCAGCATAGAGTAGCAAGAAATATAATTCCCCAGAATTTCATACTTAACCTAGAATAAATCAACAACGTAGGATAATTAAACAACGTAGAAATAATCAGGCAAAGTAGAGTAAGTAAATATTTAGACTCCAGTATAAGACAAGTCTAACAACAAATTATAATCCGCCAACACAGAAACCGACATACGAAAAGAATCAACTCCCTGCCCAAAGCCCCTTGAACCATTTTCGCCAACCCAAATATAAGCTGAAAAAAAAAAAAAAATAAACCTGAAAAACACCCAAAACAACAAAAAATAAATAAATAGAGTACATTAGTTATAAAATTTTATTGAAATAAAAAATACAAATATTATGTTAATAGCCAAAAAATTAACAAAATTTCAAATCACCAAAAAAAAAAAATTTTTTAGAAAAAAGCAAAAAAAAAAGACTCTTAAAACTAGAATTCAAGAAAAATTCAGCGGAGACTATTGGGGGATGTCCCGGATCATCCACGAACCTGAAAAGCTCAAGGAAGTTAGGGTGACGAAAAAATAAACGCAAGAGTGTCCCCACATCGTAGTAAAAGTTCCGTTGCAGTCACAGAAAAAATGCTCTGTTGGTTAAAAGAGACGGCGGAGCCTTCCTAGATTCTGGAACTACAAACAAATAATCTAAAAGCAATGCCTTTAAGAACTCTAACTCAAGTCCGTGAGGCGGAATGATGGCGATGGTTAAGTCCGGTGATGCTGAAACTAGTTAGTCCACCCTCTGGCCTAAACCAAAAATAACAAACAAACGAAAAGAAAAAGTAATGAGTACAACAGGATCTGATTATAATTTTTTTATTAAAATTGAAAATACACAAAATTTTTGAAAATGAAACTTGAAAAAATACAAAAAAAAAGAAATCACCAATTTTACACTTAAAATACAAAAATAGTAAACTGCAGGAGCCGCCAAGTGGAACGATCCGAGCCTTCCACAAATCCTGAAAAACACAATATTTTTTTATTAAATCCCAAATAAATACAGAAATAAGTTACCAGAGCTATCCTGCATAAGGGGTGACTCACTCCTGGGCAGGACCAGACAACTCATCGGGGAGTTCCCAGTTTTCCTCGGCATAGCCAGACGCCTCATTTGGAAGGTCCCAATCCCCCTGTACGGAGCCGGATGAGACGTCCCAGTTCTCCGCACTTGAAAATGGACTAGGCGCCGCCCCCGGAAGATCCCATTCAAAGCCAGGAGGATTGTTGGCCCAGGCGGTCACGTCATCCTCGTGAAGCATATAGCTCGGGTGGGTCCTGCACACCAAACAGGCACACCAGCCTACCTCCCCAGATAATGCCAGGGTAGCCCCTAAAAAGAAAAAGACAAAAGGGAATAAAGAAAAATAGTCGTTTTTCAAAAAATAATCGAAACTTACCCAAAGCTATCCAAGAAGCCCCACCATGGGGAGACAAACAGAGCTCCACCCTGTGGAGCCTATCCACCTCGGCTGGAGCAGACCAAATACACAGATCTGGGCGCCCTTCCCTTCGCAGCAGAATACGGATTAAGCCCCGCCACCGGGGGGCCACACTCTGCACAGATATGGCCAGCACCCTAACGCAATGGGGCCTGGAGCAAACGTACGGGGCACGCGGACTAATTACTTCGCCAAATTGCATGATGAAACTACGAATTACATTACTCGCGCGAACCAATTTAAAGGGAAAAACAGCTAACGGTAACAAAAATTAGCTAAGATGCACTTAGTATGTGTCGTGCCCTTATCTCAGAGAATCCCACGCAACCTCAGTAGCAAAAGTAGTTTTTTTTTTCATCCTTTAAAGCACGCAAAATATGCTCCTCAAGTTGCAATTTGTGCATAATGAATGTAGCTACAAAAACACAAATTCCAAACATTTTTTCTTCTCTCTTATTTCTTTCCAAGCCGAGGCAAGATACATTTCAATATCTCACACCGACCCTTCAAAAAAAAAAAAAACAAAAAAAAATACAATTGCACTTGCAATGTGCAAACACTCTCTCTACAGTAGAAAAATAAGTTCGTTCGCTTATCAGCGGCACGAGATATTAAATTACGAGCAATATCCAAATGGAATGACATCTTTTTATTATCAAACAGAATTTTTTTTTTAAATTGGGGCCGGCAAAGAATTTCTTGGGATAGATTAATCAATAATCAATACCGCTAAAAACAAAAAAAAAAATTTTATTTAATTTTTACATACATTAAGATAAATCCATAAGGACTATAGAAAATAGAAAATAGAATAATATATACGATACACGCTAAGACTAGTATAACTAAATTTTGTAACAAACACAAAAATGTAAAAACTCAACCGAAAACCGCCAAAGACCTAGCCACCAAGAACGCACCCACATCAACTTCCCCTGAGAATTATTCCTCTTCAAAGAATAATTCTCTTTTTCTCAGGGGGAAGGATTGTTATATACCTAAAGTAATAGAATTTAATGTATAAACCTGAAAAGGTCAAAAAATAGAATTTAACGTATAAACCTGAAAAAGGGCAGAAGATAAAAATTATATTCATTAATTTTTCACATAAGCTAATCATGCTCAAAACATGGTTAGCTTATCTCTTAAATGGGTGAAGAAAATTGCATCAGCAATTTTCCTCACATACCATAAATTTTTCTCATAAAACGACTTGGGAAAAACAAAAGTTTCAGATTTCAACCAAGTCGTTTTACTTAAAAATTTCCACGACAAATTTTGCCTTCAGCGAAATTTGTCATTTCAACAATTTAATTAAAAAAATAAAGCAAAAAGCAAATCGTACCCTCAGTACAAATTGCCGCGAAAAATTCAATATGTATGTACATACGTACATACATATTACGACAAAAGCTTTCGTGATAAGAGACGCGCGCCGCACAAATGCATTGTATGTATATGCGCGTCGCGATTTCAAACGGTGGCTGATGTTTTAAAAAGTGTAAGATTACATTTTTGCAGCCATCGTTCAACGCGAATAATTCTGGACATGTTTGAACAAGTCCAGAATTGAAAAAGTAAAATTTTCTCAGGATAAGAAAATACAATTTAGCATTTTCTATCCTGAACGACGGCTCTTGATAACGATGAACGTGATCAAGAGTTGAGTTGATTTTTTGATTTCGGCACGGTCACCCCGGAAGAAAAATTGTAGTCAGAGTTCGGTCGTTTTTGCGTTCCTTATAAAAAGAATCGATTTAAAAAAAAAAAAAAACTTGGTGGCGGCGCGTTTTCGGTCGTTTTGTCGGTCGTTTTGTAATAAAAGAAAAGTTGTGAAAAAAGAATAGTTCAAAAAAAAAGAAAAGTTGTAACTAAGGAATAAGTTAAAAAAAAAAGAAAAGTTGTCAACAAAATAAAAAGTGTTGTGAAATAAAAAAAAAAAGGGGTGCAAACCAAAGAAATAAAACCGTGTATTATTGAACCAACCCCTGGATTACATCAAAAACTTAGCCAAGGTGAGAGGTACACATAGGAAAAGAAAATATATAACAGTAGGCATGATCTCTGGGTACATTCTGTAATGCTCGTATATTGGTGTCTGTAGCATCAAACAAGGACCAACGTTCTTCGAGACGCCTAAGTCGTTCCTCATAATATGTTAAGGTTTTCCTGTCGACCGAGTCTTTCTTATAATTTGAGATTATTGCTTCAATCTCATCTCCGTTCAGATCTTGTTCCTTGAACAGTGCTTCCATAATTTTGTTAAGTTATGGAGGTTTTCGTGTTAATGAGATTTTCACTCAATCTCACTTGTAATCTCACTTTGTGATGGGAAGTCAAATGAAATCTTCCTTCAAAGGCGATGATAAGTTTTCCTTCTGGCGGAAATAAGCGCCTCAGTTACAACCAAAATAAATGTATGTATGTGATTCAAGTGATGCACTTGAATCACGTCGGGGTCACCAATGTTTAAGTTAAAGCTCTTTTGCTTTGTATAGGTCTAGATGCATAATCTAGACCGCTGTAGAATTGAATATCGATGCTTGTATCGATACTCAAAATAATGGGGAATGGTTGAAATGCTGACCGTTCTGACTTGAATTAATAGAAACGCACTGATTGTCGATTATAACAAAACTGATTTTATTATTTATTTCCTTCAATATATTTATAACAAAATTGAACATGCGTAATCAATATAAACAAATTAATACACACATTGACCTGTAAGAAACAGGGTTCATCGACTTGAGCGATTAATAATTCACCGCAGTGAGAATGCTGACCCAGCAGTAATTCCCCTAGCGTAAATATTGTAAAAACTGCATGTAAAGCAAAAAATGGAAATTGGCATTGCTCACGGTGGTGAATTATGATCGCTGGTTCAATAAACTTAAGAATAATAACCCTTTAAAATGCTTACGCTAGACTAAATGAAATTCTTGGTTTATCATGATTAAACAGAATTTGAATATCTTGAATTAGGAATACTAATTTAATTTTTAACTTAATAATTATGATCTGGGTCATAACAATATGAAATGTCAGAAATGTTGATTTGACGCAAAATAGGCAGCATGCCCTCTTGTCATTTCTCCCCCCGGCCAAAGATCACACTGTCATTGAATTGCTTAAACACGTACACTGTATTCGCACGATACCCCGTTTCCTTATTAGTTATTTATTTAATGATATCATGTCATGCATATGTATTGCGTCTAAACTTTTTGTATCTTCCCACGGACGATTTTTCAACGTCGTGGAAAGGTAAAAAGAGTAAAGAAGCTTTTTCAAGTTTTGTCATGGGTACATGGGGCCATCAAGCCCAAACCTCAGGGACTTTTTTCAAAATCCGCCAAGAAGACAAGATCGGAGAGTTAGACTTAAAAAAGTGCAATTGTTAATATAATTTTTTGCTATTGACCAGAGAGAAAGGTTATCGTAATTTTTATTGTGAAAGAAAAAAGTGTAAATATAATTTTTTCTATTAACCAGGAAGAAAGGTTATCATAATTTCTATTGAGAAAGAAAAGGTGTAAGTATAATTTTTTGCCACTAACCTAAACGAAAAGCACTATTGTAAATTCAGTTACTAAAAGAAATATTAAATTATCTATTACTAGAGAAGAACACCTCTGGAGTGTTAAAGTTATTTCTACTACAAAAAAAGGGGTGCTATTATTTTCTCCTGCTGGAAGACCTTTTACAATTAAATTCTACTGATAATGGTTGTGTGCTCTTT
Source organism: Dioctria linearis (assembly GCA_963930735.1). NCBI lineage: Eukaryota > Metazoa > Arthropoda > Insecta > Diptera > Asilidae > Dioctria > Dioctria linearis. The sequence goes on along the minus strand of OZ005741.1, from coordinate 173,507,143 downwards.
ATCCAGAGTACGGCACGCACCAACACAACAGGTGGACCAAAAGGATTCATTTCTCTATCATCAGATATGTAAGTGCTTTTTATTGATTTGTTATAAGTTTTAAATTCTTTATGCATTCTTTTTATCTTTTGTAGGAGCAGGGTCGGATCCAGGATTCTTGTGAGGGAGGGGCACAACTTTGGTTTAAAAACGGTGTAAGCTGGAAACAGATCAAAAGTTCGAAGATACTCGCCATCAATCGCAAATGTGAAATACATAAAATTTATCATTAAGATACGTGTCGATCAGATAAGTCAGCGGCTACCACTCGGAATGAAGTAAGTTATTCAACATTAAACTTTTGCCACTCGCGAAACTCAAATGAAGTGTTAAATTATTTATTTTGTTTTAGATTCTAAATAATGGAAGCGTAAAACTTCTAAATCACCCATTGTGGTTAGTTAGTAAAAATAGGGAAACACATTTCGAGCATATTGATGAATTAATAATAAATTGTAGCTTTACAAAATACAGGAATTAAAAGGATACGTACTTTGCATCTACTAAAGTCAAGAAAGTATGATTTTTGTTTGTATATTATTAAGGCAAGTTAAGAAGATACGTTAAGATGCAAAGCACAGCATGGCAGGAAGTTGATAGGGAAATGAATTAGATTGTCCATATTCACACAGTTCTGGCTGTGCGACTAGCCTCGGGCCCAGATGTGGAAATTATATAATATTCGAGGTCTGGTGTAGGATTTGTAGAGGAGCTCTAGATTCGATGGGTTGAAATATTTGTGTCCAGCTTAGCTTACAGGAAATATTAAAGCCAAGAATGTAAAAGACTGTGTATCGCAAATCAAGGCTCCATCAAAAGTAATGGGAGTGAAAAGCTTTGATCTTGCTTCAAATATATGAGACAGCTTTGGCACTTAGATGGCTTGAATTCGACGCGAATCGCTTTACTCCTAAGGAGAACACGATCGAGGTCGTTTTTCATTGATCTAATCACGCAATCTCGTTTGACAAATGTGACATTACCTCCGGAGTCCATAAAAGTATCAACGGCAAAATTTGATATTATGAAGGTCGTTATTGAATGATCTAATCAAGCCGTCTCGTTTGGCAGATATGGCATTCTGTCTGGAGTCCCAAGAATGTCAAAAGAGTAAGCAAAATCAAGACTACTGTCATAGGCAAAACTATGGATTGGATTAAAAGTACGGGAAAGTAGATCGTTAATGAAAATTAAGAAGAGAGATAACGGAGCCCTGGAACGTCTCGGCATTTATAGGCTGAGGTTCTGGTGAAACCCCATCTAGTACAATCGGTATTATTCGATCAGGGATAATACTTTCAATCTATAATAGAAGATGAGGGGAGAAACCAAGTGATTTAAGGTTAACTAAAACATCTGGATGCCAGACTCTATCAAAGACCATTTAAATATCTAGAGCAACGATTTTGTGGCTACAAAACACCATTGTGCACGGTTCGAATGTTTCGTAAGAAAAGTCAGCATGTCTCCAGTTCGGAAGCCATAATGGCGATCATTGATGAGTTGTTTGGTTTCTAGATACTTTATTAATTTGGAGTTAATGATAGATTTAAAAAACTTTGAAAGAATCGAAGTGATTGCAATTGGTCGATAATTTGAGGTATCGCTACCCACATCTTTCTTGGGAATAAGCTGAACGTGAGCCATTTTCCAACCATTTGGAAATTTTCCTGTCGAATAAGACAAGTAGAATAGTTTGCCCAAAGGTTTAGGTAAAGATGAGGCACAGCTCTTAATTAACATGGGTGAGAAACCATCAGGACCTACGGCTTTGGAGACGTTGATCCCCTTAAGGACCTTAAACACATCCCTCTTACGGATGTGTATTGGCTGTTTTATAGAGAATTTGAAGCGAATCTACCAGTGAAGATACTAGCTTGATCAAGGGAGTCAACAACCACTTCACCGATATTAAGTAGTGAAAGTATATGGGAATTGCTGAAGTTGTTCTTGATGGTCTTGACTTGGGACCAGAAGCCTTTGCTATTCTATTTTGATCAAAAGAAATTTTTCTCTTACGCGCCAAAAGCAGACTCTTTCGCTTTTATTATATTACTTGGTTAAACTGATCGTTAAACCAAGAGCGATTTTACTGTTGTTGAGATCTGCTGTAAGAATTCGGAATATATTCACGCTTGCCAAGACTTCTCTAAGGCTCTGATTTAAGATTTCCCAATCAGCATTCAATTTGGTTTTTGTTTCAGGTTTTAGCTAAATATTCTACTATTGCAATTTACGAAATAATAAAATTGTTTTTCCAAAATAAATGTCTTGCTTTAAATGTAATAACTCACTAGATCAATATACAATGATTTGTTTGCCGTTGTGTTTTCAATTAAAACAAATCCCCCATCGCTTTTACCCGAAAAAGTTCTGCTTCAAATTTAACGTTTCCAGAAATTTTTATGTCTTGTGCAAAAAGTGGAGTAGAAGAATTTGGAAGATCCACTGCAACTTTTTTGTAGTCTGCAGGGAGGGACGCGTGCCCCCGCGCCCCCTAGCAGGATCCGCCACTGTGTAGGAGGCATATTTCATCGAGGGATTCGAGTTCAGTATGTGGACTGAACACATTTAGCAAAACTAGCTGAAATTTCATCTTGTCCATTGTGTTCACCATTCATAATCGCATTTCTGCAGGGTGGCTGCGATACATTCTGTTCAAGAGCGATATCGCCGAAGACAGTACTGAGTCATACAGTTCATTATATTTTTCTTTAAAGCGGGTGACTTAAAGTTGGCTGGTATGGAATCTAATCGGTACACAGTAATAATAATAGCAATATGAAGTGCAATTTCAAATTATTCCAAATATATAGTGAAAAACGAAGTTTTTGTAGGGCAACCATACAGAGGAGTTACCTATTTCATTTGCGAACCTAAATCACAAATTTTTTTAAAAAGGCGTGATTCCAGCTCTCTATATGCATGCTCGAGTTATCGTGAAGATGGACAGGCGGACGGACGGATGGATAGACGGACAGACGGACAACGGATATGCAAAAATCAAATAAAAAAAATGTCATTTTGCTCCAACAGCATAGTTTCTATGCGTTACAAACAAAATGACAAACTTAGTATGTAACTTAGTATGTAACCAACCAATGGGATTTCACCAAGGATATAACAAAAGTTCAAAAGTTGTGCTCCGCAGCTAGAATTAATCTGTCGTGAATGAGTAAAATCATTCCTTGTACTATTGTGTGTACTATATGCTCTTAATTCTAATATTTATTATTAATCTTAGCAGTAGATATATTATAATCTATATATTATTTTTATGTTATCCATATCTGTCAAAATTTGTCTGCAGTCTCCTTTGATCATTTTACTCTATTTATCACCGATATACAAATTTTGTTTGTTTTGCTGTTGTTTACTCTGTAATCGTTCTCTTTACTTTCACAATGTTTAAGCTATAATGTTTTCATTTGATTCGCAGGTATCCACGACAACAACATAACTGATTACAATAGGCTGTACAAAATATCGTGGATAGTCACGAACAATTTTAAATATGAACGTATGAACGCCGAAGCAAAAACGAGGACGAGTGTATTATTCTGTCTTGACGTTTAACTAATTTAAATTATAAAAATTAAGTTTTGTTAAGTTCTTCAAAAATTTTAAGGTCATGGCTTATTTAACCTGGAAGTCAGTTCTTTTCTGTTCAATTTTTAGGGTCGTGTTTTCATTTTCTTATAGCGGTGATGCGAGAATTTTGCAGGCATCAAATGCTAACGATGGAGACTTCCCTTTCAACGTTATGCTCCAAGATATAAAGCATGGCAACCCGCAAGCATTCTATCAAATCTGTAGTGGAACGATAATAACAAAAAATCAAATAATCTCTGCTGCTCACTGCTTCTATACATCTCATGTTAAATCACCTAAAGAAATTCGAGCTATCATTGGAACAAATAATTCAGTTAACATCACAGCTGGACTTGTCATTCATACTATTTGGAAAATATTTGTCTATGGAGATTTTGAACTTGGAACTATTAAAGACTTGGCTATCCTGCAAACCAAATACGGTATACAATTTGATCGATACGTCACCAGTTTGCATATTGCAGACAACTTAAAAGTTTCTGCACCCGGTAACGAATGTTTACTAGTTGGCTGGGGTAGACAAAAGTGTTATATTCCAAATAGTATTCCACCAATTCTTCAATTCGCATACGTAACCATTAGGCCTACGATTCAATGCGAGATTTACATGTTTGAAATTAATGACGCCGTAATATGTGCCGGCTTTGGTTTTCCAAAGAGCTCTAATGGTGATTCTGGAGGACCGTTAATTTGTAATGGATCTTTATCGGGCGTGGTATCGGTAGGACCCAGTTGCGAAATATATCCAATTGGGCCCGTGATTTATGTTAACGTAAGAAGTTATTCAAATTGGATAAAACAACCAAGATACATTAAAAGTAGCACGAAGTATTTAAAAATCGCAATAGAACTCATAGTTGGATTTATACTTTTCATCTTATTTATGGGTATTGCTATAATATGTGTGAAGACTTCTGACAAGGATAACGGACTTGCCATTCCTTTTGTTGTTACAATTTAATCCTAAGTCTAACTACAAATAATTCTACCGAAATATTAGTTTGTCTGCTAAGTATCAAGCTTACATGTGAATATCTTTTGAAATCTTATGAAAGTGTATTAACAATTTAAATTGTTTGGGATTGTTTTCACAATATATATAAAACTTCATATTACTAAATTTTTTAAATTCTCTAGTGCGGTCGTTGGACAAATAGAAATTGTGCGTATGAAGCAATTTATGAATAATTTTCCTAAAGGAAATTTGCCCTAAAGCCTATGTGGTAAGTTTTATTTAAAAAAGTTGTGATTTCTAACGGGCGTTTTATGACAGTGATAGAAAGTTTTTCAGCAATAATAATTTCACGGTGACCTTCTTCGGGTCATGTGGCTTTTACAAGTAAATTAATTAGTGATTTAAATATTTGTGTTTTTGTGCGTCGCTCTTTCTTCTGTTTTTTGTTTTTTTTTGTTTTTTTGCTTCTGAGTATGCAGAATTTCATCTTGGATTTCTCAACATTTGGGGATTAAGAGCATATTGTTTTTCGGTGTATTGCCACCTTCACTCACTCTAAAAATCCGGTTATTCTTGCTCTAAGTGAAACCAAGGTCGTCTCTGATCCTGATATTAATCAATATCACTGCCAATCCAGAGTTTAATTACATCTGGCTGATAACAACACGATATCCGTATTTGACAATACCTGCGTTTCTTTTATCTCTCTGATCTGATCCGGTTAAATTTTATGTACGTAAAACAACAACAATGAGTGATTCATTGTTGTTGTTTTACGTACATAAAATCGAACCGGATCAGATCAGATAGATAAAAAAACGAAGCGGATATCTCCAACAATACTGAACCGAAATCGTCCTCGTTTAATATATAAAATCGCACTTTTCGCTTCTGCAATTTTCCTCCTTACGTCCGTTCTTAATCGCTGTCACTTGTAGAAGCGAGAATCGTCGCCGCCTTCCAAAAAAAGAGACCTGCCACACCCTGTCGACTTGCTTTTTTTTAGCACTCACTTCGCTATTCGTCCGGCGTGTGTTTCTAGTCGAAAATAATTTGGCTGATTCGGCGTGACTGTTGTTTACACTAGTTTGGGGTGCACATTACCTAATTGCCCCTCGATAGACTGCCGATTTTTTCCTTGTTCTTACGTTCTTTGTATTTCGATTCAGTTAGTTGCTTTGTCGGAAATTTACTCGGACAGTCTCGTTATAAGTTCTTTGTGCAAGTTTATTAATATTGTTCTCTTGGAACCATTATTCCGTTTATTTTACACTGTTTGTTTTTAGCTTTGACACTTGGACGAAATTGTTATTATTTAAACTAAATAGAATTTTAAATTATGACAAATTTTATGTGGACTTTTGTTTTAAGTTATTGATTGGTGGATGGTTACTGTTTTGTTTCAACTTATTGACACTTTTAGGCGTAATTATTATTATGTGTTTGAACTTGAGGTTTTGCTTATTAAAGACTTCGGTTCTGAGGGTTCATTATTAAGGAGCCTGGAATACCTCTCCCACTATTTTGTGGATTACTTCTCTTCAGAATAACTGCCCTTAAGGAAGGGAGGTTCGCATTATATATGTTACTACCCGGTTTCGAAAGGGAAGCAGCTGGTGGCTCTGCGTTTACAATTTCATTATTTTTCCCTTCTTAACCTTACGTGCTTACTTATTAAATCAAAACTTACTATAAATAATTTCAGGCTAGTGTATAATTTAACATTTCCTAAGGAGAAGCCACAAAGCTTAATTCTTAATTAAAATTTTAACAATATGAAATGAGAAATACCAGTTCAGAAATTTGTTACAACAATTCTGCGAAGTGATTCCCGTAGCCGTCGTTTGCTGCACTGACTATGGTGCGCATCCATTGGCTTTAGTATGTCAAAGCCGTGGAGAAGGACTTGCTTGGTGTTGCCTTGATTTTCCACTACTGATTACAGGTGTCGTCGGTATATCCTGGGCAGTTTGGACCCCGTCTGTGACGCCGTAACTATTAATTTCCATCTAGAATCCATTGGCATGAACAAAAATTTCCTAGCGTTAACTTTAATTATTACTAATATTAGTTCAAAACCAAAAGCCTACATTTAGGCGCACCACATATCTATCCAAGAAAACCGTAGAACCGGAGCAAGCTGGTAGTACCGGCTAACACACACACACACACACACACACACACACACACACACACACACACACACACACACACACACACACACACACACACACACACACACACACACACACACACACACACACACACACACACACACACACACACACACACACACACACACACACACACACACACACACACACACACACACACACACACACACACACACACACACACACACACACACACACACACACACACACACACACACACACACACACACACACACACACACACACACACACACACACACACACACACACACACACACACACACACACACACACACACACACACACACACACACACACACACACACACACACACACACACACACACACACACACACACACACACACACACACACACACACACACACACACACACACACACACACACACACACACACACACACACACACACACACACACACACACACACACACACACACACACACACACACACACACACACACACACACACACACACACACACACACACACACACACACACACACACACACACACACACACACACACACACACACACACACACACACACACACACACACACACACACACACACACACACACACACACACACACACACACACACACACACACACACACACACACACACACACACACACACACACACACACACACACACACACACACACACACACACACACACACACACACACACACACACACACACACACACACACACACACACACACACACACACACACACACACACACACACACACACACACACACACACACACACACACACACACACACACACACACACACACACACACACACACACACACACACACACACACACACACACACACACACACACACACACACACACACACACACACACACACACACACACACACACACACACACACACACACACACACACACACACACACACACACACACACACACACACACACACACACACACACACACACACACACACACACACACACACACACACACACACACACACACACACACACACACACACACACACACACACACACACACACACACACACACACACACACACACACACACACACACACACACACACACACACACACACACACACACACACACACACACACACACACACACACACACACACACACACACACACACACACACACACACACACACACACACACACACACACACACACACACACACACACACACACACACACACACACACACACACACACACACACACACACACACACACACACACACACACACACACACACACACACACACACACACACACACACACACACACACACACACACACACACACACACACACACACACACACACACACACACACACACACACACACACACACACACACACACACACACACACACACACACACACACACACACACACACACACACACACACACACACACACACACACACACACACACACACACACACACACACACACACACACACACACACACACACACACACACACACACACACACACACACACACACACACACACACACGAAAACCGTAGTACCGGAGCATGCTGGTAGTACCGGCTAATGCTGCTAGAGTGCAGTCAAGACTCAATGGTGCATCCAAGACATAAACCAGTACAGTCAAGACACACCGGAGCATGCCGGTAGTATCGGCTAATCCCGCTAGGGCTCAGTTGCTGCATAGTACTGAAAGTGATCTCGTATCCCCAAAACTCGAGATGAAATACTTAATGTCAACTTAGAGGCTACGAGTCCGAGATGAAAAATAAGCGAACTCCAGAAACAAAATCGAAATTCTATGTTAATTCCCTATGCTGGAGAGTGCTAAAAGTGGTCTCGTATCCCCAAAGTGGTCTCGTATCCCCAAGACTCGAGATGAAATATAAGCGAAGTTCAGCAACAAAATCGAAATCCTATGTTAATTCCCTATGCTGGAGAGTGCTAAAAGTGGTCTCGTATCCCCAAAGTGGTCTCGTATCCCCAAAGTGGTCTCGTATCCCCAAAGTGGTCTCGTATCCCCAAGACTCGAGATGAAATATAAGCGAACTCCAGCAACAAAATTGAAATCCTATGCTATTTCCCTATGCTGGAGAGTGCTGAAAGTGGTCCCGTATCCCCCAAATTGGTCTCGTATCCCCAACATCCAAGACACAAACCCATAAAACCACGACACAAACCCACATTTAGTATGGACTCAACCCACCTGGCGACGGTGGCGCCATCTGTGGCGAAATCCTGTTGGCTTAAAAAGTGATCTGGTGCTCCCATAGAACAACTACTACATCAATATATTGTCCTATACAATATATTGATGTACCTCATAAATGACCCTGAAATGAATAATTATTTCAATTTAAAATGTCATTTAAAATTTCAAATGCATTTAAAGTTGCATTTCCATACTGCAACAAAATGCAATTTAGCATAAATTGAATTTCGTTATCAGTAATGCACTCCACTCACACGGTATACCTACCTACATGCCGTGTAATCGGATATCATTTTTCGTCGTGCAAATTGAATGCACATAAAAGAATTCGCATATTCTCACGTACGATCTTTTCATCGTCGTGAGAAAGCAAAAAGAAGAAAGCTTTTAAAAAAGTGATCATGGGTACCTGGGGCCGGCAAGCCCGATCCTCGGGGAGTTGTTCTTTTACCCGTCGCAAAGTAAACTTCGGTCTTTTTCCTCTATGAGCCAAAAGTTTAAATACGACATAATAAAAAGGAAAATTTGTGTATTATCAAAAAATTTATGTTCTATTTAGAAAGTGAAAAGATTTATAGAAAGCGAAGTAGAAAATAAAATACATATTTAATAGTTAATAAATAATTTAAAAATTTATGTGCTACTTTAAAAATTTGTGTATTATCAAAAAATGTATGTTCTATTTAGAAAGTGAAAAGATTTATAGAAAGCGAAGTAGAAAATAAAATACATATTTAATAGTTAATAAATAATTTAAAAGTTTATGTGCTACTTTAAAAATTTGTGTACTATTGAAAAAGCGAAGCTGAAATAAAATATATATACATATATCAGTTGCAATCACGAGTTTCCTTTTCTTCCTGCGAATACGCTGTTTTTTTGTAATTAGTTATCATAATTAAAACCAGGACTCGCACTCTCCGTAGGAGCACGGTGCGGAACCACACTGCATTTTTGGTGGCAGCGGTCCTTTTCAAATCAGTGCCTAAAGTTATAAAAATTAATTTAGTAAAAAAAAAAAAAAAATTTCAATAATACAACAGCTACGTAACAACATTCCAACCACAATCAGTGCTTAAATATCGAATTTGTGCCAAATATTTTTATACTACATATACATATATACAGCGGTGCTCCTATCCACAATAATCAGTGCAAGCAATAAATAAATTAATAAAATAAAAGTTGAAAATTAAAGTTCAATATAATAATAATCCCGATACAACACAACAAAGAAATGTACACAGCAACAAAATTCAATTTAATATGATAAAAAAAAATTACATAAAAAAAAGGAGTTTACTAAATTATTTAAATTAATTAATAATTAAAAATAATACATCCAGTAAATTTCAAGTATAACAGTGAACGCAACAGTAACAGATCAACACCAATAGGTGGATAATAAAAAAAAAACGGAGCAAGGGTACTCTAAAGAGTACTTAGAGGATAACTAAGTTTAAGCGGCATAGCGCTCAACGAGGGACCCTTGCGAGGCTTCATCCCTGCCTCAAACAAGACGAGACCTTAAAAGGAAGGAAGACGACAAGAAATCATCATCCAGGACGCCCGACGCGCCTTTCACTAGGACACCAACAAAAGTCGACAGGAAGAAACGGGCACAACGACGCAGGAATTTCACTACAACAAACAGGCCCAACACTATCATCTTAATCCTCCTTCATTAAAACGCCGGAACGTTAGCCCAGAAGTGGATAAGGTCCAGGTAGTTCAAAGATTTAAAATAGAAAGAAATATTGTTTTTATTAAAGAAAAGTACTTAGATTTATCCAAGTTTCTGTATTTTTTATTGTTTTATTTGTGTGTGTATGAAATACGCTACTCCACGAAGCGACCTCTGCGGCAAGGCTTCGTGAACTTGCTGGCCAGAGGACTTCGATAATCAATAAACGATCCCCTGCGATAGAGCTTCGTTAGCCTATCGATCAGGAGAAAGATTTTGGTTGGGGACAGCGAGTTTTACATAAGATATTTTTTATTAATTATATATATTACATATATGAATTATATATTTACGAACCAAACAAATAATCCTCCTAATACTGTGATATTCCTAGATGATATAAGATTGAATTGCCAAATTTTAAGTAAACATAATTTCTTGTTGCTGGAAATGTTGACCAATTTTTGCATTTTTTTCTCTCTGATCTATACACTTTTACAAATTTTAAATATTTTCTTTTCTCACGGAATCTAATAGAACTATTCCCAATTTTCCTCCATCCAATCAATCGATCTGCTGCTCGATAAGTGTAATAAATATATAAACAAAGGTACATAGAATTATATTGAACAACAAAGAGTTTTTGTCTTTATTTGCACACGTATTTTTAAGTTTTTGTGTGAAAAAAAACTCTTTTCTCTCTCACTCTCCGCTTACTCCCAAAGCTAATAATAATAACACTCATAACTAAACATGACTGACGAAAACAAATCTTTCGATGAGCTTTGCTTGTCACAAGTCCCAAAAATGACAGAAATTAGACAAATTCTGGCCGACTATCATAGAGCGAATAAACCTTAAAGGACTTCAGATTTTACTTCTGGAAAACTCCAACAGTTGGAAGAACTATGGGCTTCATTTGAAAAAATTGAAACCCTGATTCAAGATCATGAAAATTTTACTGAAACTCATGATTATTTTAAGCAGTCATGCTATGACAAAACGGAGGACTGGTATAATCTTACAAATGCAACTCTGTCTGATAGGTTGAAATCCATATCAGTCCACACAGAGCGCAAAAATAACCCCGTTTTACGTCCCACCTCCAAAAACTTCGCAAAAACCGACTGCAGCTGATAACCAAGACATGGTTGAGTGCGTGGAGTCAGCTGGAGCAGACGTTCCATCGTGCGTGTTACTGGTGTCAAAGTTAAATAGCGAACAATCTGTAGTGCAGTGCAGTGAAATTTTTTAAATATAATAATAATAATAACTAAAATCCGCCGCGCCGTTTTTTATTACATAAAAAATAAACAATACCAGCCAAGTCCAGGGCTTTTCTATGCCCTGCCGGCATTCCACAAGCCAGCAGCACAGTACGGTGGCATTTAACAAATCTCCCATGTACATCAGTGATCAGTACAAGGTCATTAGCCCTTGTCACTGATCAGCAATACGGGTGTCCCCAGCTGTGGTCATTGAACTGCACGGTCGGAGGTACTGAAAGCAGCAAATAGGCATAACACTATTGCTGTTTTTTTTTAACTCGCTGTGTCGTTGACTGCAGCTGGGTGCCCCTAAATAAATATTTGTGTTGTTGTGTGTCGCTCTTTCTTCTGCTTTTTTTTTTGTTTTGCTTTGGAATATGCAGAATTTTATTTTAGAATTTTGCAACATTCGCGGATTGGGGGCAAATCGTTTTTCGGTGTACTGCCACCTTCAATCAAAAAAACCGGCAATTCTTGCGCTAAGTGAAACCAAGGTCGTTTCTGATGCTGACTCTAATCAATATCATGTCCCTGGTTATAGCTTAGTGCCTCTTTTTTCTCCACATAGGGGTATCCCAATATATATTCGGAATGATGTGGCCTTTACCATTCTAAAAGACTTTCCACCTTCTGCCAATCATGAGTTTAATTACATCTGGATTAGGTTCAAACTTCACAGGCACATCATCTACTTTTGCTTCCTTTATCGCAGCCCAAATATGTCTGATGACGACACGGTATCCGCATTTGACAATATCTCCAACAATATTGATCATTTGCTTTCTGTCTCCCCCTCTTCCCAAATCGTCTTGGCAGGCGATTTTAATGTCCATAACATACCGTGGCTCAGACATTCTTCTACCACAAGTCCTGCGGGCCGATTCGTTGAACTATTTTGTGAATCTTTCAATTTGCATTAGCTAGTAGATGCACCGACGGGAATCCCTGATGCAGCTGGTGATAGGGCCAATTTACTAGATTTGTTTCTGTCATCTCACCCTGACAAATATTCTATCTCAGTCGGCTCCCCTCTTGGTAATTCAGACCACTGTCTAATCACGGCTCAATTTATCACCTCATCTCTGCGCCGCCCCACTTCTCCACCTACAAGTAGGCTTCTCTGGCACTATAAGAACGCTGATTGGGAAAGTCTCAATCAGTATCTTAGAGATATTGATTGGTCGGTCTGTTTTGCTTCGAGGGATGCTGACATTAGAACTTAGTAACTTACTAAGCCTAGGCATGCATGAATATATTCCGTATTCTTACAGCAGATCTCAACAACAGCAAAATCGCTCTTGGTTTAACGATAAGTGCAACCAAGCTATAAAAGCGAAAGAGTCTGCTTTTCGCGCCTATCAAGTGCATCCTTGTCCAGAACTGAAAGAAATCTACAAGACTGCACGGAACACCTGCAAGTCCATTATCCAGAGAGAAAAATTTCTTTTTGACCAGAATGTTAGACAAAGAATCTTGGCAAGCCGCAAAGGTAGTAAAGGTTTCTGGTCCCTGGTCAAAACCATCAGGAACAACTTCAGCAGTTCCTCTATACCTTTACTACTTGATAATGGTGAAGTGGTTGTTGACTCCCAGGATAAAGCTAATATTTTGGCTGCTAGATTCGCATCAAATTCTTTTCTTCCACCCACTTCACAGGCAGCTGTCGTGCATCCCCCGTGCGGATGTGTACAAGAGCCAATACACATCCGTACGAGAGATGTGTTCAAGGTCCTTAATGGTATCAACGTCTCTAAAGCCGCAGGACCTGATGGTTTCTCGCCCCTATTAATTAAAAGCTGTGCCTCATCCTTGGCTAAACCTCTGCGCAAACTATTCTACCTGTCCTATTCGACAGGAAAATTTCCAACTGCTTGGAAACTAGCTCACGTTCAGCCTATTCCCAAGAAAGGAGAGGGTAGCGATCCCTCAAATTATCGACCAATTGCAATCACTTCGATTCTTTCAAAGGTTTTTGAATCTATCATTAACTCCAAATTAATGAAGTATCTGGAAACCAATCAGCTCATCAACGATCGCCAATACGGCTTCCGGCACGGTCGCTCATCTGGAGACTTGCTGACTTTTCTTACGGAACGTTGGAATCGTAGCCTTCACAATTTTGGTGAGTCCAAAATCGTTGCTCTAGATATTTCAAGGGCCTTTGGTAGAGTCTGGAATCCAGCCCTTTTAGCCAAACTCAAAGCACTTGGTCTTTCCCCTCCTCTTCTATTATGGATTGAAAGTTTTTTATCTAGTCGCCAAATGCGTGTTGTATTAGATGGCGTTATATCCGAACCTCATCCTATTAATGCCGGTGTCCCCCAGGGCTCTGTTATTTCTCCGACTCTATTTCTAATCTTCATTAATGATCTGCTTTCCCTTACTTTTAATCCTATCCATAGTTTTGCTGATGACAGTACCCTTGATTTCGCATACTCCTTTGACACCCTTGCGGATTCCAGAGGGAACGCCACATGTGTTAAACGAGACTGCATGATTAGATCATTGAATAACGATCTTGACATTATTCTCGCTTGGGGCAAAGTTAATCGCGTCGAATTCAATGCATCTAAGACCCAAAGCTGTCTCATCTCATTAAAACAAGACCATCACTTAACCACTCCCGTTTCGTTTGATGGAGCATTAATTTCTGATTCACCGTCACTAAGAATTCTTGGCATTAATATTTCCAGTAAGTTAAGCTGGACAGATCACATCTTCTCGGTTGCCAAAGAAGCATCAAAATGTCTTGGTTTTTTGAAAAGGTGTAAGAAATATTTCATCCCATCAAATATAGCGCTCCTCTACAAGTCCTACATCAGACCTAGAATGGAATACAATTCCCATATCTGGGCCGGGGCTGGTCGCACAGCCTTAGCTTCATTGGATATTGTCCAAAAGAGAGCCTGCAAGCTCATTGGCGAAGTGGCAATTACTCGTCATATCGACTCGCTCGAGCACCGTCGCAATGTTGGATGCCTTTCGCTCCTTTATCGCTACATGCATGGTCAATGTTTTGATGAAATATCTAGTCTGATCCCTTGTAGAATAGTTCCTACACGCAATACTCGCGCTGCATCCCGCGCTCATCCTTTTACCCTTCAAATTACCTTCGGCCGTACACTAAAATTCCGTGATGCTTTCTTATCCCGAACTGTGCGAATGTGGAACAGTCTAACATCTTCTGTCTTTCCTCCGGCATACAACCTGCGAAAGTTTAAGGGCGACATACATCGGCACCTCCGCCGCTCTCCTCATATCCCTTAATCCTTTCCCTATCTCCTTCCTGCCACGCTGTGCTTTGCATCATAGGGTATCCCCTGAGCTTGGATTAATAATATAAAAAAAAAAAAAAAAAAAAAACAGCGCAGACAAGGATCAATCAAATACAGTACGCTTTCGATTGCAAGAAGATAGACGGAAAACATTATCCCATATTATCCAGTCTATAGATAATAATTCACTTGCAACTGCAACCCAGGCATATCTGAACCAAAAAATAAACTCGTCGCACAAATATTGGGACGATTATGAAGAAACACATAACGAAATAATCTTGAATGTTGGCCCAAACGACAAAGATAGCGAATACTTCGTGAATGATGTTTACATAAATATGGAAACATCATTCTCAGATACTGTAATTGCGCTAAAAGAACAGTTGGACTCAAGATTCCAAAACATAACAAAAACTACAAATAATTCCATAGAGCATCACCACAAAGTCTCTTTCAGAGACCAGTCAAATTTTTTCCTATCTGACGCGAGGTCATTAACTCCCAACTTTAATGGAAATCCCAAAGATCTTCACAAATTCCTTTCAAGCTGGAGATATATATATGCGACGGCAACGACGGCGAACGAAAAACACTCCCTCCTTGGTTTAAGAAGGAGTAAATTATCTGCAGAGGCATACGATATCTTCAGGTACAATCAAGTCGAAGATTGGCCTACTCTAAAATTGATTTTAAAACAAACATTCGAAGAAAAAATTTCCAGATCCGCCCTATAATCGCAATTAAATAATTGCAAGCAGAAAATAGGGGAAAGCGTAATGGATTTTCTCCAAAGATTTAACACAAGTCTATCCAGATTAAATGAGGCAACCCACTCCTACACAACAGATAAGGTACTCCTAAAATCTTTATTAAAGATAATGAGAGCCAGGCCGTAAGAGCAATTGAAGATGCATTATCCAATCAACAACTCCAAACTTTAGCCAAAGTGCATTCCGAAAAATCCTTTTGTGTATTAAAATCACACATCTTGGAGCATGCATCACGCTTAGAGCAGAAACAATTTGTTTCCCAAGCACAAAACAAGATACATCAAACTCCATTTGCGCAAGCAATAAATTCAAGTCTTCGCTGCTTCAAATGCAACAAACTGGGGCATGCTGCATCAAGCTGCCCAGTGATACAACACTCCACCCAAAATTTCAACGCAGTTCCGAAGCTAAACTCGCAATTACAACGCCCGCCAGATTTCAATAAGGTCACATCTCCGTCGCTGGGCCCATCTTGTCGATATTGTCATCGAATTGGGCACACCATAGAAGAATGAAGGACAAGAGCTGCAAATAATTCCCGATTTAACGACAATCAAGGAAATCGAAATAACTTCCAAAAAATAAACACAGCTCCGCAAATAAGCACGGCTGATAGACAGCCACAAAACAGGAACTGGCAGCAGCCAGTATTCCGAGAAAGTCGAACTTCACCGCCGAAGTATAACAATGCGAATATCTCGGCTAGATCACCATCTCCGAACAAGAGGAGAAATATCAAAAGTCCATCTGCATCCAGGCAGGGAAACTAGATGCAACGGGGGGTCTCATTCGGCAACCCCTCGCATATAGAAACTACAGCACAAGTCCACAGGAATCCCGAAACAATATCGACACAGTCAGAACAAAATTGATCCAAGTAAATAATAATTCTTTAACAATTTCTTTGCCTGTCGACATCTGCTCTGCTCCAAAACTTACATTTTTAATTGATACTGGAACAGAGATCAGCTTAATTAAACTCCATCCATTGAAGCCAGATAGCATCTGCTACAGAGATGCTGTCTGCAATATAAACACATTATTTACAGAGTCCACTTCTACAGAAGTACTAATTTTTGCTAAGTTAAAATTAAATTCTGAACATAATAACTCCATCCTAGAACACCCATTTCAAATTGTGGGAAATAACTCCATCCTCTCATACGATGGCCTGCTTGGTCATGACTTTTTATCTCGATACAATGCTAGTATCAATTACAAAAATAAATGCATTTCTCTAGAAATTAATGATTGAAATTAATTTTATCCGTATGAGGATTATTATTCAAATTATCCATATGTATATTTGAAAAGCGAAGACTCAGAAAAGAGGTCTCAAACAAAAAGTCTATTATATACGGAGATAACATTTTCCGAGATAAATACGAATACAAATCTATCTCCATCAATTGCTTCGAAAAGCAATGAAAATCGATCGCCAGCTAATGCTTCACAAGAAATGAAGCATAAAGGTAAAAATCTATCTCCATCTATAGCCAGAAAAAAGGATGAATTAAATAAAAATCAATCTCCATCCAAAGCTTCACAAGATATGAAGCAAGAACATAAATGTAAAACTCCATCAATAGCCGCACAGGAGGCTGTATCTAGTAGAGTTCTATCTCCTTCATCAATAAATTCACAAAAAGTGAATTTCAAGAATAAATCCAAAAATTCAAAGAATTTCAATAAGGTTTTATCTCCTTCAAACTCTATCGAGTCGGAATCATCGTATAACTCCTTCCAAATTCCACAAAACTTGGAATCATATCTCCTTCCTTTTAAAAATCCGAAAGAATCTAATAAATTAAATAAATTTAAAATCCCGGCTCGATCAGAGTTCATTATTGAAATTCCAACTCCTTCTATTCAAAATCAATCGGTCTGTTTCAAGAACGAAATAAGGCCAGGTTTATTTCTTGGAAATTCGATAATCGAACCAGTCAATGGAATGGCAAAAGTCCTAATCCTCAATACAAATGAGGAGGACGCCGATCTGGGCCCTTACGAGGTGAACCCAGTTTACCAAGACTTATATGACTTTGTGGTCATCTCCACAGACTTGGAAAGAGATCCAATTAAGGGCAGAATAATTAAACTGCAAAACCTGGATCACTGTAATTCAGAGGAATCTGAGAGTGTTCGCAATATCTGTAGGGAATTCCACGATCTCTTCTTCATAGAAGGGGATTTCCTTTCATATACAGATGCGATTACCCACAAAATCGAGACACTCCAAGACAAACCGCCAATTTATACCAAACCTAATAGACTTCCTGAAGCAAGCCGAACTGAGATAAATAGGCAAATACAAGAAATGCTTGAGTCAGACATCATCAGAACTTCACATCGTCCTTGGAATTCTCCACTTCTCCTGGGTCCCAAAAAACCAGGTGAGAATGGAAACAAAAAGTGGCGAGTAGTGGTAGACATTCGTCGTATTAACGACATCACAATTGGCGACGCGTACCCACTGCCTAATATCACTGATATATTAGACCAGTTGGGGAAGTCGAACAATTTTACCACACTCGACTTAGCCAGTGGATTTCACCAGATAAAAATGGACTCGAAATACAGGGAGAAAACTGCCTTTAGCACACCCTATGGCCACTACGAATACAACCGTATGCCATTTGGTTTAAAAGGAGCCCCTGCTACTTTTCAACGAGCCATGAATAATGTTCTATGTGGACTCCAAGGCATCTATTACTTCGTATACAAGGACGATATTGTAGTCGATGGATACAATCTCAAAGATCATAATACAAGACTCACAGCAGTATTTAGCAGTCTACGCAACTTCAATTTAAAACTCCAACCCGACAAGTGCCATTTCCTAAGGAAAGAAATTATGTATTTAGGGCACATAATTACAGAAAATGGAGTCAAACCAGACCCAGCAAAAATCAGATCAGTTCAGTCCTATCCCAGACCCAAGAAGGAGAAAGATATTAAAGCCTTCCTTGGTTTCGTCGGCTACTATCGCCGCTTCATTCCAAATTTTTCCAAGATTGCAAAGCCACTCACAAATCTTTTGAAAAAAGATACGCCTTTCAAGTACGACGCAATCTGCGACGAGGCATTTTGCGAATTACGAAACAAATTAATTTCAGCACCAATTCTATCTTATCCTGATTTCGGCAAAGAATTTTTCGTTACCTCCGATGCCAGTGACTACGCTATCGGAGCAGTTCTCTCTCAAGTTGATGATGAAGGAGATCACCCAATCGCCTATGTGAGCCGGTGCGGAGACTTGTTACTCAACTATAGAGAAAGAGCTCTTAGCTATCGTTTTCGCACTTGAGCAGTTCAGACCATACGTTTATGGCAGACAATTTACAATTATAAACTGACCATAAACCATTAGTATTGCTCATGAATCTGAAAGATCACTCCTCAAGGCTGATGAGATGGAGAATACGTCTTGAGGAATATGACTACAAAATAGTCCATAAAACAGGTAAGCTCAACACAAATGCACACGCTCTCAGTAGAGCTATCCCAGAATATTCCAAACATTTTGCAGAACCTTCAACCTGCGTGAATGTTGTAACTAGGAATCAAGCCAGAGCTCAGGCCAATTCCGATACTCCCAATGCAAGCATTACTCCAAACTCAACTCCATCGTCATCAAACAATTGCTCAGTCATAATAACTGAGACTAATTTTCCTCTTTTGCTGACTAAAAATGCGAATCCTAAAGTCTTCATCTTGCCAATGCAAGATACAGAGCTTGAAAGGGTGTTGGCTTCGAAACTAAAGCTTTCAGATAAATCTCCACTTCTAGCAAATGAACTGAACTTCTTCACAAAAACGGACTCCAAGATAATCATATCAAAAATTAATTTACCTTGTCGATCGCAAAGACATAGATCAGACCTCGAAAATATTTTAACTGAGATCTACTCATACACAGAAGCAAATCAGTTAAAACAAATAAATATCTCCTTCCCTATATTAGATCCACAGAATCTAATAATTATTAAAAACGCTTTTGTCCAAATCTTCGCTACTAAACAAATAAACATAAAGCTCCATCAAGATGCAATAAAATATTTCATTCATTACCGACGGGAGGACATCAAAGTTTTTCCCGTACAATTAAAAGAATCAAAAAGCAATTCTACTGGCCTGGCATGTCATACGACATAGTAAAGCATGTAAGGAAATCTGAACTTTGTCAGGTGAACAAAGTATCCAGAAACCCTAAAATTCCAATGAAAATCTCGAGCATTAGCTCCAAACCTTTCGAAAGAGTGTTCCTAGATGTTGTAGGACCTCTTCCAATTTCTCATTCTGGAAACAAATATCTCCTTACATTCCAAGACGACCTCTCAAAATTTTCTGAGGCTATTCCCATAGTCGACACTGAGTCTAAGACATTAGCGGAAGCCTTCACGACAACAATAGTTTGTCGACATGGTATTCCAGAAAGTATCCTCATAGATCAAGGTTCTAACCTCATAAGTGGCATGTTCGCCGAGGTATCTAAATTACTAAGAATAAAACGACTTAAAACTACTCCATATCACCCTCAAACGAATGGTGCACTGGAAAGAAGTCACAGAACCTTAGCAGAATATCTCCGATCTTATGTAGCAAAAGATCCACAAGACTGGGATACATGGATTCCTTATGCCATGTTTGTATACAATACTACCCCTCATTCGAGTACTAATTATACTCCTCGCGAAATCCTTTACGGATTCCCAGCCGAAATTCCAAACAATTTGAAATCTTCTCCAACCGTTTGCTATAATTACGACAATTATGCAAACGAGTTAAAAGCGCGTCTACAGCATAGCTTCAAAATAGCTAAAGACATAGCCATGGCAAACATAGAAAGATCAAAATTGCAATACGATAAGAACTCCGTCCAAAAATCATTTAATACTGGTGATAAAGTCTTACTAAAAAGCAGAGTCAGAGATAATAAGTTCTCACCATTATGGTCAGGTCCGTATGAGATAATGGAAATTAATTCCCCCGAAAATTCCACCATCACAATCAATAATAAAAATAAAAGAGTTCACAACAATGACTTAAAACTTTTTTCAGAGTAATATCAACAATTTCATCTTCCTCTTCATTCCAAGCGAATAATACAATATCATCTTTCAGGTTTCCAAAATGATGCATATAGCATTCATTCTAATTTTCATCCCCTTAATCTACGGCTCAGGAATAGAGGTAAAACAGCTAAATGCTACTGCAGGCATTTATTTTGAGGAAATTAGCAGAGCCAATTTCTACACCAACGAGTGGAAATTAGTGACATTCTACGACCTGGAAAATTTTAAAACAGAATTCAACAACATCCAGCTCATAGCCCAACAAATTACGGCGACCTGCCAGAAGCTGGACAAACACTCAGCCTTGAGCCACACTTGTAACGGTACGTTGTTACAAATAAATCTTATATTAGCAAACATAGAATATAAGAATATGTTACTTGTGACCCAAAATAGAAAACACAGAGCACTTTTCAATGCTATAGGCTCAATCTCTAAAGCTCTTTTCGGCACATTAGACGAAGATAATGCCAAGATTTACGACGAGCAAATCCGTAATCTCATCCTTAAACAAAACTCCCTCCTATCGCTTATGAAAAGCCAAACTGTAATAGTAGAAGAAACAGCCCACATATTTGATAAGACAAAAGCCGCAATTGAGAAGGAATTCCTGTAAATGCACAAAAAACTAATAGCAGTACAAATAGCTACATCATTAATGGAAAACAGAACATTGGATAACAAAATATCCATCGAAATTGAATCACTTATTTCCCTGGTTTCGTTAATGGCCTTCAGATACCAAAATACCCAGTCGGAATTAATAGATATTTGAACAGATTCCAAGCATGGGAAATTCCATCCTACACTAGTATCACCGAAAAATATTGAGGAGCTTTTATCAAAGATCAGGCAAGAATTACCAAATTCACTGATGCTTCCTATAAATTCCAGGGACAATATTTTATCAAAAATTTACAAATTGAGCACATTAGCAGCGAATATTTTCAATTATAAAATAATTATCGAGCTCCGAATTCCACTTCCATTCAAGGAACCATACCAATTATTCAAAGCAATGCCATTACCCACACTCCTTAACGGATCATTCGTATATATCGAACCAGCAAAGGAATACATATTAATAGATTACAATCGCGAACATTTTGTTGAATTAACGCTTCAGGATATTCATAATTGCGCAACGTTGGACCATATGCATTTCTACTGCAAAATTTCATTGCCCATCCTAAACACAAATACAATAACAAACCAATGTGAAGTGAATCTACTAAAGAAGGTACCTATTACACAAAAGTGTAAAATTCTGATCTTGCGACAGGATTACTATTGGACGCAATTATCACAGCAGAACGCCTGGCTTTTCTCCCTTAAAGAATCCCTCCATATAGATGTCATCTGTGAAGATTCGATTAGTTCACAAACCCTACAAGGAACAGGAATAATTAATATCTACCCCGGTTGTTATGTGCGAAGCAAGGAATTCATCTTGCACGGACATGACGTAAAAGTATCCAAATTTAATTCCCATTTTATCCCCACAATAAACATCTCCAATATAATATGGAATATGACGTTTTCCCCTATGGAAACGCATATAAGAACAAACCACTTAAATATTACGAATAATATGGATCTAGATAAACTTCCATCCGTTTTCAAAACAATCAAGAATTAATTCCTTTAAATCCAATAAATAATCATCATATTCACCACTATGCAATATCATATGTGACAATTGCTTTAATCATCTCTATTGGCTGTGCTTATATGTACATTAAATATAAACAGAAAGAACGAACATCCAAAAACATAACACTCGAACATGAACTGGAAGATATGCCTAGAGCTGCACCACGAAAACTTATGTTCAAGATAACCCCAGCACCTAAAAGGAAATCGGCTGAAAACGTTTAACTTACGGACACTAACAAACTGACAACAGTAACCTTTTCCTTTCCTTAATTTTTATCGCTCTAACAACCCCCTCTTCGCAAAAAAAATACAATTTCCAATAATCCTATGAAGAAATGAAAAATGTTACAATTTCCAAAAAAAAAAACTGTAAAAAAATAGGGGAGAAATAAAGGTGAACACAAATCCTAATTTATTCCAGGACTCCTATGTATCTTTCCTCAACAATTTTTTACCTTCAGTCATCTCGTAATAGACAGCTTCTTATACCCCGGCACAGGTATTTGCAGAGCGGCGCTATGTTCTTCGTCTATGCAATTAAGATCTGGAATCCACTGCCTATCAGTATTCGCAATTCCGGAACTGTGGGCGGTTTCCGGGATAGGCTTGCAGACACACTTGAATAAATTAAAAATTCTTTTAGGCATGATGTTGGTTTGTGCACGCAATGTTTTTATTTTACTTTCTTTATAATTGTTATTTCTGTATTTCATTCTTTTTGTATTTCTGACTTAGCAAATTAATATTTTTTTTTTCTTTTTTACATAATTTTATTTTAGTCTTTATATATGTATTCCTTTTATTTTTATTCATATTTTTCTTGCGGTTATTTTTATAATTTCTAAATTTTCATGTTAAGTACTTTTTAAAAGGCTATACCTTATTTTGTACAAATTTTCTTTAGAATAAATTTGATTTGATTTGAAAAAAAAAATCATGATCTTTCCTAAAAATCCATAAGTGAGCATCACAAAGCGAAGAAAAGAAATCTTACGAAACCTGAAAAGACGCAACAATACAAAAATTCAAAAAGCCGGCAAAGCAGAAATAAGACACCGTTCAACTCTAGCCGTAGTATTGTTGTTGGTTTAATAGGTGCCACCTTAGTTTTTGCAGTTAGTAAGTGTGACACTATTTCACCATTCTCCTGCTCCACTCGCAAATACACTGCTGCAGCATATGCCTTGGATGAAGCGTCGCAGAATCCATGAATCACCATACGTGCTCCTGTAGTATACTGTACCCATCTTGGGATGCGAACTTGTTCAAGTTTTTGTAAATTGGCTACAACGGTTCTCCATTGCTGACTAATTGTTTCTGGCACACAGTCATCCCATGATGAGCCTGTTATCCATAAATTCTGCATTAGGATTTTGGCTTCTACCACAACTGGAGCCAACCAGCCTAGCGGATCGTATAAAGATGTAATTCCTGACAGAATACTTCGTTTCGTTAAAATTGTAGGTTCAGACAGAGGTTTAATTCTAAAGGTGAAGTAGTCATGCGTAAGGTGACATATAATTCCTAGCGTTTTTATTTACTCAGTTTCTGAAAATGTAAATGAATTTTTTAGCTCTCTGTGTTCTGGAGGAAGATCGTGTAGCAGCCTATTGTCATTGCTGGATCATTTACGTAGATTGAATCCTGTAGATTTCAACATTTGAATGAGTTCATGATGTACCATCTTTGCATGATTCAAGTTATCAGCTCCAGCTAACAAATCATCCACGTAGAAGTTTTGATATACTGCTTCTGCTGCTAGAGGCCACTTGTGACGTTCATCTTCAGCTAGTTGTTGGAGTGTCCTGATAGCTAAGTATGGAGCAGACGTGCTACCAAAGGTCACTGTCTTCAGTTTGTATTCTGTTAACATGCCCGTTTTTGGGTGTCGCCATACAATTCTTTGATACTCTTGATGATCCGGATGTACTTGAGTCATGCGATACATTTTCTCAATATCTGCATTCATTACAATTTTATATTTTCTCCAATTTAATAGTGTTGTAAACAACGTAGGCTGAAGAGTTGGTGCATTTAACAGAAACTTGTTAAGCGACATTCCATTCGTGGTTTTTGCAGCGGCATCAAATACAACGCGTAGTTTAGTTGTGGTGCTATCTTTAAACACAGCATGATGTGGAATGTAGTAATGCTGCTCTTGGTCCTGCGGTAAGTCTACTTCTTCCATGTGCTTTAATTCAATATATTCATCTAGACATTTTTCATAATCAGATTTCAATTCAGAGTTTTTTGAGAGTTGCCTCTGGAGGCTCTCAAAACGCCTGACTGCCTGCTGTCTAGAATTACCTAAAATTGGAATCGTGTTATCTGTGAAAGGTAGTTCCACTTGATACCTTCCTGTGCCTAACCTCATGCATGTGCTTTCATATATGGTTTGACATAGTTGTTCGTCCTTTGTTAGGATGCGATTTGTGGAAACTTCCTCTGTTTCCCAGAATTGTCTGAGCTGTTTGTCTAGCTCTTTAGTCGTAGCCATGAATGTTTTAACATGGGTTTCACTCGTTATTTTCTCTGCAGTCCCGAGGAGTATCCAACCGAAAATTGTCCTTATTGCTGTTGGACTAGTGTCTGTGCCTTGTACAACTCCTTCCTGTATAATTTTAGCGTATACCTTGGCACCTAGTAGAGCGTCTATTCTGCCAGGCTTCCAATAGGTGGGATCTGCTAATTCCAGTTTATCTAGATGTTGATAATTTCCCTTGGCAATAGATTTGGTTGCCAAATTATCAGTTATGTTTTTAATTACTAAGAAATTTTCTCGATTTTTGTCTTGTTTGGACCACAGGATTGTAACCATAGTTTGGTTTGTTTATCCAGATTTTCCTGGCCTCATTATCCGTGTTGTTGTGTAGATTGATTGCCTCTACATTCCTGGGATGCAAATTGTTTGCTTTTACATCCTCGTGCAGTATGGTATGATGCCTTTTCTTGCATTTGAGACACCTATACCTGCTTAAACATTCTGTAACTGACTGCTTTTTAGAAAGACAATTG
This sequence comes from Dioctria linearis, assembly GCA_963930735.1. Taxonomy (NCBI): domain Eukaryota; kingdom Metazoa; phylum Arthropoda; class Insecta; order Diptera; family Asilidae; genus Dioctria; species Dioctria linearis. The sequence continues at coordinate 173,481,360 of OZ005741.1, read as the reverse complement.
TAGCAGTGTTTGTTTGTAGCAACGAATTTCTTTCTGCTTTGTATATCCATTTTTAGGAATATGTTACATTTTTGTAAGAAATGATCTCCATTACATGCAGAACATTTTGTGGAGTTAACAACATGATATGCCTTGGTTGTAGTTGGTTTGTTGATACCTTTGGCTTGACTTGGTTTGGGCACCAATGTATCTGAGATTGCCTCTAGTACTTTCAATCGAGTGTCTAAAAAAGAGTTGAACACTTGTGATTCTCCCTGATGTTCTTCCCATAACCTTAATGTTATAAAAGGTAGCTTTTGTACTATTAAATATATGAGTAGCACATCCCATTTTGATGTGTCCACTTGAAGGCTCCTTAATTGCTGCATGCACTCTTCTGTAGTATCAATTAGAGATTTTAAACCAGCAGCTGTCTCTGTACTCAATTTTGGTTGATTTGTTAATAGCTTCAATTGATGATTCACTAAGATCTTTTTATTTTCATACCTCGCCTTTAATTTGTTCCATGCAGGTAGATAATCTTCGTTCGTAATTGGAGTACGCCGTAATAGTTTCTCTGCATCTCCGTGTAATGACCCTTTTAAATAATATAATTTTTGAACATCTTTCAAATTTGTGTTATTGTGTACTACAGCTATATACAAATCGTGGAAGGAACGACAGCTATCATAATCGCCACCATATTTTGGTAATGTAATTTTTGGAAGAACATTCTGTTGTTGTTGTTGTTCCACACGTATTTGCTGTGCTAACAATAATGTGGAATCTGTCAATTCTGTAGTGGGATGGATTGCATCATACAGTCCACCTATATATATACAGTAATCTGTTTCTAGTTTACTAAATGTCTCATCTTGAATGTATTTTGGCGTGTTTTTTGGAGGGTTTTCAATAATGTATTCATTGATCACCTGATCAATCTGTTCGTATTCCATCCACACTCGTCTGATTTCGGAAAGCTTTGCTTCAAAATAGCCCTTTGAGTGTGTTTCTAGTAATGTTCGTTTTCCATTCTCGATCGTTTTTTGCAGACGACTTCTCAATGCCTGTTCCTTATTTAATATCGCCTTTAATTCTGTCATTGTCAAATTAGTCTTAATATATTTGAGTATACTTAACTTGAACCTTCAACTTTGTAATTAAATGCAAGTTACTTGTGCTAATTTTAGAATTAAGTTTCGTTAAATTTAGAAATTGAATTGAAACTTACACAAATTGTACTGAAAACTGATACTTGCAGCAAGTTAATGGAATTTGACTTGATAAATGTAAGTGACTTGAAAAGGTACTAGATTCACCTCTGTATTATGTGAAACTATTGTGAATTATATTTTATCCCAAAATGCGATGTTTAGTGTAATGAACAAAATAAATGAATTGGATGACCAAATGAATGAGCCAATGAATTCCTGGATTGAACCACCAAAAAATGTTTTGAAATTATGCAAAGAAACTTTAATTCACTATATGTCAATTCCTGTAATTGACATATAATGATCTATGTTTACAAATCACAATTTTCGTCAATTCTGATAAGCAACATGGACATTTGTGGTGTTCTGAAAATTTCACAATGGTGGTGGGTAGTGTAGCGATAGAAAGAGATATCATTGGTTATCATTCATCTCTGATCATCAAATTCACCAATTTAACAAAGTTTAATAATTTTACGCTTAAAATTAAATTTAGCACAATTCAAAATTCAATTTCTTTAATAAAAAGCAAAACAAACAAACAAATCTACTCAAATATATTCTTACTGACTGACATACGCATGCAATTTTTTAATTCATTCCTTATCTATGTAATTGTTTTAAAAAAATTTCACTCTTAACTTAAATTAATTGCAATACTTTATTTCAGCTAAATCTTTATCGTTTAGACATGTCTTGCCAAAGATACCATATAGGCATATTTTTGGCAAAAAGTCACCACAATAAATTACAATTTAATACACCTAATAAATACTGAAATGAAAAATGATTTTTATTAGTTAAATTTCAATTTGTTTGGTTAATCTGTGACCAGTAATTATACCTATATGGCATGCGATTACCTTTGTCCCTTAACCTCAAATTGTTCAGAAAAATTAATAAAATAATTACCTTTGATGATTATTAATACAATAAATTTGTTATAAACCAACTTGGTGAATTCCCTTGCTGATTTGTGCAATTCACAAATTAAAATCACTACCAATTTTTAGAGCCAGAAATTTCACTCAAACTCTTAAGTCAAACTGATGAACAATTTTATGAAAAATTTCTAAGTCCAGAAAATAACTGAAGCACTATTGAAACCCAAAAAGAAACTTGCATGTAAAGTAAATTATGACGAACTTGGCATATTTTAACTGAATGACAACTCGAAAGAAGAAGAGATCGAATGAAGGAATGACACGCATTTTATAGACAGATTTGCTTCAATTTCACTATCCATAATGTGCAATTATCAAAATATTGCCCTTTTGTATATAAATTAAGATTTTTGATTATTATTGGTATATGCCAAAATGAATTTTACATTTTTTGGCATGTTTACCATAAGGATTTAATCTTAATTTTCTTGATTTCCATTAATTTTTACGAATTTCTGGTCTACTTTATCGACGCGCCATTTTTAGTTCATTCCAAATAATTCATGACTTTTGCTGTTTTGTCTTGTTCGCACGGTACTTCCCTTTCGCACTCGTTTGTGCAAATTATAATTGTAAATATCGCGAATTACGCGAATCCCGCGAAAAATACCGCGAAACGAACGCGACCATTAGAATCGCGCGAAGATTCTACCCCGGCTTAGCAAGTCAAATGTCATGGGAACATGAAGTTTCGCCGCGTTTTTAAATCGAGAAGTGTCAAACGCGCGCGATCCTTTTTTGTTAAATTTATTAAATTTAATCGTGTTTTGTGTAGTGTTTTGTGGATAGTTCATCTCTAGAGCTCATATTTCGCAGGTAATTATAAAAATTTGGTGGATTATTGTAAGTTTTCCTAAGTTTTATAATTGGTGGACATCTGTACAGGTGAGATTGTTTTGGGTGGTTTTTCTCACCTGAAATGTCCACTAATTACCCTTGTGTTGCATGGTTGCTTACTTTGTGTACTTTAATATGATATGTTTTGCAGGTTAATAAAAAACACCTTGGATGTGTAATTACTTAGTTTTTATTTGTTTTTCAATGTTTATTTGTTCCCTTGTTTATATTAATATTTCAAATTTTCTGTATTTCATTTATCTAACTTCATTTCCTTTTTCTCTTTTTAGATCATAGAGAGATCTTTGCACCTGTGGCATACTCCAGGTGCCGGTAACATGCGTTGCATAATTTTTATTTCTAACATGGTAAATTCCCTTTTTTCCTTTTCAGGTTCTTCGAACAGACGTTATCGGACGTGAATTCAAAATTGCCTCGATTTCAATGACGGTGGTTTCTAATTCTTCTTCATAGGTCAGCGAAGCTGAGGTTAGTGTTCGCTGCAAGAGGTGCTTGGCTGATTTTACAGCTGCTTCCCATAGGCCGCCAAAATGTAGGGCTCGGGGAGGGATTAGATGAAAATCAGTGCCATTTGTGCTGCAAGTTGTTGCTATTTTTCCATCAATCTCTTCACCTTCGAGCATTTTTCGTACTTCTGTGAGTTGGTTTCTGGCGCCCACGAAGTTCGTGGCGTTGTCACAATAAATCTTTCGGCAATGCCCCCTTCGTCCCGTGAACCTTTTGAGTACTTCAATGAATCCTGGTGTTGTGAGATCACTTACAACTTCTAGGTGGGTGCCCTTGGTCGCGAAGCAGCAGAAAACAGCTATGTAAGTCTTTTGTGGTCGTTTTCCTCTTATTTTGAAATGGTTCCAAATGGGTCCACAGAAATCGACCCCAGAGTTCACAAATGGTCTGGCGGGTTGGACACGGTCGGCGGGCAAGTTTCCCATTAATTGTGACAGCATCTTTGGGTTTGCTCTTGTGCGATGAACGCAATGCTGGACAACAGAGCGAGCCAGGATTTTTCCTTTCAGTGGCCAATATTTTTGTCTTGCCTTTGCGAGAAGAGTTTGTGGTCCTGCATGATGGTTCTCCTTGTCTATATCATTAAGAAGAAGTTTAGTGAACTGATGTCCGTATGGTAGTAGCATAGGGTGCTTAGAATCGAACCCAAGTATTGATGCTTGTAATCGTACACCAACTCTCAGAATGTCACGGTCATCCAGGAATGGAGTTAGACTGCTTAACGAACTGTTTTTGCTCACCTCACCATAGCGTTTTATATTTGCAATGTCCTGCATGAAAGGTTGCTCCTGCATTGTTTTTATAATTAATACTTGAGCTTCATCTAATTATTTACTGCTTAACGCTTTCCTGTTAATTTCTCTTTGATAATTTTTCTTCATATGAGCTATGAAGCGTTAGATATAGGCCATGACACGCTGTAGCTTTCTGAATGAATTCTCATGGTGGATTGCGCTTATGATACTTGTTGAGCTAGGGGTCACTACTGCTGACAAAGCAGTTCGCTTATGTTCGACTGTGTAATCAGTATCATTGCTGCTGTATGGATTGGCCCATATTGATTCTGCTCGATGTAGAAACATGGGACCATAAAACCATAATGTTGACCCGCTTAATTTCTCCAGATCAGACCAACAGTTTTTATATGCTCCTCCACATTGTTGGCAAAGTTTAACTGTATTTCTTAACTTCGTGGGCTATGTCACGCATTAAGCGTGGATGGTTTGCGCACCACTTTCGTAACTTAAATCCGGCTGTGTGCAATGATAGTTGTAGTTGTCGCTGTGTCTCGATGGCGTCTGAGAGATTGTTTGTTCCCGTGAGTACATCGTCTACATAAAAACCATGTTTCAACACCTTTGAAGCTAGTGGGTGACTTTCGGCGTGGTCGTCTGCTAATTTCTGTACACATTTCGTGGCCAAGTATGGGGCGCTGGTAGTTCCATACGTGACCGTGTTGAGTTGAAAGCATTTAATGCTCTGGCTGGGATCAGCTCTCCACCAAATTAATTGATATTTTCTGTCAGATTGTACCACATTGACTTGCCGGTACATTTTCTCGATGTCGGCGGTGAATACATATCTTGGCAGGCGTAAACGCCATAGGATGTAAAACAGTTCATCTTGTACTATGGGGCCCGTGTGTAGGACGTCATTCAGGGATATGTTGGATGATGTTTTGGATGAAGCGTCGAATATCACTCGGAGTTTCGTCATGTTGCTCTCGGGCTTAGCTATGCAATGATGTGGAAGGAAGTAGTATGGCTTCTCGATTCTATCTAAGTCGAATTCCTCCATATATCCTAGCGTTGCGTATTCTTCCATGAAGTTGGAATATGCTGTCTTGAGTTCTGAGTCCTTGGAAAGCTTACGTTCCATTGCCAGAAACCGTCTATAGGCGATATCCTTTGATTCCCCCAATGCTGTGGGGCTACCTGCAAAAAGCAAACTGACAGCGAAACGGCCGTATTGGTCTCTATAGGTAGTGTGAATGAAGTGTGCTTCAAAATTTCTCTCCGCTGTAGTGAAATTGATCTTATTGGCTCCTTCTGTGTCTTCCAGGCGCCAAAATTTCTCAATTTGCTGATCAAGAGCTTCATCTTCGGTACATATCCCGCACGCTGCTTTACTCTGTAGGACAACCATTAGTTTTGCCTGCTATGGCCCACCCGAAAACTGTATTCTGCATTGTTGGTAGCGTTTCTCCCAATTTGATTTGTCCCACCGACAAGATTGAATAATAGATTTCTGCACCATTGAGGAGGTCTATTGGGCCTGGCTGGTTAAAGTTCGGGTCCGCTAATCTTATGTTGTGTGATACTGGCCATGTTGAAGTGTCTATTGATTTTGCTGGTTGTGCTGAAATGATTTTCGGAAGTACATGAGCTTCAATTCTAGCAGAAAATCCACTTTCTTTCGACTATAGTAATATTCTCACTCTGCGTTGAGATTGTTGCTTGCGTTGGCCAATTCCTTCAATATATAGTAGCTCGGACACTCCAGATAGGTTTATTTGCCATCTTGTCCATCATGAAGTTAAGCTGTGAGCCGGAATCCAATATGGCTCTACATTCCACGCATTTTCCCTGGTTATTGACCAGATTTACCATGACTGTGCTAAGAAATACGTAACCCTTTGGTGCTTGAAGGCCTTTTGCCGTCAAGGAGATTGATTTAAGTTGGTCGCCAACTGATGTGGATTGATTTGATGCTGATTGTGCCATCGCACCTGCCATGTAGTTATTCTTGCTAGGCTGCTGTGCTGAGATGGTTGATCTTGGAGGAGGTGTCTCTAAGGGCAGTAAGGTGTTGTGTCGTTTAGAGCATTTTGTGCACGTTCTTGATGGTCAAGTGTCGATCCTGTGTCCAGCCTTGAGGCAATTAACGCAAATGTGTAAATCTTTAACTACTCCGAAGCTTTTGCGTGGCGTTAGTTGAATAAATTTCTGGCAGGCAAAGATTTGATGATTGCCTTTGCACAGAATACATGTTGGTCCAGCCGAGAGAGATGTGAAAGACCTGGAGGTGGTTGTCCTTTTATGAGAATATTCCATTGATCTGCCCTTAGTTCCTAGAGCTTCCATGGACTGAAAGCGTATCTCCAAGAAGTTGTGGAAGCCCTTGAGTGATTGCAATGCTCTGGGCTGATTGAGGGATTGCTCATAGAGCGTGTATGTTACTCTATCCAATTTCTTGACCAATATGTGCAACAACAGTGGATCCCAATGGCTTGTGTTAATTCCTAAATTCTCTAGGCCAAGGAGGCATTCTTGCGTTATGTCGTGTAACGCCTTAATTGCAGGCGCACTCTCATACGTTACGGTTGTTTGTGACAGTAATTTGTTCAACAGAGCAGTTACCAGCAATCTAATGTTCTCGTAACGTTCCTTAATTATCTTCCATGCGGCAGTGTAGTTTGCATCTCAGATGGTAAGATGTCGCACAAGTTTTTCGGCTTCTCCCAATAAGCTGCTCTTTAAGTACCACATTTTCTGCGAGTCGACCATTGCTTGTGTGTGTACCACTTCGTTGAAAAGGTCGTAAAATGGTCGCCACTTCAAACAGTCACCATCGAACTTTGGTAAGACTATTTTCGGGAGTTTCATGATTGAGCTTGCGTTCACCATTGGTGTGGATGCGATGGCGTGCTGACTTAAGCCAGCATGCAACTCCAGTACGACCTTCTGTGTATCCTCCTCTAGACTGAAATATTCTTCAAACTCTGACGCGCTGGGATATTCAACTGATTCCCATATTGAGTAGTGTAACTGTTGAATATCATCCCAGTATCTCTCAACCGTGCGTATTTTAAGTTGATAGAACTGTTGTGCTTAAGGCTGCTGGGTTGCAGCTGTTATCCCAATGAGCATTCTGCGCAAGGCATTCTTTATTGTTTGCTGCCATTGCTTTATTTTGGAGATATTGTTGCTGGGGTCAAAAGATGTGCTTGGCTTAATGTTATAGCGAGGTTCTTCTACTCGTGGATTTTCCCCAGCTGGCTTCTTTTGCGTTTCTTACTTTTTTTACTCTGAGGTCGGCTGGTTCTTCTTATCCTCGGCTGTATTACTGGGATTTGACTTCTTCAGCTCTGTAAGCTTGTCCATGATATCTCGTCTTGTCTTCTCGTATTTTTGCTTTATGCCTTCATACTAAGCTTTTGCGAAATAGGTATGCTCCAATTTTGCCCCATAAACATCTCGAATCTCAGTGTCGACTTCATCATACTGGTTCCAGAGTTCATCATGATGAGTGTTTGCGTGTGCTGATTATCTCTTCGGAAGAAATCTCGTCGGGGTCACCAATGTTTGTTCTTGGCTTTTCTACCTCGATATTGCTGCGAAGAACTTAGGATGTTACACCGTAAGTAGTGTTGTGGGTGCAGCGGCTCTTAAACCGGTACACCAGAAAGCTGTCGGAGTTACAATGCCTCAAGCAGACACACTTAAGGTAAAATTAAAAAGTCTTAGTTCACTGTATCGTAGTAACTAACGAATTCTTTATTGAAATTCGCTTTTATAATATTACAAAAATTCCTAATTAGCTAAATACAAAAATTCACAAATAACTTACCACAGAATTAAAGAATTTCCCTAGCCACAAAGTTCTCACGAGCATTCCTTCAATTATCTCAGCGGTGTCGACTTTCGTCTGGCTTTATCATTTCAAAATAGAATAATTTTGCTGATATGCGAAATGAAATGCAAGAAGATTCACAAGTGAAACCATGTGAAAATCTTAGAATATGAGGCTTGCGAAATTCTTGCTGTGATAAGTTTGTACATGTATGTATGTGCATACTATCTAAATATTTTTTTAATGTTATGTTAATTACGCTCCACACAACCACAAAAAAACTGTTCTCCAGCCCTGCTGAACAAAAAAAAACTCTCTCTCTCTCTCTCTCTTAGTCGCAGAATATTGTTCATCTATGCACTTCAGTCAGTCCATACTAACAATTATAGAAAACTAAAATTGCGAAACCGGAGCCTGAGGGGCTGCCGTCCCATGTTAGGATGATCAGGACGAACACTCTTTACCATGGATAAAAATCGGAGAAGGATGGGCAACGTCCATCAACTTGGCAGGGGAGTGAAGCTGGGATCAAAGGCGGATATGAGTTGTCAGTAATTCAGTGGCTGCCAGTACTCAGGAGAGAAGCAAGTTCAAGCTCAAGTTTTTTATTTCCGCTGAATAAATTTTTTACACTTAACCTAACAATATTTTTCTTATCTAAACCTATTCCCTGATTATAATTCCTACGAGCTTTTCTTTGGCCCTGAGTTCAATTTATCTAGCTGAGTTTTCTTATTTTCTAAATACATGAATTATTAACTAACATATGACTTACTTCTAAACTACGGCTAGCGCTACCTAGTTATAATTAACTAACAATATTTCGTAATTCTAATACTTAACTCACTTAAGTACTACCTACCTAACTTAGATATTACATCAGGTTGCTACTGTCTTCACTTCCTGGTACTGTTTGTAGTCTCCCTATTTCGGGTCTTGTCTGAAGCAGGGCGCATATATCCTGTCCTGCAGGCTGCAGTCCTCCTTCCGTCATCCTCTCCTAGCCTCTGTAGCTGTCTCCTTTTTCCCTGAAAAAAGTAAAAATTCCTTCGCGGTAGTATTTTCTATGACAATTTAATATACAAAAAGGCGATAAATATTTGTTAGTGGGTAAGTGGGGAAAATTTGTTAGTTCCTGTACAATTGGGTTTGGATGATTGGGGATTTTGGCTACCTGCTTCTTCATTACCTCAACCAGATAGTCCTGTATCGGAGAAATACCAGCATTCTCGTACAGGACCTGATTGCGATAATGCTTTCCACAGGGCCTTCGGTAGAGTCCAGTGCAGATTCGGAGCGTTTTCCTCTCGAATCTCGCAAGGATATCCATATAGGTTGACGAAATAGTGTGCCATATGGGAAACGAGTACGTTAAGGTGGGCCTAACGAGCTGCTTGTACATCAGCAGTTTCGTGCTCAGAGTGAGTCCATTCCTATATCTCATTATAGGACTGACCATGCTGAGTGCAAAGTTTGCTTTCCTAGCAACTGCTTTTGCGTGAGGGTTGAACTTGAAACGTTCATCGAAATTTATACCTAGGTATTTGACGCTCTTAGTGGGTTTTATCACTTCATTATTGATGGTGATTTCGATGTTTCTTGCGTTTTGACATACGCCTCTGCGTGAACGTGCAGTTCTAATGCAGAGTAAACTCGATTTAGGGACGTTGATCTTTATGCCCCATTTACGATAGTACTCGTAAAGCTTGGCAATATGATCACCCACTTTCTTTGTCGCCAGTTTAGGGGATTTGGAGTGCGCATATGTTAATGAATCATCCGCGTAAAGAAGGGTTGTGACTCCTCCACTATTCTGCGGTTGGTCAAACGTGAACAGGTTGAAGAGGAAAGGCGCAAGTACTGAGCCTTGCGGGACTCCCGCTTTTATGTTCTTATACGCAGATGTACAATTTTTTATTTCCACAAAGAATTGTCTCTGGGAGAGGAAGCTATTTATCATCAGAATGAGGTAGGGTGGGAACTGAAATCCAATCAGTTTGGAGATTAGACCTTCTCTCCAGATGGAGTCGAAGGCCTTCTCAACATCAAGAAAACAGGCCACCGTATGGGTCTTTTTATTGAGGGCTTTGGTCACGTCAGTGTGAAATTTTAATAGCGGGTGCAAAGTGGAGTGCATAGCCTTGAATCCAAATTGCTGATGCTGCTCCATCTCCTTCTCCACGCAAGTGTCATCTATATGTTGTTTCACTAATCTTTCCAGAAGTTTGCCCAAGTTGGAGATTAGTGAAATTGGTCTGAATTCCGAGATGCTTTTAGAAGATGTCTTCTTCGGAATTGGTATTATCTTTGACACTTTCCAGCTATTAAGGAAGTAACAATTGTTTAAACAATTGTTGAAGATTATTGTTAGCATTTCGATTGCCAACGGGGGTAACTTCCGGATTATGAAGTTTGGTATACCATCTGGGCCACTCGACTTTTTATTGTTGAGTGATCGAATAAGGGCGGCTAGATGAAGCGGGCTAGATGAAGCGGGCTAGTGAATATTAGCTGGTCATTTGGATTTCCAGCTGGGTTTTCAAGGCTAAATTCTTGCACTGGTGAGGCTTTTTGTGCCTCAAGATTCTCCACTTCAGTTAGGACTTGCCTATGAAAGTTAGGGAGATGAGTTGGAGGGGAGCTTTTGAAGGTTGTTTCAAAGTAGTTGGCGAGGGTGCTGCTTTTCTCCTCAGGAGAATTTAAGCAGTTGTTGCCATCGAGCAGTTTTTTCTGGGACTTGGGCTTTTCTGCTACATACTTTGTTGATTTCGCTAAAAGCTCGCGGACCCGGATTTATAGCTTTCAACCTTTCGCGAAATTGTTCATCGACGAAGTTACGGGTTTGCTCGTCAATGATTGTCGACAGACACCTAATTTGAGAAAGTAAGGATGAATATTCCGGGTTCTGTGTATTCAGATTTCGCCGGTAAATTCTGTTCAGAGTTTTCTTTAGCTTTTGTCTGTATTTGTACAGCTCTTGAATTCTGAGCGGAAGGTTTTTATACCTGTAGTTATTTGGCTGGTGCGTAGTGGAGAAAAACGCTATGTTGTCCTGAATAGAAGTCGTCAGCAACTCAACAAAGAAGTCTATTTCTGTATTACACAGATTTCTATGCTGATCTGGTAAGAAATTGGGGAGTAGGCTATTCAGTCTATCCTGAAAGTGTGGCCAGTCAACATTGGTTAGGGACGAAATTGCTGGAGCAATAAGTGTGCTCGCAGAAAATTCCTTCTGCAGAGTAATTTTTAGTTCAACAGCCAAATGGTCAGAATCAGAGATATGGGCGTGGCAAGTAAAATTTTTGATTTGGGGGAGAATGTTTACGAGGTTGTCAGATACGAGGAAGAAGTCTAAAAAGGAGTTACCTCTGGGAAAGGTTGGAATATCCTGGGAGACAGTGACGAAGTTGTGGTTGTGGAGATTATCTTCTAACCATTTAGCCATGGTTGTTCCTACTAAGTTGGTCGAGGGATCGTTCCACAGGCTATGTTTAGCGTTAAAATCGCCTCCAACAAGCATATATGTGAATTGTTGGGAAAAGGCGTTTAACACATTCAGATCGCTACGTACTCGTTGGGCTGGGGTATGGCACGGAATGTACAGCGAAACCAGACGAAGAGTTTCGCCGGAATCAAGATTTATTTTCAGAGATGTACTCTCGAAGTTAGTGAAGTTGATCTGGGTGGGCTCGAAGTGGAGATTTTTCTTATTGAGGATAGCGGTGCCCCACTTACCCTCACCTGCGTCATTTCTGAGTAGAGAATATTTTTCCACAGACACTCTTTGCCTTGCTTTTAAATTTGTTTGTGAAAGAGACATGAAATGAGGACGATGTTTCTCCAGAAAGAGATTTAGAGAGACTCGTTTCCCATGAGAAACAAGGGAGTTGACATTGAGGGCAATCGCCTTCAATTCGCTTAATTTCTGCCTCCGCATAACGAAAACGCGAATTGCAGATAAGCACTTTGTCTCTCCGGAATGGAGGTCAGCTTCCTATAGCTAGGTAGAAAAGCATTGATTTTGGCCATAAGGCCGAAAAGGTCACAACCAAAGAGTGACTTAGTCTCTTGATTGCAGAACGCGTCTGCTCCTAAGGCATTGGCTGTGGAGAGCTTTGGCTTGGCTGTAGCCTGGATTTTGGAAGCTTACTGGGCCTTGCTCCCCTTGTGCGAACCTGAAATATTAGTTGAAAGAATTTGGGCAAAAGACTTACCGGGCTGTACATAGTTCCGTGCTGACTCTCGGATGAACTCTTCTTTCTGCTTCTTCGTCTGCACTGCTGCTTTCTTCCTGTCGATGAGTTCCTTATACTTGGGGCAGCCTCTATAATTTGCCGGATATCCTTCCTGTTTGCAGTTTGTGCAATAAGGTTTTCCCTGATTTGCATCCCTTGTGCAGGGTCCTGGTCCATGTCTGCCGTTACACTTCACACAGCGGAATGCTGTGCCGCAGTTACTGGCTACATGCCCGTATTTTTGGCAATTTTTACACTGTGAGATACCACTGCTTTTGAAACGCTCCCAGTAGATGGATTGATGAAGAACTATTGACCGAGACAACCCGGCTGACATCTGTATCCGGCTCGAAGTTTACTACATATGCATCTATCGGTCCGGTCTTCTTGGTATGGGGTGTGACGAGATGGGAGACTTTAGCCACCTTGATGCCTGGCAACTCCTTTTCCAGAGCTTCAGCTACTACCTTTGTGTCGAAACTCCACTGTACTCCCTTTAAAACTAGGGATAGCTTCCTATCGTCCTTTGGTGTAAATGTGAAGCAATCAATCTTGATTGCCTTTACAATATCAAACAGGGTCCGCCGGTCTTCTTCGGTGGCTGCTTTGATCGTGCTCTTCGATCGGTTATTATTCTTGAGAAAGAATTTTGGTCGTGATGGGAGCTTCTCCAACTTCTCATAGAAGTGAGCCACATTTAAATTGTAGCATATTATCGGTGGTGGCCCCGGAGTTCTCTTCTCTGGTGGTGTTTGTGCTGCCTCCCTGCTAATTTCTGGTTCTCTCCGACTGCTGAATAAGCTTGTAATAGTTTTCCCCTACTACCTCGTGCCGATTCGGCTTTTCCTTGCTATGCTGCTTACCCTTTTTGTCGGAATTTCCTGTCAGCTGAGAACGCGGTCGTCTTTTGTTATCAACTACTTTGTAGCTTTCGTCAGATGATGCACCGCTTCCAGTCAATGTAGATGTGCCAAATTCGTGTTCCTGGAGGTCTCCATCGTCAAGACCTTCAGCATCCATGAACTCCACTGTCTCGTTTTCCTCGGTATATTTGGTCGGTTGAGGGTCTCTGTAAACTTTTAATTCGTTGAGAATAGTATTCTCGATAGTCCTTGTAAGTTCATCTTCGGATAGTTCTTTCGCGTCACATGTCTGTCTGAATCGACGTACGAGAGCCCTTGAGAGAATTTTAAGTTCCATGTCGAAACTAACATTCTCATTCAAGCCTAAATTATCCTGTAACACTGACATCTTCCGCCAATCTTCACACTTTTCTTCCGCTTTCACACGTTTTTGATTCCTTCGCACTATCACTTTTCTTTCCACTTTGTCTTTATTAAGTTTTGTCTTTTTATTTCCGCGCACTTGAGATAATTTTTCTCCTTTATTTGAGTCCTTTCTCATTTTTTTAAACACCTTCACTAAGTTTGTGTTTGCACTTAAGTACATCTATTTATACCCATAAAATTCATAAAAGTACGGAACAATAACATAATAATTATTGTCCATAAACCCGTCGGCAAAAAACAATTTTTTACCTCCAGCCCTCGTCGAGACGAAAACCCGTCGGAACTTTACGATTTTATGATAACTACCTGAAAATTTTATACGGATCACTGTGTATACCTGATAATATGTATAACCATCCACTCCAATCTAATCACTCGAATCAATGAATGAATGCTCCCAGGAGAGAAGCAGTAGCTGATTGTATTGTAGTAATATCCCAAAATAATTATCAAGAAGAAAAAAGACACTGTGAATGCTCATGTATGCCAATTGTGACAATACGAAACTCAAGGCCACCTTGCGAAACCCAAAACTAAAATGGCACAGAGCCCGAAACAACATAGAAATTTAATAATATACTGGCTTCTCCCTGGAACCAGCAGCTGTAAGCGGAACTAATTTCAAAAACGTATTCATCGCATACAATGCTCGCTGAACACTGCCAACCGAACAACTCACATTTCCACCAGCGAACATCAAGAGGGATAATAGAATTTTATGATAAGGGAAGAGGGCTTTGAACAAAATCCTGGTGCTAGGTTACAAGCTGGAACCAGTAAGCTAACTCCAATGCCCTGGGAAGGACAAGAATCTCAAGATGAACGTCGTTCAACAACTTGCCAGGTTTGGGTCAACTGACCAGCTCGTCATGCAACTAAAACTGTCAAGTGGTCGTCATCTCGGCATGCACGAGCCGAAGCTTGGCTTCAAATGAGGTACTCCTGCAGCACAAGACTCGCTTGCTGCCGAGGAAATGAGCACTTAGGCAGAAGGAGTTGTTACATTAGGATGAAATTAATTTGAGCTTGACCGAGGGTAATTTGCTAACAAACATGCAACCAGGACCATGGCCGAGTGCCCTAGCCGCGATACAAAGGTCGAGCCTCACGAGAGCCAAGAGGGACTATTTTCAAAGTAACGCACTTTTCAGAAGCAAAGAAAAACTCTACGTAGACTCCACCAGTTGTATCCACCCAGGCAACACACCTCAGGCCGCAAGCTGCTGTCGATAAGAAGTAGCCATGCTAATAGACAGTGAAATTATCAATTAGACCGCTCTGGACTAAACGAAATCGCTTGAGTACGCATCCGAATAACTTTACTTTAAAATAATGGGATTTTATATCGAAACAAAAAATTTGCTTATGATAATAACAATAGGAACTGATTCTGGATTGGTAATTGCAAAAAAAAATATAAGTATAAAGAAAAAAATATATAAATGAGCAACCAAACTTACTCCACAAACAAAAGTCTTACTACCCTAGGCGAAAGTGTCCCACGCTGGCTGGATCTGGTGAGTTGCTGACGCTGGTTTTCACCCCCCCCCCCCTTTTTTCCCTGGTATATGTATATATATCGCAGTGGCCGATTTGAAACACTATGTGGGCGCATTGGCCTCTTTTTTATATATCCTTTTCACCTCTATTTATGGGTGCTTTCGGACTTTCTATTTTTTTTTCTTTTCTCTTTCACTAACTAAGTATCTATGTAGATTTTTTTTGCAAAACAAAAATTTACTTCTTTACATCATTTTAATTTACTAACATGAGTTCACTTCTCGGTTTTACTTGCGTTTTTCTTTCTTAACTAGCAACAAAGAGCTTACAACTTCCTCATTCCTAATTTCCCGGGATGATGGATGGAACATTTGCACTAGCGGCTCTGCGGGTGGATAATTAATAAGCACAAATAAAGTTCACTGACTCTTTCTTGTCCAAAACATTAATCAGATAAATTTCCTCTTCTCAGGCACTATTTTGTAGACCTCTTTTGGTCACGACAGGTGAATAAGTATCGTTTAAAAAAATGTCATACTGGCAACTCCAATTAGTTTCCAGCACTGAATCGGGAAAGCCTCGCGCTATTGTCTAATAAAACTTTTTAGGGACTCAACAATTATGTAGGCTCTACACTTTCAGAAACTAGTTCAGGATGTCCCGCAACAGGTGGGAGGCACAGTTTTCGAAAATTCACTAATTATAAGCACTGTTTGCTTTCGGTTCGGGCTCCACATCGAAAGATATCGTAACAAGTGGGTAATAAAGTCTTTAGAAAATTCGAGATATACATTTATAGGTAGACGCACTTTTCAATTTCAGGCATCATAACGTATCAGCCAAAATCGGTTGAAAGTTCAAAACAGCAAACTCATTTGAAAGTTCGGTTAAACGCACTTTTTACTTTTAGACACCCAACTGAAAGACTCCGTAGCACGTGAGAATCAAATTACCATGAAAATCCACTGATTATGAGCGTTTTTGCGCTTTCAGCTACCAAAGAAAATCTTGTAGAAATTCACTAGTTAGTCCCTGTTCGCTTTCAGACATCTGGTCGGGAAATTTCGCAACAAATGAGTAATGAACTCGTTAGGAAATACAATATGTACATATGCACATTTCACTTTCAGACATCAAACGGAAAATTTCGCAGCAGGTGAGAATTAAATTATTTTAGGAAATCCACTGATTATGAGCACTTTTTCGCTTTCAGCTACCAAATCGGGAAATTTTTATTCCACGCAACAGGTGAGAAACAAAATCTTTCGAGAATTTAGTATGTATAATCATTTTTCCTTTCAGCTACCAAATCGGTAAATTTTTATTCCACGCAACAGGTGAGAAACAAAATTTTTCGAGAATTTAGTACGTATAATCACTTTTCCCTTTCAGCTACCAAATTGGGAAATTTTTATTCCACGCAACAGGTGAGAAACAAAATCTTTCGAGAATTTAGTACGTATAATCATTTTTCCCTTTCAGCTACCAAACTGGAATATTCCGCGGCCAGAGCACTAAATAAAGTTTCTTCGAAATTCAGTAATTAATAATTGCTGTACGCACAGAAAACCCCACTTCCAGAGTATTAAAAACCGAATCACCCGATTCCACGCCGTTAACCAGCAATTTTCCGATTAATTAATTTCGACTAACAAATCAGCCAAACAAAGAAAGAAAAAATTACAACTCGACTTATTACTACCGTGCGGGCGCGGTTCCTTACTAGTCGCCTGCTCAGAATCAACTGCCTCAACTCTCGCAGTCTGCCTACATTCCCGCCGTTCTGTCTTCCACCCGACCGACAGACGAGCGCCTTCGTCTCGAAAATCCCCAATGCTTGCCACAGCTGGTATACGTTCGAACTGAAATTTACTAAGAATTTCGGGCGGGCCTGCTATAATGCATAGCGTGATGGTATCTCGTGATGCTTTACAGCTAGGCGAATTACCGTTGTGACACTGGAATATCCATTGCCTAACGGGGACGTTTACTTGCAAAAATTATAATTTGTGCTCATTCTGACCAAATTAGAATTTTTCCTCTCTTCTGGAATTTTAGATATATATATTTTTTGTTTTCTTTTCAGGGCTTAATCAAAGATTCTAATTTGTGCGCGTTCTGCACGAATTAAGATTTTCCGTTTGGAAGTATGTTTTTTTTCCTCCTTCTCGCTTCTCCTCTTTTCAGATTTTTAAAGGTTTTTATTTTCTGTTTCCAGAGTTTATGGGAAAGCGGCATAGGGCTACTTTCCCCTTTTATAGAAAGTTTGTCCCTTTTCAGGTGTCTTCTGAAAAATCGTATTTTGTGCGAGTTCTGCACAAATTGGGATTTTTTTTCTTTTGAAAATAGTCTGTTATTTTACTTTTCTTTTCTTTCTTGTGAGGAAGGTTCCAATTTGTGCGCGTTCTGCACGAAGAGGAGTCCTCCTTTTAGAAGTATTTAGCTGAGGGTTTTCTGCTCTTCAGGTTTTTATGTTATATGGGGAAGCAGTAGAATAACGAAGTTTTATCTTTTTCAGGAATTTGTAATATGAAGAAGTAGCATAGGGCTATTTCTCGAAAATAACTAAGTTTTATGCCCTTTCTAGGTACCTCTGGGAAATCATGGGGGTTTCTCTACAGACGTAGAGAAGCCAAACAAAAGTAACGTAGGGGGGTATACGATATACAGCCAGGGTTTTAAACCTTGACTGCGTCTACGTACACGTGAAATAAAAGAATATCACATTTCTATTTATCTTGCAGAACTTTCGACCGTGTTGAAAAAATTCGCACAAGTAAGTTATAAATGACAATAAAATGTTGAAAAGATCTGAATTCTCTTTTCAGATTTTTCGACACCACAAGTGGATTTTCGCTGATATTGCGCACACGTACATTTTTAATGATAATGCTATGACGAAATTATTCATGAAATCTTTAGTTTCACTATCTTTTCGTTTCAGAATTTTCCACGACACTCAATGGATTTTCGCGGATATGACGCCCAGGTACGCTTTCAATGGTGATACGATGTCGAACTTAATCACGGAATGTTTAGTTTCACTATCTTTAGTTTTCAGAATTTTCCACGTCACTACCCGGCTTTTAGAGGCATAATCCAAACAATCATACTACGATGTTGAAATTAATCACCAGAAGGAGGAGAAAAAAAGAATCTTTCCGCTAACCCGACACTGTACTTTTACAAAAAAAAAACCCAAAGAAAATGCGATGATGATCTGAGCGATGATCACACCGATATACGCACCCAACCGAATCTTGTCCAGCACTCACTCACGCACGTCATCTGGCTGCCTCACAGCCGTTCCCTGCTTCCAGCCACCGGCAGGCGAGCATTTGCCCGGTCGTCGGTATAATCCCGAGAATTGTTCGCGCGCTGCAAGCAAAGTCGTTGCCACAGACGATCTGCCGTATAGCCACAGTTTTTCCTGGGAATTTTTGTCGGGCTTGCTGTTAAGCATTTCGTGGTGTATCGCGTCATGTTTTACAGCTGGGAGAGTTGCCGTTTATTTATTGGAATATTTGGTGACAAACGGTATATGACACGAAATGTTTGTGTGATAGATAAGGCAACGATGCCAAAGTTAACCATTTTAACATTTTGCAAGCGGATTTGGGAAAGAAATGTTTTTTTTCATTGCCAAATCATTTAATCAAATAATTTGTTACATTTTACAGGCCTTTTGCATTTTTGTATTGTTTCTACATTTCAGGTTTTGTAAGATTTCTGTTCAGGGTATTGTTTTGCCTTCTTTTGGACTATTAGGAAGGATCGTTATTTGTGCGGATTCTGCACGGATTGGGATTTTTTGTTTTTAGGAACACTATCTTCGGTTTTCTTTTCTACGCAGGTTTTATGACATGGGAATGTAGCATAGGGCTACTTTCCGAAATTAAATAACCTTTTTGTCCCTTTTCAGGAATTTACAAGATTGAAAGAAAAACATACCACAGAAAAAAAACACGGGTTAAAGAGAGGGTAGCGTGAGGGCAGAACGCTACAGCGTTGGGACGACCCACCGAGAAAGAGTCCCAATCCGGGCACAAAAAAACAAGAAAAAAAACAAAAGGAAGTAAGGGCTAATTAGATGAGTTAGGAGTGCCTGTTCGCAACAGCGCCCAAAGTGGGGACGACCCACAAGAATCTCAAACCGGGCATAATACAAGGACCTAGCCCTACAGTCCGAATATAGACAGTGCAGCGCATCAATAAAGAACGAACACATACCGGAAAGATGGGGAAGGGGACGGAAGATGAAGTCCTCATACCGAGGCTAATCCAGAAGGGATTAGAGGGGAAACATCTACTCATTGAAGGTAGGGATGATACTGTGCCAGCATTGCCGAAGCCCCTAAGGTTTCAACGGACTTGACCTGTGCGGCGGGAGTTAAGGACGCCTCCCGAGAGTCGCGACGGTCCTTGGACAGAGTTCAACCTTGTCCCTGATAACGAAAGCCAAAGACGTTCTCGCAGTCCAGCAACCTAATATACCGGTCTGTTCGTCCACCTTCACCCTCCAGCCCCAAGACAGGTCGGAGACGTCTCTGCAACCAGTAACTTAACCAACTGGTGCAGGATCCATCCTACGCCTGCTTCTCCTTCTAACCGCAAACCAAAGCTCGTACGTAGGGGCGTCCGCAAGTCTTCGCAAGCATATGTTAACCAGCGCAGATGCTGGCACAGCAGAGACTGAAATTTCGAAGACCTTTTTATACCCTAGATGAAATCTATAGGGTATACTAAGTTTGTCATTCCGTTTGTAACACCTCGCAATAATGAAGGTAGAGCAAAATGGATTGGACACCCACGCATAAAATTAAAACTTATTTTGATTTTTGCATGTCCGTCCGTCCGTCCGTCTGTCTGTGCGCACGATAACTCGAGAACGCGTATACTTAGAGAGTTGAAATTTTGTACACGGACTTTAAAAAAAAAGGTAAAATTAAGTTCGAAAATGGAACAAATCGGGCAACTCCTTCGTGGGGTTGCCATATAAAAATTTCATTTTCGCTATATATTTAGACACTGCCTGAGAACGCGTCGACGTCGAGAGCTGAAATTTCGTACGTGATGTTTTTACTGCATAAGGAAATAAAATGTTAAAAATGGACTAAACCGAGCAACTCATTCTTGGTGTTGCCATATTAAAATTTAGGTATTTTACGTATACTTTGAGAACGATCAGTCCAAGACATTCTTATTGTACTAAAAACTTCTGCAGAATACGAAATCCCATAAAACTGGTTATAATCATTTTTTCTGTGCGACAAACCGTTCTAGAAATATATGCGAAAAACAACTTCAAAAATCAAACTTGAATAAATCGGTGACCATACGAAATTTAATACGGGCATTCATCTAGGGTATCATAAGAATTGGTCTTAGACCAATTCTAGCTTTTTTACTTGTTCAATCTGGAATTCCTACGGTGGCGTCGCCTTCGTAGGGTACCATTTGGGAGGGGTTTTGACGCATTGTCAAACGAGGGAGTGTGAAAAAGTTTGGCCTACTAGCAAGAGGTATACCGGCCGCTAGGCTGAAAGGGTCCTAAACGGCGCATTGGTAACCTGTAACTACCAGTTAAGCTGGCTGGATGCCTTCCTAGGGCTACTAGGACTAACCTAGCTCTGGTCAGGACTTAATATCCTGAGCATGATAGACCCCGATCGGGAAACCCTTGTCGTTCTTTAGGCGATAAGCAACGCGGCCTATGTGCTCTAAAACAGTCGCTTTGTTAAATTTCGGAGCAAGCTTAGTAGCGCCCCTGTCCACCGCGCTACTCTGCACGTGATTCCGTACAAAAACGTTCTGCCCTGGCGGTTTTGGAGATTGTAGCCTGCGGAATATCTTTTGTTCGCCTCAGCCAGATGTGTTTTGATCTGGTCCCGCACGGAGTGCGCTCTTTGATTTACTGGAATTATTTCAGGTGCACCATCTGTGTGCAAGATCAGATATAGCAAGAATTTGTAGGAGTTTCCGTGTGTTACGGGGTGTCTTCCGAACATCTCGAAGTACGGGGAGAACTTGGCGGAATCGTCCACTTCGTTTCGGAGACCCAACGCTGTTTCACTCAGGTGCTCATCCCAGTTCCGATGATCGTCTCCAATATTAGCGCGGATCGCGTCGAGTGCTGATTGACTGACTCGCACGGATGCGTTAGACTGGGGAGAGTAGAATTGGAAGAGACAGTGCTCGACGCCATACTTCTGTAACGATTGGATGAATAGTTTGGAAATGATCTGGCTCCTATTATCGAAATAAAGGAATGCTGGCACTCCGAACACATGGTACACTTCTTGCTCTAGCTAGCTTACAACTCTAGCAGCGGTAGCTCCTGGCATAGCTTTCAGCAGCACAAATTTAGTGAGGTGGTCTAGGATGATAAAAATGTACCTGTTCCCTTTCTTGCTTCGTGGGTAGGGACCTAAAAAGTCACAAAACGCGCGTTGCCACGGAAGTTCTGTGTGACGCCTATCTCTCAAAGGAGGTCTAGGAGAGTTCACGCTTTTACACACCTCGCAATAATTGACAGATGTCTGTACGTCGAGCCCCATCGACGGCCAATAGAAGTGACGCCGCAGCTTTTCAAGTGTATTGGCAATTCCAAAATATGCGGAGCTTCAAACGGCTGTAATGACTTCATTCGAACACAGTTGCCCTGTGAAACAAAAGACTAGCAATCGGCAGGTACCACTGTGGAATAGGGAACTGAGTTTGAGAAGAAAAGAAGTCAGGAAACTATTCAACAGAGCTTAGCTCTCTGGCATCTGGGGGGAATATAAACAGGCTCTAAGGGAATATAAGACGGAACTAAGGAGATCCAAAAGAAGAACCTGGCGGACCTTCTGCGATGGCATAGATCAATTGCCCGCAGCTATCAGGCTCCATAAGGTACTTTCGACGGATCACACGAATGGTATAGGCACACTTCAAAAGGAAGATGGGAACTACACCGAGAGTTGCGAGGAAACAGTCAGGCTCTTACTAGAAACTCATTTTCTCGACTCTCTCACTCCCGATCAAGGAATAATAGCTCCAGAGCCGATTGAGGTGGACAAGCACGGAGTCTCTAACAGGAGCAAAAGCCTTGCGGGAAGAATCTTCACTCCTAACAAGGTTAGATGGGCCATTGGCACATTTAAGCCCTTTAAATCTGCTGGAGAAGACGGCATTTTTCCCGTCTTACTACAATAAGGTGTAGAAGAAATACTCTTTCCACTGCAAAACATTTTTCGAGCCAGTTACGCTCTAGGGTACGTTCCCCAATGTTGGAGAGACGTCAGGGTGGTATTTATACCTAAAGCAGGAAAAGAGCTAGTTCTCTAGCTAAATCGTTCCGACCCATCAGCCTCTCTTCATTCTTGCGTAAGTCCATGGAAAAAATCCTAGACCTACACATTCGAAGTGAAATTCTGATTAAATCACCACTTTATTCTAAGCAGTTCGCTTATCAGGCTGGCAATTCTACTGAGACTGCGATTCACACACTAGTCAAAGACCTCGAAAAAGCGCTCGAAGCAAAAGAGGTGGCTTGATGTGCATTTGCGGACATAGAAGTAGCCTCCGATAATACCTCCTTCGCTGCAATTAAATCAGCTGCCGAGGATAAATGCTTTGAGCCCTCCACGGTAAACTGGATAGACTCCATGCTTAGAAGCAGGAGGATAACCACATCTCTAGGGAACTGCTCAGTCACGATCACCGCAGCAAAAGGCTGCCCACAAGGAGGAGTTCTATCTCCACTCTTATGGTCGATCGTGATTGATGATCTGCTAGAGAAGTTGACCAGTTCGGGTTTTAATGTTCAAGGCTACGCGGATGACCTAGTAGTTACAATACGGGGCAAGCATGATCAAGTCATATCTGACCTCATGCAAATAGCCCTCTCCAAATTCCGCACGTGGTATTTAAACAAAGGCCTTAGCATAAACCCCAACAAAACGGTTATCGTTCCGTTCACAAGAAGATTGAAGCTTTCACTAACGGCTCCTCTTCTTGATAATACGGAATTGATATTTTCAGACGAAGTCAAATATCTGGCGATAACCCTAGATAAGAAACTTACCTGGAATTCGCTTCTGTCCAGAGTGACGAATAGAGCGATGCGATCTCTCTACACGTGTCGTCGCTTCATTGGCAGAACATTGGGTCTGAAGCCAAAAATGATATACTGGACGTACACCACGGTTGTTAGACCCATGGTCACCTATGCGGCCCTCGCATGGTTGCCAAAAACTAATCAAAAGACGGCTGAGGCTCTCCTTCAAAAAACCCAGCGGCTTTCCTCTCTAGGAATAACTGGTGCTATGAGAACCTGTCCTACAGCAGCCATGGAAGCCTTATTAAACTTTGCACCACTGCATCTGCAGGTGAAAAAGGAAGCGATCTCCAGTGCTATAAGAGTACAAACGGAGAAACAGTTAAAGCCAGGCGATCTGGTTGGTTATTTAAGTATCTTAAAACAGATATGCTTCGAGCAAGTGACGACAATATCTGATATAATCACACCCAGAGTGGATTTTGTAAGACCATTCCAAGTGGTTCTTGGAGACCGACAACAATGGCAGTCCACTAAAACGTCCTTCCAACAAGGATCGATGGTGTGGTATAAAGACGGCTCAAAAACAAACAGTAGGGTCGGATTGGGTGTATACGGCCCCAGATGCCATATATCAAAGGCTCTAGGCTCTACCCCTACCGTATTCCAAGCCGAGGTATTGGCCATAGAAGAATGCGCCAATACCTGCATTAAAAGAGCCATAAATGGCTCAACCATTAATATCCTCTCGGACAGTCAAGCTGCCCTAAAGGCCTTAAAGTCCTACACTGTCAAGGCAGGGATAGTCTGGGAATGTCTACAAACCCTCAAACATCTATCAAGGAGAAACAAAGTTATCCTCATGTGGGTACCTCGACATGAGGGCCACAAAGGCAATGAAATTGCGGATGGCCTAGCCAAAAGAGGAGCGGAAACTAAGTTTGTCGGACCAGAGCCATTTTGTGGCACTTCAAAGTGTTACCTCAAAGCTACCCTAAATAACTGGGAGAATAAACAAAAATCCCTGTATTGGGAAAGGCTACAAGGACTTCGTCAGGCAAAAAAGTTTATCGACACCTCTGGCGGAAAAACTAAAGAACTCCTACTCCTTAGAAGAACACAGCTCAAAATGATCACTGAGCTCTTTTCAGGCCATTGCCCCTTGAGGTATCACCTAAACAAGCTGGGTTTGGCTGAGACTTCGTCCTGCCGCCTCTGCAACTGCGAAGCATTGGCCAGGCGGAGATTACTCCACCTTGAACATGCTTTTCCTCCACCAAGTTACGTATGGAACCTCAAGCCCAGAATGGTTCTAGACTTTATTAACAGTCTAAACCTATAAATGGGACTCACAATAGATCTTTTAGGTCGCAGTGATTACGAGGCTAACGCCTATAACATAATCTATTCCACCTAAATGTCACGAAAATTTTTCAGGCTGGTTCTACCATTTTCATCAATTCCTAAAATAAACAGAAATGCACCACCAAGTATCAAACCTAAAAATAATAATAATCAAGAGAATACTTATCTGAAATCTGCTGCGTCCTGTATGTAGCATTTTTACTGGATGTCCGCCATGGGTCCACCCAAACATAAAATGTTCCAAATCTCACTACTAATGGAACCTTTGAAGATGCATTTTGCTTTATCTACACCAATAACTAATTATCAATTAATAATTAATCAATAAATCGCAAACTTACCAAATCATATGTACCTCCGTATATTGAAATTTTTTTTCATGTCATTAAATGACATTTATACAGTCAGCTGTCTTCGCCTTCGACTCAGTCAAAATCAGGCAGTTGTAATAATCGTTGCTAGGGCAACACCAAGTGGCGAGGTGAAAATAACTAGCGACCAGGGCTATAAAAAGCCGACGAGTCGCAATAGATGGCACCATTCTTTGCTCAGAGTTCATCTGATTCAGAGTCTAATCTGAAAATAAGAATCGTGTTCCTATCCTCCATTCAGAAGTATAATTCTGGTTCGAGTTTAATCGGAAATTATTCCCATCTTTATTACAGATGTATAATTCTGGTCAGAGTTTAATCTCAAATTATTCCCACCTTTATTACAGAAGTATAATTCTGGTCAGAGTTTAATCTGAAATTATTCCTATCCTTACTGCAGAAGTATAATTCTGTTCAGAGTTTAATCTGAAATTATTCCGATCCTTATTACAGAAGTCTAATTCTGTTCAGAGTCTAATCTGAAAATTCCTATCATCCACATTCCCACACCTAAGAGGGAGCATAATTCTGCCAAACTTTTATTGTGCTACATCTGTTCTGCACCACATGTTGCAGCACGCTGCTGCACCCCCTTTTGTTGCTTATTCAGCTTTTGTGTCGGACAGGGCCGCTACCATCAAATAGATTCGCAGAAAGTTCTTCTGTGCGTCACTTTCCTGCTCTAGTGCCCACACGCAGTAGCAGCATTACTATTTATATTCTAGTAGTTTATATGGTGACAGAAACTAATTCCAGTCTTCTTCTCCTTTTCAGAAATAAAGAGACGGACCACGTCATTTGGACCATTTTTAATTTATATTGAATTTTTACACTGAATTGTTATTTGGATTTCTAGTTTTAAGCTAATTTGTTATTTGAATTTGGTGATATTAAGTTAAGTAAATGAATTGTTAATAAAATTTTATATTTGAAGTTAAAAACGGTGAGTTATCCTTTCAAATACTCTCTCCCATATTGTTTGAGACTAGCTCTCACATTGGTCCTACAAAGCCGGATAACTCAGTCAGTAAATTATAAAATTAAATTCAGTTCTTGGCACTATCCCTCAGTTCAAAGCTTCTCAATACAAAATGCCGAAAGATGGAGAATCCTTCTCATCTGACGTTTGTGACGAAACCATTGACTCTGTGTCATAGTTGATTGAGTCCCAGCTCGAAGTCGAAGAGCTAATGATAGATAGACCTATACAAAAGGCACCAAAGAGAAGGAAAAAAGAAGACTGTCAAATCGACAGAAAAACTCTTACACACGTTCACTGGGTATTGGAAGAATTCCAAACTCGACATAGATCTATACATAGAAGAGCGACAACAGATGATCACCAGCTAGATTATTTCACGAAAGAGGCATTTAGCGAGGTTCAGAACTACTATATTGAAAAGGCAGCACGCATGGACGAGGACATCGACAGATTATCATCAACGCCGTCTGTCAGTATTCTTCCCCAGACAGCTTCTGCTAGCACAATGTCGTGCAACAATGAAAGGCTTCCTAGAATCAAGCTACCCTCATTTAATGGACAATATTCTACGTGGATTTCATTCCACGATTTATTAAATTCGGTTATTCATAACATCAATAATTTAAGAGAGGTTGACAAACTATATTTTCTAAAAACTAATCTAATTGGAGAAGCTGAAAAGCTGCTCAGGCATTATGAAGTATGCGACGTAAACTATAAACCAGCTTGGTAGCTATTAAAGGAACGCTACTCAAATGGGCGAATCCTTGTCAAAAGACTACTAGACAACATTACAGAAGCACAATTAGCATTACACAATTTATATGTAGAAACAAACAATTGGGATCCAATAATTATATATTTGACTGTACAGAAACTACACCCAGATACGCATCAATTGTTGGAACAGAGCTTACATAGTAGCACTGATTTACCAGAATTAAACACACTTAAAAAATGCCTAGAGTCTCTCTTCCGAACTCTGGAAATAATAAGAAATAAAAATACATTGTCGAACACGATACAAAGAAATTCATAATCACCTAAACCAATATATGGATTCTTGGTTCAACACGAATACACCCCTACAACAAAAACCTCTTGCAGTCATTGCAAATGTAACCATATCATATTTCATTGTCCAACCATTAGAACTCTGACCACGCGACAACGACACGAAGTTGTCTCGAATAAGCATTTATGCAAAAACTGCTTATCACCCAACCATTAAACCTCAAATTGCACCAGCTGTAAGAAGGGTTATCATTGCAAGAAAAATCATAACTCATTACTTCATTACGAGTAAAATCATTTGGTTACAAAGTCACCTATTCAGATCTCCCAAAATTCCAATTTGGAAGCAAAGCAATGCTCACCCGCCGATAGAAATAATGAACTGCAAGTCCAAAATTTTCTAACTTCAAACTTAAAAAGGGCACTTCTTTCTACAGACCTGATTAATATCATAGTATCATCCGGAATCACAATGACATTCCGAGCATTGATAGCTTCTGTGTCACAATTGTCCATTATAACCGCAAGAGCCCTTAAGCGATTACAGCTTAAAGGATCTCCGACCACCCATCAACTAATTGGACTTAGCACAACTCCCACTAATACTGCAGTAAAACAAGCAACAGTCGCAATTAACTCCTTATACGCCAAATTCCAAATAGAGAGCAACATGCTCATTATCAAAATAATTACCGAATTATTGCCAGTCCAGACTATTGCAGTGTCAAACGGGAAACATATCACCAATCTCACTTTAGCAGACCCCACCTTCTCAATTCCAGGAGAAATCGATGTTCTGCTCGGAGCAGACATCTACTTCGCTATTGTGAAAAATGGAATAAAAAGAGGACCTGGCAATTTTCCAACAGCTCAAAACACAGAATTAGGCTAGATTCTGGTTGGAACAGTACCAGAAACAACGAGCGCAATTACAACTGTGTTATCCACCCACACTACAATAAATACTGAGTGGGATAATCAGTTGAGAAAATTTTGGGAGCTCGAAGAGTGCACCACGCGACCAACATTGTCACACGACGATCAACTGTGTGAAACGTTGTATAAAGATACGACAAAACGTCTACCCTCTGGAAAATACGAGGTTCATTTACCATTCAAGAACCAGGTCGCACCACAGCTTGGACAATCTATGAATATGGCTGTAAAACAATTCCTACAATTAGAGAAAAAAATTTCCAACGACCCAGCAATTGGCAAATTGTACAAAGATTGCATAGATGAATACGCTCAGCTTCGCCACATGAAGCCTATCCCACCTACACTAGTAGAAAACAAAACATACGAAAGCGGTCCTTTCTACTATCTACCACGCCATGCTGTGCTCAAGGAGAGTTCTACCACAAAACTTCGAATAGTTTTCAATGCCTCAGCACATACGTCAAATGGCAAATCATTACATGAGCAACTGTTAGTTGGACCTACAATCCAACCAACACTTTGGACTACCTTACTAAGATGGCATCTGTACAAGTTCGCTTTTACAGCAGATATAGGGAAGATGTACAGAATGATTCAGATGGTACCTCAACACCAAACTTTCCAGAGAATAATTTGGAGAAAAACTCCAAATGAAGAGTTGAAATATTATGCCTTGAATACGGTCACATTTGGAACAACACCAGCCCCATATTTTGCCATAAAAACGTTACAGCAGTTAGCACGAGATGAAGGGACTAATTATTCTCTTATGGCTGAGAGCATCATGAGAGAATTATATTCGATGACTTAGTCTCAGAAGTCCATACTATCAGTGAAGCAGTGAAGAACATTCAACCTACGTAAATGGACTGCCAACCATAATTATCTTCTCAAAGGTTTACCATTGGATCAACGAGAATTAAAAACAAACTTGGAATTCTCTGATAACGAATCTATAAAAACTCTCGGAATACATTCGTATCCAACAACAGACTTTTTCTCTTTTAAAGTCAATGTCCCCGAACCAAAACCTACAAACACCAAACGAATAATACTATCTGAAGTGTCGTCTCTGTTCGATCCACTAGGCGGTTAGCTCCATGTATAATTACAGCCGAAATCAGAATTCAGAAACTCTGGCTCTCCAAATGTGACTGGGACAACCCTGTACCTACAGAAATTTTGAAAGAGTGGAATCATTTCAAAGATCAGCTACACACTATCCAGGACATTCAGATTCCACGTTGGCTAGGCTACCAGCCCAACAAAAGCGAGATGGAACTACATGGGTTTTGCGATGCCTCAAATAATGATTACTCAGCAGTTTTGTATCTACAAATACATCCTAATGAGAACTCCTGAGTACAAATCGTGACAGCAAAAACCCCATCAAACCAGTCTTACTACCTCGACTAGAGCTATGTGGTGCTGTCCTACTTTTCCGACTTATTAAAAAAGTTGTCAACGATTTAGAACTAGAAAAAGTTAAGTTTATAGCATGGACAGACTCTAACATAGTTCTAGTTTGGCTGCGAAAGCATCCACCCACCTGGAAAACGTTCGTGGCCAATCGAATCTCGGCAATACATGAGAACATAAAAACATAAACATGAAACATAAAAAAAAGTCGAATTCTCTCTCTTAATGCCATGCTCGACTCTGAAAACATCCTACGAGTTGGAGGTCGTCTCACAAAATCTGAGCTAAGTTACGACCAACAACATCCCATAATTCTTCACAATAACCATCACTTAACTATCATTCTCATTGATCATATACATCATTATACATTACACGGAGGTACTCGAATTATATTGAGTACTATAAGAAACCACTATACGTTAATAAACGACCGCAATACGATTAGACATCGCATCTATAAATGTGTTGACTGTTTTCGATTCAATGCGAAGCCCAGGTCTCAGTTAATGAATTCCCTGCCCTCAGCAAGAGTCGATATATCTTTACCCTTCCAACACACTGCGGTAGATTACGCAGGCCCGCTTGAAAACATCAACACTTAGAGGAGCGAAATTAACGAAAGCTTATATCTGTCTATTCGTTTGCTTGGCCACCAAGGCCAAACACATAGAGGTCGTCTCTGACTTATCAACACCAGCTTTCCTAGCTGCCCTCAAGCGATTTGTTGCACGGAGAAGTCTTTGCTCACACATCTACTCGGATCAAGGAACAAATTTTGTAGGAGCACATCGAATTCTACAATCAAATTTAGAGAAATCAATGAGAGCAATCGAAGTCAATTTGGCCAAAGAATTTTCCAACCAAGGTATAACTTGTCACTTCAACCCTCCTGCAGCGCCTCACTTTGAAGGCTTATGGGAATCCGGTGTAAAATCCACCAAACGTCATCTCTGTAAAACAATCAAGGATGCAAAACTCACCTACGAAGAACTATATACAATTTTAGTTCAAATTGAGGCATGTTTGAACGCCAGACCTCTCTCTCCTCTGTCCAATGACCCAACAGACTACAATATTCTCACTCCCGGACACTTCCTTACTGGTCGACACAATCTCACCATAAAAGAACCTCCCCCACTTAATCTACAACAATATCATCTCAAAATATGGCAGCACATCCAATCCTTCTGCCACAATTTTTGGAAGCAATGGTCAAGAAACTATTTGCATACATTGCACCAACGACATAAATGGCAGACTGAAAAGGAAAATTGAAAAATCGGAACTCTCGTCTTGATAAAAGAAGACCAAATCCCAATAGGAAAATGGCATTAGGTCGAATAATTTAAATTCATACTGGCCATAACAACTTAGTCAGAGCAGTCACTATTAAAACTGCAAAAAACATTCTCACCCGTCCTATCTCAAAAATTTGCACCTAAATGCGCTAAACTCCAGCGAGCTACATCAAACATAATCGAAGTAACACCAACCACGTCAGCTATACAAACGTCTAACGAGATCACAACCATTGGAATTCCTGCAGATTTAAAACACGTAATATGGTCAACCCCAGACGGCATGCAAATCCTACAGTCAACTATAATCCCGTGGAATATGATCCGAGAGGCAAAAATGTTCTGTAGATATCCTCTTCCAGGCGGCATAACCTTAAAAATAAAAAAGAGAGAAATAAACTACACTTCTTCATTCAAAAATTTGTAAGTCATTTTAGTTTTTTTATTTTTATCATGATTCTTCCTTTTTTTAGGCGGGAGGATGTTTAGTCCACCTAAATGTAACGACAAGTTGCCAGCCTGGTTCCACCATTTTCATCAATTCCTAAAATAAACAGAAAGGCACCACAAAGTATCAAACCTAAAAAAAAATCAACAGAATACTTATCTGAAATCTGCTGCGTCTTGTATTTAAGATTTTTACTGGATGTCCACAATTGGTCCACCTAAACATAAACTGTTCCAAATCTCACTCCTAATGGAACCTTTGAAGATGTATTTTGCATTATCTAAAACAATAATTAATTATCAATTAATAATAAATCAATAAATCGCAAACTTACCAAATCATATGTACATCCGTATATTGACATTTTTTTCATGTCATTAAATGACATTTACACAGTCTGTAATGAAGCGCCACTAATTAAGCGGCATTCAAATCAAATGAACGAAAACCCCATAATTCCAATGTACATACGTATCTACATATTTCAGAAAACCTACATATTTCAGAAAACATACATACGGTCATGCATACCTTTTCGGACGTACATACATACATATTCCAAAAGCATATGTACGTATATACATACCTATTGTCATACGAGTATTCCCTGAAAATTATGTACAAAAAATTATGTACCTAACACTTTCTTCTTCAAACCTATTAACTATTTCTCTCTGAAGAATACTCGAATTACAAAACATTAAAACATTTTCTTTTTCAAGTAACAATGACTTGACCTTTTCAATTCATATCGATTGACAATAATTCCATCAAAATTATTATCAACTCAACATTTTTCCATGTTTAATACAATAGCGGCAATGCGCTACATTGATTACATGAAGCAAATCCCTCAGCACGAGACCAATTCTAGCCATGTAGCGGCACTGGGCTGTCCCTGACCTACCATACAACCAGGGCGCGCTTGCTTTAATTTTTTTATCATATGTTGGAAAATACGCGCAATGGGCCTAGCATTTGACCCAGAAATTGTGTTCTGTTGTTCTTCGTTTTTTTTTTATTATCACTCGCTTGCTCATATGTATATAGGAAATACTTTGAGCAATGTGTATGATGAAAGAACAATAGTATGTGTAATATGCATGATGTTTAAACCCCTTAATGGCACTACATGAAGTTCCTGGTCATGTATATAATATTAGCCAATAGCCGGCTCTTAAAATTCTTATAGGCAGGGGAATCGTTTAAAAATATTGCTTAGCCATGCAATATTGATTTTCGCCGTTATATATCGATGCAATATCGGTAGGCGTACCCAAAATTTCCTTACACATTTAACTGGGGAAATAGTTAGAATATGGCTAATATTGCTGGAATTTTCCCAATACTTGCTATATCCTAACTTTTCTTTAGCTGATTATTCAAAATTTGGAACCAGATTTCCAAATAAAAAGCCGATGCGTCGCTGGCCAAAGGCTGTCATTTTTTGGTAGTAATTTTGGAAAGGAACCAAGTGACCCCGACCCACGGTAAGGTCTCTTGTTCTCTCCAAATTAAAAATTAAGCTACATATTGAAAAGAGAAGTGTAATGGAATAATAATAAACAAATAAAAAATACAAGTTTAACGTAGAAAAGTTAGTTTATATTGTAAAAGAGATCTTTTAAAACAGGGCTGGCGATCCTCTACACAAAAAGGACTCCTAGTCCTTGCTGTAACAATTGCACAGCAAATCAGCTGTCTTCGCCTTCGCCTTCGCCTCAGTCAAAATACAGGCAACACCAAGTGGCGAGGTGAAAATAACTAGCGACCAGGGCTATAAAAAGCCGACGAGTCGCAATAGATGGCACCATTCTTTGCTCAGAGTTCATCTGATTCAGAGTCTAATCTGAAAATAAGAATCGTGTTCCTATCCTCCATACAGAAGTATAATTCTGGTCAGAGTTCAATCTGAAATTATTCCCACCTTTATTACAGAAGTATAATTCGGTCAGAGTTTAATCTGAAATTATTCCCATCTTTATTACAGAAGTATAATTCTGTTCAGGGTTTAATCTGAAATTATTCCTATCCTTACTACAGAAGTATAATTCTGTTCAGAGTTTAATCTGAAGTTATTCCGATCCTTATTACAGAAGTCTAATTCTGTTCAGAGTCTAATCTGAAAATTCCTATCATCCACATTCCCACACCTAAGAGGGAGCATAATTCTACCAAACTTTTATTGTGCTACATCTGTTCTGCACCACATGTTGCAGCACGCTTCTGCACCCCCTTTTGTTGCTTATTCACGTTTTTTGTCTGACAGGGCCGCTAGCATCAAATAGATTCGCAGAAAGTTCTTCTGTGCGTCACTTAACTGCCTTAGTGCCCACACACAGTAGCAGCATTACTATTTTTATTCTAAAAGTTTATATGGTAACAGAAACTAATTCCGGTGTTCTTCTTCTTTTCAGAAATAAAGAGACGGACCACGTCATTTGGACCATTTTTAATTTATATTGAATTTTTACACTGACTTGTTATTTGGATTTCTAGTTTTAAGCTAATTTGTTATTTGAATTTCGTGATATTAGGTTATGTAAATGAATTGTTAATAAAATTCTATATATTTGAAGTTGAAAACGCTGAGTAATCCTTTCAAATACCAGCACCTCTCCCTTATTGTTTTAGACTAGCTCTCACAGTTTGTGTTAGAGGTTATTCGCTGAATCCGCTCTACGTACGAGGACTCCACATATGCCGGTTAGTCTAGGAGGATTGATTCGATGGCGGGTGGACTAGCATCCCTCCCCATAAGAGAGTTTCCCAACTCCTCCGCAAAGCAACGGGACATGAGCCATTTAAGACTAGCATGATCGGTGATGATCGTAAACTCCAAGCCCTCAACATATGCTGCCAGACACTCTAACTCGGTGATGCTGTAACTCTTTTCTGCCGCATTCATATTTTGCGACATAAACGCGATGGGGTCCTCAGCTCCATCATCAGATCGCTCGAATAACATGTTGCCCACTCCCGTCGTGCTTGTATCACATTGTATGAAAAACGGCTGCGAGAAATCTGGTTTAGCAAGTACTGGCGCAGTGGTAAGACATCCCTTCAGCTTTGTAAACGCTTGTTCTGCCTGCTCGTTCCACAGGAATTTAATATTCTTTCTCAGCAAGCCTGTGAGAGGAGTAGCTATTGTAGCAAACTGCGGAATGAACCGCCGGTACCAGCCACACACTCCCAGGAAGCTTCGGACTTTCTTGACTGTTTTTGGTCTTGGAAAGTTCTGGATGGCAGTCACTTTCTCGGGGTCTGCCCTCATGCAGCCATTTCCAAAAACAAAACCAAGATGCCTGACTCCTCGCACGCAGAATTTAATTTTCTCCACGTTGATGGTTAAGCCGGCCTTACGGAACAGTAATGAGCAGCCTGAGGTGTTCATCAAACATGGAGGAGGTAACGAGCAAGTCGTCTAAGTAGACAGATACCTGGTCGTGCAATTGGTGTGGAATGACCTTACACATTAACTTGCACATGATCCTGAGGAGCGTTGCATAGTCCGAAGGGGAGGACTGTGAACTGGTACAACGGCCGCTGTGGAACCGCGAACGCTGTCATATCACGGGAAGGTCTTGGCAATGGGATTTGCAAAACGGCGTCTTTCAGGTCGATGGCTGAAATAAATTGAGTCTCTTGTTATTGGCTCAGGAGCCCATTGATGAGAGGTTAGGGAAATGCTTCCAGCACAGTCACAGAGTTTATCTAACGAGCGTCTAGGCATAATCGAACCTTCCCATTAGGTTTTCTCACTAAGGTGAGGGGAGAAGATCATGAACTCTGACTCTCCTCGATAACTCTGGGTACTAGCACACGGTCGAGCTCGTCGTATATTGCTTGCTGTATCACTGGGGACACAGCGTATTAGCGTTGTTTGATGGCCTTTGCAGAACCGACATCTATCTCATGCTCAACGTAAGATCTGCGACCGAGGCCGTGTATACTAAAGGATGGAAAGGATTCGACCACTGTCTGCAAGCGTTGGTTATCTACATCGGACAGGTCATGTCTCTGAGAGCACATGGGTGCGGGCTTAGACCGAAAGCTCTCCAAAAATCGATCCCCAAATATAGGGCCTGTTGTAGAGACGAAACTATATGGATTCGCATCATGCAGGTTTTCTCCACATACTTCACCAGTACGCGAATATGGGCCAACACTTGCTGTTGTCTCCCGTCTGCCGTCGATATGGTAGACGGTATGGATTGGAAACGGAACCTAACACGCTCACGCTGACGCCACTGTCCAATACGCCCCTTATTCCCTGGCCTTGGATGAAGACGTCAGCGGAAGGCCGGAGGTCTGTACTACTTGGTAGCGTTGTTTCAGCGACGGCAGCCTTTATTTGTCTGCGCAGGCTGTGGTAATGGCGGGCACGTGATACTCTTCACTGGAAACACTGTCGGAATCGGTGGCGAAATCTGATGGTGCATTTTCGGATGGTGTACAACTACAGGACTCTACGTCCCATGGTTCCTCCCTTGGCAGAGTCTGTATGGTTTGGACACCCAAATTGCGTGTGGGTGTTGGTGCCGTGAACGAGCGTGTGGGTTTAGTAAACACTTAGGGTGGGTTACGCTCAGATACGTCATGGAGTTCTATTGCCCTGCCTTTGAGCGTGGCACACTTATCACCCTTGCGCAGTTGGCCTAGCGGAGGAGCTTTGGTTCGGTATTCGTTGCAGCTTCACTTGTGGGACGTCTAGAGATCTGGAGCGGAGGCAGAATACGCGGAGTTCCCGCTGAATTCTGACTTCATCTCAGGTTTCCCGGCGAGCCTATGCACCTGTAATGCAGGTGTGCTTTTCACAATACCTGCTGCGCCACACTCGTAACAATGCACCGTGTTCACAACTGGCAGGCATGATGGGTGTGTCCCTCCACAGCACAGTTCCAACAGATGAGTTTTGGTCTGGGTGGTGTCTGATATTCTCTCTGGGGCACAACCTGAATAGCTGCTACCACATCATGTGTCTCGGCTCCCGGGTGGTCTGACAGATACTGACTATACGAGTAGAGCTCGTGTACAGATGGCCGTGGCGATAACTCTCGAGACTGTGGGTTACTCTGTGAACAGAGCTTTTCAAACTTGCAGCACAAGTCCCTCAAATTGAGAACGTTCTCTGTGTGGTGTAGTAATAATGCTTCCTCCAAAGCCGGCTTCATGTTTCTCCTTAAAATCCTTAGAACTGCCAAGCCGTAGTCGCTGAAGGATTCTCGAGAAACTTGCGTTCGAGCCTCTACTACTAATTTACGGATTTCATAGCCGTCTCTTGACTTCCAAATTCCCGAAGAAGTGCAGCACACAATTCCGTCCAGGAATGAGACCGGTGATCTCGCAAGTACAGCCAATGCCAGCTCGCGGCTTTTCCAGTGACAATCGAATGGAAACCTGCGCAGAATTCGGAATAAGGCACTTGTTCCAACAAGGCTAGTGACTCCACACGGGAAATAAACTCCATCACATCCAGACCTGAAGTGCCATGGAAATACAGTTTTCATCGAAAGACGGGACTGTGTGTCAAACTACTACGGTCGCTGGCAGTACCCGGTTTATTATATACTGAAACATTCACAGGCGAGACAGCCGAACCAGTCACCCTGGACGGTCGCGGCTCAAAATCGTCATATCTCGGCTGAGGAGCTACGTCCGGAGTTGGTCCAGAGTTCAAACTCGCTAATCTCTCATCCACGGAACGGATGCGTGTTCTCTCTTGGAGCGGTGCCATCAGCGACCGCTGAGCGGTATGCATGTTGGCAAGAGCGGGTAGATCACATGCCCCCTCCGGGGCTGGAAATCTAAAGCATGATAGATCTGGGTTGAAGCGGGGACTCCCTGTACTAGCCTTGGGAGTACTCAGGGACCCAATCTTCAATTGGTGCAATTGTGACATCACGACTCGAGCTAGCAGCAAATGCACAAGTAATTAAACGATTTGCAATAACTAAGCATTTTACTTCGCACGGTGAAATGCTTGGCGATTGCGAATTGTTTACTTGTAAACTGGCGCATCCACTGCTGTATGTAACTGGGCATTGAGTGATGGTTAAGTAATTCACTTCGCATAGTGAAATACTCAGCTGGGCTCACTGTTTGTTTACATACAGTATTGGGGGCTCCCGCTGTCGGCAGTGATTAGCGTAATACTTTGTAATTATGATTGCAAGGTATTGCGCTGGTCACTGGGTCAAAGTCGCTTCCGCCTAATTGAATGGAGGTGAGCACGGTCGATTCGCTAGATCGGTTAGTTCCGTTAGAAGTTTGGTATTATTAAAGATAGCGGTTCGGTATCTTTAGGGCCAGTTGTAATTAGAGAGTTAAATCAGACGTATCAATCACGGGTGATACGCCTCTTAATTTATATCGTCGTTTAATTAAAGTAATAAAGTTGTTGTACAATTGACTTACGCGAGTTTTTAATTGTTTTCCCTGGATTGCTTTGGGACACGACAATTTGGCGCAGCCGGATAAAAAGTAGGTAAGTGTTATTTTTTTGAGTGAAATAATTCATTTCAATTAATTTTTTTATTTATTAGCTGCTCCATATTTTTGTGAATTGTGGGAGTTATGCTTTTTTAGCTGCTCCGGTTTTTTGTATTTTGTGGGAGTAAAGCTTATTAGCTGCTCCATACTTTTGTGAATTGTGGGAGTTATGCTTTTTAGCTGCTCCGGTTTTTTGTATTTTGTGGGAGTAAAGCTTATTAGCTGCTCCATATTTTTCTGAATTGTGGAGTTATGCTTTTTTAGCTGCTCCGGTTTTTTGTATTTTGTGGGAGTAAAGCTTATTAGCTGCTGCATTTTTTTTTGTTTGGTGAAGTATGGGAGTTAATGCTTTTTTTAGCTGCTCCATTTTTTTAAGTGTGGGAGTAACGCTCTTTTAGCGGCTCCGTT
This sequence comes from Dioctria linearis, assembly GCA_963930735.1. Lineage (NCBI taxonomy): Eukaryota > Metazoa > Arthropoda > Insecta > Diptera > Asilidae > Dioctria > Dioctria linearis. The sequence continues at coordinate 173,443,482 of OZ005741.1, read as the reverse complement.
TTGTTGTATTTTTTGGGAGTTAACGCTTTTTTTTAGCTGCTCCATTGTTAATTTCATTTACTTTCCAGAATTAATCTAAGAATTGCTAGATTAAGTGAAGTACGTCTAATTTTAAAGTATTGATATACGTTACTCATTGGGGCTCTGTTTATGGGCGATAATGTTGCGCATAGTGCCTCAGCATCAATCTGAATGTTTGTGATGTGATTATTTTCTGTTGAGTGAGTGGAAAGTATAGTATTGGGTTATCTTCAGGGATGTGCTAGGGGTGAGGTAGTAAGTTGTTTAGTTTCACAGGAGGGAAAATGAATTAACTTATGGGATTATTATGATGTTGATATTTTATGTATGGTTTTTGGGATTAAAATTGGCAAGGTGAATATATAAAAATATTCAAGAGACTAAAAGAAAAGGCCAGAAGGGGAATATATGTATTTTTGTGGGGAATTATCCGTGGCAGCGTATCAATGTCTGCATGGTACTAGCTTTGTTATATACCTTAAATGTCCACAGGTATGGGTAATATATTAACTAGGGAGGAATTAGCACGCTATCAGGCCCAGGAAAGGGAATTAGAACTGAAAGCACAAGAGCTTAAGGAATGCCAGACAATATTGCAGAGTTATGAACAGGACTGGCAATATATAGAGGAGCATATAACGGGAGAGTTACGGAAAAGGTGGACAGAAAAAGAGGCAGAGAAATTACTGGAGAAACTGAATGAGAGTGCTAAAAAAAGTACAAAAGGCGAAGCCTTAGATCTACTGGTGACAGCAGCATTCGAAGTTATCCAGGCCGTGAAATAGAAGCAGAACAAGCATTGGAGGAAACCCAGAAAGAAAAAAAAGGGCTCTTAAAGAATATAGAATCGCTAAAGGTACAGCTAAAGGAGGCCGAGGAAGCTACAGCAGAACTAGAGAGAGAGTTGGGGTTCGATAAATCTTCACAGAGAAGTCCGAGTCAAGACAATAATAAAGCGATCACGAGTAAGGGGTTCAAGCCAAGGAAATTATTATTCTGGGAACAGCCTAAGGAGCAGAAGCAACATTCAGAAACAGAGCAAAGTAGAAGAAAGAAACAGGAGTTAGCGTCGAGTGGAAAAGAGGGAAGCGAACGAAACCAAATAAGACATAAGGAAAGTGGAAAATCAAACGAAGATCACATAAAAATGGTGGATATACACGATAAAGTGATGGATATGGTCGTCAAGTACGTACCCATGTTTTCCGGAGATCGATCTCCAAAACTGGTGAAAGAGGTGTACATATTCTTAAGCTGCGGCAAGGATTTGTACGACCGACTGAAGCCTGAGGAGCAGAACATTTTTATGAAATGTGTGAAGTATCGGTTGACAGATGATGCTTACTATCTGGTAAGTTCAGAGGAACCAAAAGATTTTGAAGCTCTGCAATTGATAATTAAAACAGCTTATATGCCGAAGTAGTCATTTTGTGAATTGCGAACGGAGATGGTGGCCTGCAGACAAAGACCAGGTGAAAACATCCGATCAAGACAGCCGTATCAGCAAAGTACCCGGACAAAGACGGAGGACCAATAGCGGAGTTAGAGTCTGATGCAGTGGCAACATTCAAGGGTGGTGTGTTTAATCATGCCACTCAGGTACATCTGAGGGGAAGGAAGTTCGAGTCTCTGGAGGCAGTGCGTGAGAAAGCGACTTACTTCGAGAAGGATGCAAAACGTCTTCAACTTCGGCCATCAGGAGTAGGGGAAGTGTTTAAGAGTAACGGCGGAGCCCCTCAGAATACATGGGAGCCCAGGTTGGCCAAAAAAGATCCAGGGAGGCCATCTCAGTCAAATATAAGAGAATACCGAGGAACCCCGCCCAGAAACAGTCAGCGAGGTTCTAAGCAATACTTTCGATGTGGAAAGGAGGGACACTTCGCAAAGGAGTGTGGTGCGGAACGACAGCCCCCATTCTGTACCAGATGCCGAGGCTATGGTCATGTAGCGATGGAATGTAGGAAGCAGCAAGTGAGATTCGCGAATGTAGCCACAAGTGGAAGAAATGAATCTCGAGAGGAAAGGGAAGTTTTATACTGCCAGTTTTGCAGAACTTGCGATCACTTCACTGAAAACTGTCTGCGGAAGTACTTAGCAGAGCAAAACAGTCGGCAGTTGGGAAACGGAGAGCGGCAGCTGGGGAATTCATCCACAGCTGCCTTCCATTGACAAAATCAGAATTTTTTAAAAATCAAATAAAGGAAACCAGTACACTAGAATTAAGCCCATTAAATAATAACATAATTACAGTAGGATCAGACATAGATGTGGAAGATAGATTAAGATTACTTGTGGATACTGGAGCGACTTGTAGCATAATTAAGATAAGTTGAATAAAAAAAAATACACCCGTACAGACTCAACAAAGAATAATGATAGGGGGATTATTTGGAGCTCAAAACAGCTCGATTGGAACTTGCAAGGCCCGTTTACGCATCGGTTCAGTCATTCGGTCCTGTGAATTCCACACGATTGAAGACACAGACTCAATACCAACCGATGGGATACTGGGAATGGACTTTCTTAAAGGCAAGGCCATCATCGATTGTATAGATGAAAAGGTAGCAATACAAGGCGAGGCAAGACCTGTGAAACAAAATCCACTCTTCCGAAACATAACAGGAAGTGAACGTGTCGAGACAATCGTCTTGAAGAAGGGTACGGAAAAAAGCACAAGTATACCGAGCATTAATAAAGTCGTGGTTACCTCAGCTGAGGAGGTAAAAAATAGGATTCAAGAGCGGATGTCAGCATTGAAAGATATTGTGAGTAAAACAAATGGAGCTGTGGATAGTATAAACAGGTACCTAGGGAGGGTGAATATTAGTAGTAAAAAAGAGAATACGAATCCAGCTGAAGACGAGACTGAATTAGATAAGTGGGACACCAAGATAGAAGAAATGATGCAGGTAAATCACAAGTATAGAGCCACAGTTAGGCGGATGTGAAGGAAGCACTTTGCCAACAGCCCCTCGCATGGGAACTGAACAAAGGGTTAAAAGTGTTAAAACAGAAGCATCCTTAAGGTGGCCTCAGGAAATGTGGGGTGAATCACACATGGCAGAGGGCGATGGTGAAGATAGGGAATCCAAACGTCCTCCCAAGGAGGTGGGACTTCTTAACTTTGGACCCAAGATACCGGAGAACCAGCGGAACTACCCACAGATGAGGAAGCCACCATTTTCCAGACATAATTCAGGTTCAACTTTCAGGCTAGAAGCCAGGACAGAACAACTGGTAAAGATAGATGTGGCCAGTCAAGAAGAGTTGGTATGCATGGCGGCGGAAATCAGACCAGGAGTATATTGTGGGAACACTATAATTAAACCTAGGAATGGACAGGCCTTTGTGGGTGCTATTAACGCCCGAACAGAACCGGTTGAAATTATGAATTTTCAGCCTCAATTAAAAAGATTAAACGAGTTTGTAATATACCCATTCTCACACCCTAGAAGTAAGACCCACGCAAGCCAACACCGACTTAAGCTCATGAGGGACTCGTTAGTGCTGGAGGAAAGTCTTAATGCAGAAGAAAAAGAGTCCGTTGCTCAACTCTGCTATGAATATAGCGATATTTTTTATTTACCGGGAGATAAGCTCACGTACACTTCAACGAAAACTTTCAAATTGCCACTTATGGCTAACGCAGGCCCAATACATAAAAAACAGTACAGGATGCCAGAAGCTCACATGGAAGAATGGCCGAAACAGCTGGCAAAGCTTCTAGAAGATGATATCATAGAACCCAGTAAAAGTCCATTCAATTTTCCAGTTCTACTTATCCCTAAAAAGGGAATGGATGAAGATGGTAATCGGAAGTTTAGACTGTGCGTAGACTTTCGAGAACTGAACAAAATGTGCATCCCTTACGCATATCCTCTCCCACGAATAGAAGATATATTGGACAGATTGGGTCACTCCAGGTACTTCTCCACTTTAGATCTAGCCAACGGGTACCACCAAGTACTAATTGATCCAGCAGATAGGGAGAAAACAGCATTCAGTACCAATTTCAATCACTTTCAGTATGAGCAATTGCCATTTGGACTAAAAACTGCTCCCCCATTCTTTCAGTCGTTATTGAATGGGATTTTGACAGGGCTTCAAGGAATAAAATGCTTCATTTATCTAGATGATGTGGTCATCTTCGCAAAAAATTTGGATGAACACCACGAGAAGCTACGGGAGGTATTCCAGCGTTTTAGGGAACATAATTTAAAACTTCAGCCTTCGAAATGCCAATTTTTGAAGAAGGAAGTTGTGTACTTAGGCCATATGTGCTCAGAAAAGGGAGTAAGGCCGGACGAACGGTTAGTTAAAGTAATGCGTGATTTTCCAAGACCACGAACTATGCGTCAAGTACAGTCGTTTCTGGGACTAGCTAACTATTACCGAAAATTCGTACCGAACTTTTCTAAAATCATGGCCCCCATTACGAAATTGCTGAGAAAAGGGGTAAAATTTAATTGGGACTCTAAGTGCGACAAATCCTTTGGTATTATAAAAGAGGCTTTAACTACGCCACCTGTCTTGGGTTACCCCGATTTTGGCAAGGAATTCACATTAATAACAGATGCAAGTGGAGAATCCTTAGGGGCAGTCTTAGAACAAGAGGGAAAGCCGCTAAGCTATGCCAGCCGTACTTTAAATCCTGCTGAGAGGAATTATTCTACCACCGAACGAGAGATGTTGGCCATCGTTTGGGCTGTGCGGAATTACAAATGTAACAGATAACATTTGTAGGTAGACATTTTAAAGTTATATCCGACCACCAGCCTTTACGCGGAATTTTTAAAGTAAAGGATACCACATCCCGTATGGTGAGGTTTCATCAGAAATTATCTGAATATGACTTTGAGATTATTTATAAAACTGGCAAGCAGAATAGTAATGCAGATGCATTGAACCGAATTCCCCAAATCCCTAATGGTAGAGACGAAGAAAAGACTACAGAGTTTCCATGTTTTGCAGTAACTCGAGCTGAAGCCCGAAGGAAAATGGCATTAAACGAAAGTCAAAATCGGGAATCCGAAGACGACTGGGACGTGATGAGCGAGTGTGAGTTGATTGCCGGAAGAGCGATAAGACAGCCAGAGCCAAAATTAATTTCGGACCCGAAGGAAGTACAGATGATCTTGAAAGATTATCATGACTCTAGGTTCGGAGGACATTTTGGACGAACTAAGACGTTCGACAGAATTAAGCGTTTCTACCGCTGGAGGGGGATGAAGGGTGAGATCGCAAGATATGTTCGACAGTGTGTAAAATGTCAGAAAAACAACTACGCGCGAACCATTAAGATGCCTATGGTAGTGACGGAAATTTCAGAGAAACCGTTTGACAAAGTTTACGTCGATTTGGTGGGACCTCTACCCGTAAGTCACAATGGCAACAAATATATCCTATCATTAATGGATGATCTTACGAGATTTGTTGACTTCGTGGCTATACCAGATCAAGAGGCGAATACCGTTGCCCGAGCTTTGTTTGAACAGATTCTGAGTCGTTACTCACTGCCGAAACAACTGGTAACCGATCAGGGGGCGAATTTCACAGGAGAAATTATGAAAGCCCTCTGCAAGATGTTAAAGGTAAAAAAATTGCAAACCACGGCATATCATCCTCAGTCGAATGCGGTAGAGAGACAACATTCTACTTTGGCAAACTATTTGAGGAGTTTCGTGGATCGGGAACCACAAGCATGAGACGAATATTTAAGAACGGCGGTTCATGCGTATAACAATACAATACGTACAGGCACTAAACTCACACCGATGGAAACACTTTTCGGGTTTGCATCGAGAATTCCCAGCAGGTTACAAACCAAACCAGAACCATTATACAATGCCGACAGATATCATGCAGTACTACGTTTTAAGCTGCAAAAGTCATTTGAGCTGGCAAGGGAGAATCTGCAAAAGAGTAAGGTTACGTCAAAGAATTAGTATGATAAGAAGACCAGGGCAGAGCGGTTACATGTCGGCGATAAGGTCTTGGTCAGAGATGCAGCCCGCGCAGGAAAATTATCAGCAATTTTTAAAGGTCCCTATGAGGTCATACATGTACACAGTCCGGAGAATGTAACGATTCTTCAGGGCAAAAAACTTAAGCGGATTCACACTAACCGTTTAAGAAAATTTGTTGAATGATCAATTTCACTTCACTCTACTTAGTTGATTACTTATTAACCTCTGTTATTTTACAGGTGTCATATTGTAAACAGAAGTATTCAGATAAGGGGTCAGGTATTCGGATGCAGTAAAAGGTAAAGAAGGGTATCTTAAATGAGGTAAGGTTTGGTAAAATAATAAATAAATAACAATAAATAAGAGATTAATAAATAAAGAATTAATATGTTAAAGAAGTTCGCGATAAATAAAGAATAAGAAGTTTTTAAAGAAATAAAGCATAAAGAAATCTAGATTTGTACTAAAGAAGAAAAGAGGTAAAGAATAAATAACTAATTAAGACAAATAAATAATAAGAAGAAAGAGGAGAAGCTTTTATTTTAGATATTAGGAAGGTTTCCAGTAGATTAAGGAATACAGATAAGAAGTAGGAGAACCAAAATGGAAAGGCTTATGATTATAATATTAGTTAGTGTGACATCACTGTATGCAGAGAATGCCGACTACAACATCAAACCTATAACACAAACGGGGGTACTATTCGAGAATGTGGGAAAGGTGAACTTCTACAGCAAGCATTGGACGATTCTAACTACACTGGAAATGCCGGATTTAACAAAAGAGTTGGAGTTTGCAAAAAATTGCAGCAGCCTAAGCAGAGAATTATGTACCAAGATCAGGCACATCGGAGTAGGTACTAGATGCGAAGTAGCAACGAAGGAAATAAGAACCTGGGTGTCCAGAATTGAACGACAGAATGAAGAGCTTAGCCATCATATGCATGGGGAAGCATCCCATCGTATGAAGCGCTCAATTTTTGATGGAGTGGGGTCCCTTTTTAATACACTTTTTGGAACAATGGATCAGGCCGACTCGGATGACATTAATAGTAGACTTGAAGATCTTGCTGGGAGGGAGAATAGGACCTTTCACCTTCTGAAGGAGCAGACGACTTTAATCAAATCAACATTCGACGTATTTAATGCATCACGAGCGCAGCCTGATGCAGAACGTGAGGAGCTCTGGAGTATAATTTCATTCATCATCGCTGCTCAGCAAAATAAGAGCGATGAGTTGTTAAATTTGCAGCAAAGAATGGAGATCAATGAAATTATTACGCTAATGACAATTCAGTTGCAAGAAATTAGCGATATACAGGAGACACTGTCCAATATTGTGGTGTCGTTGAATGCAGGAAAATTACACCCCGCTATAATTCACGCTCGAGAAATGTCTGAGATAATGGCAAACGTTACTAGAGAATTTGATTTATACGAAAAATTTCAAGATTTCCAGTTATTGATCCAGATTGCAAAGGTACAAGCTATTCAGGCAGATCAAAAAAATTTTGTCAGGGTAGAAATCCCCCAACCACAAAGAGTTTTATTCGACTTGTACAAAGTCTATACAATTCCTACAGCAATGGACCAAAAGGGCTACCATATATATGATCTGGATGCCGAATTCGTTGCAGCAAACAACCACGAGCGACAGTACACCTTGCTAAACTACCAACAATATCATGAATGCCAGCAGCTTATAACTTTAGCAGATCATAAACAGATGCTGTGCCCTCAGCTAGGTCCCATCATCACAGCTATTGGTGACCACTGCGTCCTCAACTTATTTCGCAGCTTCAACGTCAACGCAGGAGCATGCAAGGAGAAGGTCGTGGCCAAATGGGACAGTTTAGTCAAAATGGTGACAAGAAATCATTGGCTTTTTGTGATTTCCGGAAAAGCAAAATTAGAAGTGAACTGCCGGAACTCGCCAACCTCAATAGGAGAACTTACGTTAACGGGGGTACTGACGATCGGAGAACACTGTCATTTGCAAACGGGAGACTTTCTGATAACCTCTGAAGATGAATCTCGCAGTAATCAAGTTCTCTGGCAACCAGTACGGTCAGAGCTATCAGCTTGGGACAGCATAACACCTCAAACAGGATCGAAGAAAACAGATACATTGAAGCCAGAAAAGCACGAGATACGTTTATTGGCGGCGCATAATTTTAATCAGGCGTGGAAAGCACAAGAAGTCAACATTAAGAGAGTTCAGGGTGATATCAAGGAAGAGGAGAGCAACAGACATCAAATCCGGCCTCACCATATTCATATAGTGGCCACATCCATCACAGGAGGTTTGGGTATAATTAGTTTGACACTTATCATAGGAGTCTTCATGCACTTGAGACGGTGGAAAAAGAACCAACATCGAATAAGCGCTAGAAGGCTGTCGACTTTACCTACGATACTGAAATCAACCAGAAAGTCGAAAGTGGTACAGCTGGAGCAAGAGGATAAAGAAATTGACAACGGCATTGAACTGGTCATCCCCACAACAGCCAACTTGCCCACAACTCACCTACCAACCGGCGTTGGGAAGCAGTTAATTCAGTTAGAATAGCTACTGTAGATGTAAAAATAATGTAACTTGTGTAAGTATACGGCAACCTTAGGAATAGGTATATTCGTAACTAGTGTATGTAAATCTATATATAATATAAGCATAGTATGTTTGTGAGACCCGCACAATAGTAAAATAAAATAAAAATAAAGAGAAATTTTCACAAGAATGTATAAAAACGTGAAGATGTAATTAGAAAATTATTAATTATTAATTCAATAAAAAAGAAATGAAATGGATGTAGTAAAAAAAAAATATTTGTCAAGACAATTGTAAAAAAAAGACTAAGCAAAATAAGGCATAACAAAGAAATTTAGAAAAGATAATTAAATGTAAGAAGAAAATAAGAAAGAAATTAAACGCGCAAAGAAAAAGATAAGAGAAATAACTATATACATAAAAAGAAATATTGTAAAGAAAAGAAACGGATATATGATAAAGTAATTAAAGGAATGAAAAAGAAAAAAGAAACATTGTTAAGGTAATGGAAAGAAAAATGAGAAAAGAATATAGAAGAATAGAACAGAAATTATATATGAAGTAAAGGATGTACATAAAATGACGTAAAGAATGTAAACCGAACCATAGCTATAAAAATTGTGTACATCATAGTGAGTATTGTCTCTTAATTTTGGTATAAATTAGTTAAGTTATATATTGTAATCTAACTGAGCACCCCGATCTGATTCCTCTTGGGAATCAGTTTTTCTCAGGGGGGAGAAATGTCGTGACCCAATATTCAATTGGTGCCATTGTGACATCACGACTCGAGCTAGCAGCAAATGCACAAGTAATTAAACGATTTGCAATAACTAAGCATTTTACTTCGCACAGTGAAATGCTTGGCGATTGCGAATTGTTTACTTGTAAACTGGCGCATCCACTGCTGTATGTAACTGGGCATTGAGTGATGGTTAAGTAATTCACTTCGCATAGTGAAATACTCAGCTGGGCTCACTGTTTGTTTACATACAGTATTGGGGGCTCCCGCTGTCGGCAGTGATTAGCGTAATACTTTGTAATTATGATTGTAAGGTATTGCGCTGGTCACTGGGTCAAAGTCGCTTCCGCCTAATTGAATGGAGGTGAGCACGGTCGATTCGCTAGATCGGTTAGTTCCGTTAGAAGTTTGGTATTATTAAAGATAGCGGTTCGGTATCTTTAGGGCCAGTTGTAATTAGAGAGTTAAATCAGACGTATCAATCACGGGTGATACGCCTCTTAATTTATATCGTCGTTTAATTAAAGTAATAAAGTTGTTGTACAATTGACTTACGCGAGTTTTTAATTGTTTTCCCTGGATTGCTTTGGGACACGACATGAAGCCTGTTCGGGTAGAAGTTTTAGAAATGGCACTTGTTAAGGACACCCTTATTGGCTTTCACAACAGTGACAGATGGAATGGCGAGGCTATATGCGCCTTCCTCGGCAGAAACCCGAACATGCTTCTGAGGCCGGACTGTCTCAACTGACCTCAGGAGACCTCCCAATATCGAAACATATTTGTGGACTTCTTAGTCGACCGTGCGCGAGCGATTCTTGTGAGCATGTGATCTTTGCGCTTCTCTTCTAGGATCCAACTGCTCGGCTTCAAAAGCCTTCTGGAGCTGCTCCCGAGCGTCGTCGAGAGCTGGATCAATGTTGCGTACGATATACTCGACCGCCAGCTCGTCTGGTGACAGATATGTGAAGCCCATATTCGGTCAGTTGAAAATGACCACATGTAATAGAAATTAAAGTTGCCAATTGTAACAATATCCCAAATATGAGGAAGGTGTACTGATCGTCTTTGAAGGCCGAGAATAACTTGACAAAGTAATACTAGTATATTAGGATTATTTGAAGAAAAGTGGTGTATATGTAGATATGCAACGAAGTTACGGGGTGTAGCGTTTTGCCCTCACACTACTTTGTCTTTGTTTTTTTCTCTTTTCTTCCTTCTTTCTTCTGCCTTCTTCATTCTTCTTTCCACTACTACTATTCAGTATCTTTTTTTGTTTACAGTAATCTCTCGGGTACCTGAAAAGGGGCAAATGTTTCCATACAATTTCGAAAAGCAGCCCTATGCTACTTTTCCATAAACCTTATAAAATCCTGAAAAGAAAAGAACAGAAAAATATTTGGTTTTTTCATACATACAAAAAATCAAATTTGCGCAGAACGCGCGCAAATTAGAATCTTTCCGATAAACCGCACAAATAATATTCTCCGCATAAAATGCTGAAAAGAGGAAAACAAAAAAAAATAATATTTTTCATACGAAAAATTCTAATTTACGCAGAACGCGCGCAATTTAGAATCTTTCCGATAAACCTTACCGTTTGTCAGCCAGGCACGCAACTGTAATTCGCCTAGCAGTAAACATCGCCTGATCACATCGCCCAACGAATCACAGCGCGCCCGCAAAAATTCCGAGAAATTTTGTTCAGCAGCAGAGATTCGGTAGTGAAGACCTGGCATAAGACGAAGGGATGGACACCGGGACTCTGCTAGTAGGGAACTGCCTGCAAGCGACGTGCGAGAAGTCAGATAGTTGCAGCCCGGTGATGAAAACGATTGTTCGATAAAAATTTGGAGAGTTGGCCTTGAGCAATGAACTAGCACGGATCTCGGTATTAATCTCGGTATTAAAAATTGGCGGATGAGTTCTTTTTTGTGTTGTACCAAAGTTTCTTTTTATTCGCTTTAGATTACGACAGTTTTACCTGTGCAGCAGGAATTTCGCGTATCGGTTTATCTGAAAAGAATAGAACGAAATTAATAATTGCTTGATAACAAATTTGTGTTAACTTTACCTGTGCAGCAGGAATTTTTCGTTTGGATTATCTGAAAGGAATAGAGATAATATTAGAGAGAGATTAATGATTATTTCTTTACTAATTTTTTTTTCCTGTGCTGCAGGAATTATTTTTTTGTTCGGATTATCTGAAAGGAATAGAACGAGACTAATGATTATTTTCATATCTAATTTAGTGTGAATGCTTACCTGTGTTGTAAGGAAAGAAATCACAAAAGAACGGGATTAATAATTATTTTATAACAATTTGTGTGAAAGTTTTAGCTATGCAGCAGGAAATTTCGGCGTATTGGATTATCTGAAAAGAATACAACGAGAGGAATAATTATTTCAAAATAAATTTGTGCTGTAGGAATTTTGCGTTCAGATTATCTGAAAGCAATAGAACGAGATTAATAATAATTTTTATAGCAAATTGGTGTGACAGTTTTACCTGTGCAGCAAAATTTTGCGTTCGGATTACCAGGAAAGAATAGAACGGGATTACTAATTATTTGTTTTATAACAAATTTGTGCGCAAGTTTTACCTGGGCGTCAGAAATTTCGGCATATTGGATTATCTGAACAGAAGACGAGAGTAACTATTATTTCATAACTAATTTGTATTAATATTTACCTGTGCTGTAGGAATTTTGCGTTCAGATTATCTGAAAGGAATAGAACGAGATTAATGATTATTTTATAATAAATTTGTATGAATATTTACCTGTGTTGCAGGAATTTTTTTCGTATTGGATTAGCTGACAAAAATAAAACGAGATCAATAATTATTTCATAACTAATCTGTGTTAATATTTACCTGTGCAGCAAAATTTTGCCCTTAGATTACCAGAAAAGAATAGAACGATATTACTACTTATTTTCTTTATAATAAATTTGTGTGAAAGTTTTACCTGGGCAGCAGAAATTTCGGCGTATTGGATTATCTGAAAAGAATAAAACGAGAGTAATAATTATTTCATAATTAGATTGTGATACAATTTTACCTGTGATGCAGGAGCATTAGCATTTTGTTCTGTTACCGCTAAGAGCGTGGCGTTCCATCCTGAAAGGTAGAGACATTAGTGATCAGTATTAATTTGTGAGGAAGTTTACCTGGCTGAGATTTACTATTCCGTTTCCTCTGGAAATAAGGGACGACAAGCGATGTATGACTAGCTAAAGGAAATAAATTAGTTACCTACGACTTAGTGCAATCTTGTCTAATAGTATTTTTTTTTCCTGAACGAGGAACGAGAACAGTGAATTTATTTATTTGATAATGCAGAGCTTACCTGCGATTTGGGGTAATCTTGTTTAATTGTTATTTGTAGTAATCACGAAGGAGGAGAGAAAACAGTGGATTTATTAATTTAATAATGTAGAACTTACCTGTGATTTAGTGCAATCTTGTATAATAGTTTTTTTTCATTTTCCCGAAAGTGAAAGAAAGAACAATGAATTTATTAATTAAATAATGTAGAACTTACCTGTGATCTAGCGCAATATTGCAAAAATCTTGTTTGTGCTTGTTTTCCTGAAAGAAATGGACAATATTGGATTTATCAACTTAATGATTCAGGGCGTACCTGTAATTTAACGAAAGGTTTTACCTAGTTTTTTTTTTGTTATTATTTTAATGAAAGAATGGGAGACCGTAGAATACCATAGTGTAGCTGTGCAGAGCTTACCTGCGAATTAGCGAGATTTTTGCGAGATTGATCTTTTGAATTTGAGTGCTTCAGAACTTACCTGCGATTTATTGAAATTGTGCGCAGAAGAAGAAAAAAAGAAAAAAAAGAAGAGGAAGGCTGAACAAGGATTCCCCGGACCCGCAAACCTCTCCATAATACCGCTGACGCTTGGCAGAAATTAGAAGACTCCAGACCAGGTATATGTCAGGGCACGTGCGTTTGCCAGAAGGCGTTTTAACTTTATCCCTCAGTTCCTCATGTTCCAACGAGTTGAAATATGGCGAACTAAGGTCAACTTCCGGGCCAGGATCTTCGTTTGTGGACAGGCTGTCACAATGAATGCGTGACAGCGCATCAGGGATGACATTCAGGCTTCCTTTTCGGTGCTCAGTAGTGAAGTCGAAACCCTGAGGCTTCAAACTCCACCGAGCAAGTCTACCGCTGAGGTCCTTTTGAGACATCAGCCATTTCAAGCTCGCATGATCCGTCCCTATCTTAAACGGCATACGTTCTATGAAGGGCCGGAACTTCTGTACACTTAAGATTGCAGCTAGGCATTCCTGCTCTGTGACGGTATAATTTCTTTGTGCTGAGTTCAACTTTTTCGAGACGTAGGCTATTGGCTTCTCGTGGCCATCGTCATCTAATTGAATCAGCAGGTATTGGTGGAGAATACCTTGTTGGCTCGCATCGCACTGTATAACGAACGGCTTGGTGAAATCTGGACTCACCAACAACGGAGCAGAGGTAAGTTTTTGTTTTAGCATCTCCAGAGACGTCTGGGTTTCGGGTGACTAGGGTTATTCAAGGTGTCAGTTATGGAGGCTGTTAGATCAGCATATTTAGGGATGAACTGCCTAAACCATCCCGCCATCACTACTAGGCGTCGGGCTTACCGAACAGTTTTAGGTGACGGATAGTCAACTATGGCTGAAATCTTGTCAGGGTCAGTCCTGATTCCTCCTTTCCCGACTATTAAACCCAAGTATTTAGTCTCCTGAATGCAAAACTTACTCATCTCAACGTTGATAGTGAGGCCAGCTTTCCCCAAACAATCCGCTACATGGGATAGCAATGTGAGATGAGAGTCAAAGTCTGATGACAGAATCAGTAAATCGTCCAAGTAGACGAGAACATTTTCACGAAGATCGAAAGGAATGACTTTATCCATGAGGCGGCACATCGTTTGTGGAGCGTTGCATAGGCCGCATGGCATCACTGTGTACTGATAGAGAAGGTGACCAGGTACAGTAAAAGCGGTCTTCTCTCTGGAATCAGCGTCTAGTAAGATCTGCCAGAATGCGTCTTACAGATCCAGGCTTGTAATGTATTTTGCCGGAGGAAGTCGACTCAGAAGCGCATCTATCTGCGGCAGCGGATAGGCGTCCTTCTTCGAAACGGAGTTGACTTTCCTGGCGTCAAAACAAAGCCGAACCTTTCCAGGCTTCCGCACTAGTACAACTGGAGAGCTCCAAGGACTCTGGCTCTCCTCTATCACACCCACCGATAGCATTCGCTCTACTTCAGCATACATCAAACTCTATACTGCCGGTGAAATCGGATGAAAGCGTTGTTTTATCGGAGCTGCTCATTCGTCTCAATCTTGTGAGTAACCAAAGATCTCTTTCCCAGGCCTAAAGAGGCGAAAGAAGGGAAAAGCTGTTTAGCAGCTTCTAGACGCTGTTGATCTAGACTGGAAAGAACATGGCGGTCGGTGTCATGAGTAGCTAGTAAGCTTGGTGTCACTTCTGCAACTATACCTAGTACATCTGGAGCCAACCCAAATAGACGCCAGAAGTCTATTCCTAGATATAGTGCCTGTGTGAGCCCAGGAACCACGTAAAAACGAACGTTTTGGGTCTTACCACGGAAAGTGATGTCCAAGCTCACATGCCCATGCCCAGTCGTCATGGCACTATTCGCTACTTGAACCTGTGTCCGATACCTCTTCCATTCAATCTGTGCTTCCGCAAGCTTCTCTAGAGCTCCCTGGCCTAGAATACTGACAGTGGCACCACTATTAGGTAATCCAGTCTCAGTTCGCCCGAGTAGTCTTACTTCGTTTCGAATGTCGTCTGGCATCGACACGGAAATCTGTGCCAGTTTTTTCCTTTCCAGTCTCATCCGTCGACACTATTCCCGCCAAAGAACGGTAGATCTTTTCTTTCTTGGTCTCATATCCAAGTCAGGATACATAATGTCAGCTAACTCCGCTACCGTGGAGAAGATTCGGTCTTTTACCACATTATATTTCTGCAGACGCGTGTGATACGGCGTCAGGCTCACGCCCACTCGTCATAACAGGGCTTGGTGGCCGTTTCAATACAGAAATGCCATGAGGCCAAATCTCCTGCTCAGTAACCTTGTCAGCTAAAGGTGCTGTCGGTGTTATCGGGACATCGAAGACTAAAGACTCTTCCAAAGTAGTGTCTAATAATGTCATTGGCTCCCCAGAAGTGGAAATGGGAGCCTGAAGATCTGCGGAGAAGTCTATAAGGTTGTCCGTCTCTATCAATCGATTGTTAAGTCTATCAGGTAGTTTGCTGATATCATCAGAGTCGCTGAGTGATATCAGTGGACAATTCGTGGATTCGTCGTTAAGGTCTGCTAATGGAGCGGACGTTCCTCCTTGTTCAAGGATTGAACTGGAGTGTTCGTTACAGTTGGTGCTCGGGACGTTGACGCTGGTCGAGAAAAGGTGTTGGAATTCCCGACCCGCCTCTCGTTTTTCTGTGCACAGCGTCCGCAGTTGGGCTTAAAAATGTTCTTGCGCCCGTATCCGTAGCAGAACACTTGCTGTCTCACTTGCAGGCAGTCTTGGTAGAAATGACCTTGCTGATCGCAATTCCAGCACACTACTATGTGTTTGGTCGAAATGGCTGACACGTTGCCTAAACTATTGCTATTGACAAGTCGGCGTTTAAGGTCTGGGAGCCGTCAATCTCGTTTACTCGTTGGTTCCGGTAAAGGTTCCAACTATCACCTGTCGCAATTCGTAGCTGCGTGGCTTGAATTCGAGTAACGAGCGATCTTAACTGTCCTATAGTATCCTATAGTATCGGTGGGATGCAGACATATCTTCTCCTGAATCTCAGGCAGTAGATTAGACTTGACGATTTCCAAGAATTTTTGATCTGGCATGGCGTTTTGCAATTGGTCACGCAACAACACTAAATGAAGGTGGTAAAAGGCGAATAGTTCACCAGGCTTCTGCTTTCGCGACATCAGCTGCAATCGGATTTTCAAATCATGTTTGGGCACTCCCCATTCAATCGACAATCCAGTTTTAACAAATTCCCAAGTTGGAAAGGGGTTGTGTCTTACTAGTGGCCAGTACCAGTCCTTCGCTGGTCCCGTCAATAACATGAGCATGTTCCTAACAAGGAGATCAACATCTCCTTCTAGAGCGGAGTGAGTGAGCGCTTCGACTCGAAAAATAAATTCATCTACTGAAAGCTCGGAGTTATTGCCATTGTATATCAGGTTCCATCTTCTGATAGGACTGCCTGATCGTCGTTGTCCTAAACTTGCCGGGATACGAAGAGATGGAGCTGGTGGAGGTTCCATAAAATTTAGTCTAGGCTGACCACTAGCTGAAGATGGTCGGTTAAATGACTGCCTACGCTCGTCGTGAAACACTATGGTATTCTCGAATCACCCATCGAAGGAGGTGGCGGTGAAAAATCGAGTGGTGACATTGCAGCTGATATTTGCTGCCTGACGCTATTTGCCAGTTCGGTTCGCAAGCTGTTTAGGCTCTGCTCGAGGCCTTCTCGAACCAAATCCTCCACCTGTATACGTAGACCTGCCAGCATGGCTTCAGTCGCTGCTGAGCTCTGTCCAATGCCAGAAGGCAGTGGGCTATTTCGTCGCAAGTTCGGATGGGAAAAAGTCGTGGAATGCGGATTTGACATTCCAGGTTATGGAGATCTTCGACTACCTGATGGCATAGTCAATGGGGGTGGTAGCTCAAATGTCGGTGCGCGCTGATTACGCTCGTTATTGACAGGTTTCGTCTTTGATTTCTTTGGAATGGCTCCGGTATGTTCGGTAAAGTCATATTGGGTAAGGTGAAGCCGACAGTTTGAACAATTAGCCTGTTCGCCTATCCACGTGCGCAAGCATGATTTGTGAAACACGTGTCCACACACAGTCTTAACAGGCTTTCGTTCGAGTAACGAGTCTGTATCTTGACAGATAGAGCACTGTTCTGGCAACCTATTCACATTGTCTGTCGTGGAAGGGGTATTCTCACGGTCCCCACCATGATGCAATCTGTCAATCGTACAGTCAAGATTTCACAACCTCCAAGGGTTTGGAAGAAATGCCAAGAAGTCCAAAAAAAACGAATGTTCGAAGAAGACAGCTAAGTCTTCCAAGATCGAGTTACCAGGAAGATCAATTTAAATTTCAAAACCAAATACAATCAAATAATCGAGGTCGCCACACTTTGCAACATGGGCGAAATTCTATCAAACGGGGAATTCAAGTTAATTCGTCGAAGCAGTAATATCGGACGATGCTTAAGTTCACATTCAATAACAAGGTACGAATTACTAACAGTATTCAAAGCCGTCTACAGTATCAAAAAATTCTCATAGCTAAATTTAATTAAAAATCAGAAATTCAAAATCGTACTAATTCCTCCCTCACTCTCCATGAGCCAACTCTCCAAACATAAAAGCCTCCAGGCCACTCTCCCTCTACCCAGGTGAGAAATAGAATGCAAGCAAGCGACGTGAATGTGTGCATGAAAAATTTTTCAGTTCTCACAGAAATCTGGGAAGAGTCGGGTTGGAGAAGCTAGGGACAGAAAATGATACTAGAGATTCTTCAGCCAGGCAGTTAGCAGTATGCCAACTCCTGATTACTGAAGGTCTCCAGCATCAATTTCATCCTCCAAAAAACTCTTTCCTTCCTCTTCACCTGATTGTCATGTCTAGGTGACCTTCCAGCTGGGCTAGTTGCTATCACTTGCGTACACTCATAATTTGTGATTGTCGTAAATGCCTAATAGAAAAATGCTGAACTACGCATGTTGCCTATTGAAATCAATAATTCAGGAAATGACTATAAGGTAATGGGTCCCTTTTGTCGAAGTAGAGTGTTCAGCTGAATGTAGGTATTTATGTTCTGAATGACGCAATTACTTCCACAACTTTTCTTGGTTGTCATACACGTGCATTTGTAGCCGGATAAATTAGACTTATAAACTAGAGCGATCTAACCTTATGTATGGGATCGTATCCAAGTCGCCGTGCTCTTGAAAGTTTCCGCTTCGTCTTCGTTTTCCTTAGTGACTAATTCCTTGGATTTCTTAGGCCTTTACTGCCTGAGCAACCGTGTATTCCACTATAAATTTTCACGTGATCGCCCATACAAGTCTTATTTAAAAATCAATATTCTACATAATTTCATTTGAAATACCTTTTCCTTTTGCAATTTTAGATGTCGTTATAATACATGTTTCAGCAGCTTGTTCCTACTCTTTGGCTATTGATTTCACTATTTAAGCACACTTTGTGAATCTCTTTGTGGAGGTATCGCACTTTAGATTATGGCGGTCTTTCGGCGGATTTCTTCCGCCCTCTCAGATGCTTCTTCTTATTTTTATACAACTTCTAGCGAGTGCCCGCCGTCAGCTGTTTAAAACGTGCAACTTGCGAGGATGGCAGCACATTCGCCATGCGCGTTTGTGTAGCATACTGTTGCTTAAATTATGCTACGACCATACATGTTCATAAAGCGAGTTTATTTAGTTTTTACATTGGATTTCCTTGATGACGATACCGACTTAGAGCTGCCGCAGCAACAAACTTGTCGATATGATGGTTTGTATCCTTTATAAATAAAAATCCCTTCACATTTTTAAAAATATGTCCATTTAATTGTGATTTCGCAGTTGTCACTTCGTTTTCTCCACATAAAACTTACGTCAACTTTTTACCAGCGTTAAAATGGTATTTTTTTGGAGACCGTGTTAAATTTTAACAATACCCGAACCACATACTCTCAGCTGTCAAAATCAAATTACGTCGAGAACGGCGACAAAGGTTGAATTATGCCTAATCTACAATGCATGGTAAAACCACGTCGTCAAAACAATTTGGATATTTTTGTTTGCTTCCCACTCTTGCATTCATGCTTGCAAAAATGTCTCTTCTCTTTCATTCATTTGACGACATGAGCACGAGCTTATGTGAAGTGCAGTTAATCAGCAAAAACCATGTGGTAATACCTCAGGTGAGTAGTTACGCTATGCGGATTCTGGACCACTTTTTTTAGCTTCCAAGATTTCGCCACAGATGGCTCTACCGTCGCTAGGTGGTTTGAATCGATACTAAATGTAGGTTTGTGTCTTGGCTGTATTGGTATGTGTCTTGGGTGCACCTGGTCTTGACTGCACCCTAGCGGCATTAGCCGGTACTACCAGCATGCTCCCGTTCTACGGTTTTCTTAGATACATATGTGGTGCACCTAAATGTAGGCTTTTTATCATCATTTTTCTTGAGCGCCTAAATGTAGGCTTTTGGTTTTGAACTAATAATTAAAGTTAACAATAGGAAATTTTTGTTCATGCCAATGGATTCTAGATGGTGGGTATGTGGAGGGATAATAAACGAGGGGGTAATGAAATTTTCATCAGAAATCCTCTACGGGCTCTGGTTTTCGAGATATTAGCGACATTTGTTCAAACAATTAGCTAATTGGCAATAATATAATTACTAATTGGCAATTAGCAGCTTGGTTGGTAATTAGCTAATTGGCAATTAGTAATGTGGTGTGATGCGCTTTACTGGAATTCTCATAAAATAAACAAATTTAAGTAATATCAACACTTGCTGCAAATATTTAATAGAAAACTTCAAGTTTAAGGTAAAAATATTGTTGCTGTGAGGTGTATTGATATAACTTTTTTGCTAAAAATAATGTTGTCAAACCAAATTAAATTTCAATATCACATCAAATTAATTATTTATTTCTAAATCTTAAGTTATAAACTTTTTCCATATGTTCTATATTCAAAATTGGTAGCAATATAAGTGAAGTTCTATGAATCCTATCTTGGAAACGAAAGCTATCCAGAGCATATGTCTCCTTTTCTGCGCTCATATTCAATTATATAAACTTGTGGAGCACTAGTACTAAACGTAACTTTCATTATCACTAATAATTTAGTAATATTAATAATAAAAAACTAGTTTCACATTATTGATTGTTTTATTTAAAGATTATAATAATTAATTGGCTACAGATTAATATCATGGCGAATAAGCTCTATTTTAAACGTTCGGCCGATAGGACCTCTATTTATAAGATAAGAATCTCCTGCAGTATTTATCTCCAGTATAGCATCGTCAGTAATTGTGCTGTACCGTGCAGGAAGGAAAAGTTGACAGTCCTCCAAGTCCAGGATGAAGCGAGATCCAAATGCAGTCTTACATCTTCTGACACCCAGAATCTTGTATTTCTTATTAAATTCCATTTCATATGTCTTTAAAGAAGGTGGGTACTGCTCCAGCTTCATCAGTTCCTCCATTGCGTTTGCCATTTCAGATTATTTTCTCCTTGGTTGTTTACGGTTTGAATTCAGGTTTGATTCAGCTCCTCAATTTATAGTCATGATTCCAAAGCAAGTTTAATCCTGCTTAAAGCAAATTTGCAATATCAGCACATTAAGCTGAATGATGCATGTAATTTGATACCACACTTCCTGTAAGCAACCCAATTCCAAAAATTTTACTGATCGAAACCGTTTCATTGGAATTCGTAAACATCCTGTTGTAAACAAATTTAAGCAATATCAGCAAATAATTCATGTTTATTCTACTGATCGAAACGTTTCATTGGAATTCGTAAACAAATTTTCATATCCTGCTGTAAACAAATTTAAGCAATATCGGCAAATGATTCATGTTTATTCTTTTCATACAATTTGATACCACACTTCCTGTAGGTAGCCAAAAAATTTATTGTTCCAAGAATCTTATTTGCAAATTCGACCAGCAGAATAAAGTAATCAAATTAATTTGAGTGATTTTCTTATCGTGTAATTTGATATCATCTCAGCCTGTAAGCAAATTCGTTGGAATTCATCCTGTACAATGATTATTGTAGCAGCAGGATCATTCATGTTTACAAACCGTTGCTATAAAAGCGTAAGCAAACTCTTGGGGAGCACCAGTCCATCTAAGTGATTCAAAGTGTTAGTGTTGAATAAAAGAATTAAAAATGTCTATCACAGTAATAAATGAAAGTTTTTCATTAATTAAGAAATTACAAGAAGATGTGTTAAGTGTTTCAATGATGCAAATTTTGTGAATAAAAACAATATTATTGAAGAGTGCAACAGAAACATTCGTAAATATCAAGCAGCATTTCGGAAATGTAATAAGAATGCTAGAAAACGACATTTGGACAAATGTATTGCTCAAATTAAATCGTTGAGAGTGTTCATCAAAGCTCCCCATCGAGGTGGAGGAATTAATCAACGATTAATAAGAAGTGATTTTGTTAAGTGGGAAGAAATGAAAACAGCATTCGTAGGTAGAATTAGGGCAGGTGTTATCGTGAATATAAGCCACCTAGATCCTAAGTTATTTATGCAAGATGCCTCCAAGTTACTTGCTCGCCGCATTAAGAATACATTAAAACAACAATATCATATTAAAGTTGCTACGACGTTTTGCGGTGAGTTTATTAAAGAAACTGGTGATAATGAAGTTATTAAAGACATTATGTACTTCCAAGCAAGAACTGCCCCAATCAGTGTGGAGGATAATTTGAATGAGTGTTATAAATTAAATATATACTACCCATTACTCACTCAACTAGAAGAGTTTCAAGAGAAAGATAGTGGTTGGGCACTGCATTCTGTAATACATTTAGCGGTGCATATCAACAAGTTTGAACCGATTCCAGTCCCGTTTTGTGTGGCCCATAGGACCTCTATTTATAAGATAAAAATCTCCCGCAGTATTTATCTCCAGTATAGCATCGTCAGTAATTGTGCTGTACCGTGCAGGAAGGAAATGTTGACAGTCCTCCAAGTCCAGGATGGTCCGAGATCCAAATGCAGTCTTACATCTTCTGACACCCAGAATCTTTTATTTCTTATTAAATTCCATTTCAGATGTCTTTAGAGAAGGTGGGTACTGCTCCAGCTTCATCAGTTCCTCCATTGCGTTTGCCATTTCAGATTCCTATCTCCTTGGTTGTTTACGGTTTGAACTCCAAAATGAAACTGATTGCAAATCTGATTCAGCTCCTCAATTTATAGTCATGATTGCAAAACAAGTTTAATACTGCTTAAAGCAAATTTGCAATATCAGCACATTAAGCTGAATGATGCATGTAATTTGTTACCACACTTCCTGTAAGCAACCCAATTCCAAAAATTTTACTGATCGAAACGTTTCATTGGAATTCGTAAACATCATGTTGTAAACAAATTTAAGCAATATCAGCAAATGATTCGTGTTTATTCTACTGATCGAAACGTTTCATTGGAATTCGTAAGCAAATTTTCACATCCTGCTGTAAACAAATTTAAGCAATATCAGCATGTTTATTCTTTTCATATAATTTGATACCACACTTCCTGTAGACAGCCAAAAATTTTATTGTTCCAGGAATTTTACCGATCGAAACTTTTCATTGGAATGTAAACAAATTTTCACATTTTCATGAATGCATTCATGTAAACAATCTTATTTGCAAATTCGACCAGCAGAATAAAGTAATCAAATTAATTTGAGTGATTTTCTTATCGTGTAATTCGATATCATCTCAGCCTGTAAGCAAATTCGTTGGAATTCATCCTGCGCATTGATTATTCTAGCAGCAGGATCATTTATGTTTACAAACCGTTGCTATAAAAGCGCAAGTAAACTCTTGGGGAGCACCAGTCAATCTAAGTGATTCAAAGTGTTAGTGTTGAATAAAAAAATTAAAAATGTCTATAAAAGTAATAAATGAAAGTTTTTCATTAATTAAGAAATTGTGAGAAGGTGTGTTGAAGTGTTTAAGTGATGCAAATATTGTGAATAAAAACAATATTATTAAAGAGTGCAACAGAAACATTCGTAAATATCAAGCAGCATTTCGGAAGTGTAATAAGAATGCTAGAAAACGACATTTGGACAGCTGTATTGCTCAAATTAACTCGTTGAGAGTGTTCATCAAAGCTCCCCATCGAGGTGGAGGAATTAATCAACGATTAATAAGAAGTGACTTTGTTAAGTGGGAAGAAATAAAAACAGCATTCGTAGGTAGAATTAGGGCAGGTGTTATCGTGAATATAAGCCAACTAGATCCTAAGTTATTTATGCAAGATGCCTCCAAATTACTTGCTCGCCGCATTAAGAATACATTAAAACAACAATATCATATTAAATTTGCTACAAAGTTTTGCGGTGAGTTTATTAAAGAAACTGGTTATAATGAAGTTATTAAAGACATTATGTACTTCCAAGCAAGAACTGCCCCAATCAGTGTGGAGGATAATTTGAATTAGTGGTATAAATTAAATATGTACGACCCAATACTCACTCAACTAGAAGAGTTTCAGGAGAAAGATAGTGGTTGGGCACTGCATTCTGTAATACATTTAGCTATGCATATCAACAAGTTTGAACCGATTCGGGGATCATTTTATATACCTCTACCGAAGGAGATTGCATCAAAGAAAGCTTGCATTAATTTGAGGAATAATGATGAAGCATGCTTCGCGTGGGCAATAACATCAGAGCTATATCCTGCAAATGTTCACTCCGATGGGATCTCATCATATTCACATTATTCTACTGTACTTAATTTAACTGGAATAACATTTCCCATGACGCTTAAGCAAATTACACAATTTGAAGGACAGAACGATTTATCAATAAACGTATTCATCCTAGAGAATGAGCGTTTCTTCACCACAGTTCCAGTTAGACTTACGAAACACAGGATGGAGCGAGATGTAAATCTCTTAATGCTACAAGATGACTATGACCAGGATGATGATGATGATGAAGATCATATGGATGATGATGATGATGACGATGATGATGATGATGATGCCAGCAGATATCATTTCTGCTGGGTTAAAGATCTTTCGTTCCTTGTATCGGGACAAACTTCAAAACATAAGTCTAGAGTGTACATATGCGACAGATGTTTGATCTACTTTTACTCTGAAGAAAAATTAGCATCACACACTCCCGAATGCGAGAAACAAAACGACTGTATGATTATGTTTCCCTCAAAGGAAAAGTAATGGTTGAAATATAAGAATTATAACCATAAGAATCCAGTCCCGTTTTGTGTGTATGCAGATCTTGAATCAATATTGAAGCCGATTCAGGGAAACGATCAAAATACACAGCGAATCCAGGAACATGAAGTTCACAGCATAGGATTCTATTTCCACTGCAAACATGATGCTAAGTTCTCATATTACAGAGCATATCGAGGCAAGGACTGTCAAAAATGGTTTGCATTAGAATTGTAAAAGATTGCATCCATAGCTGTATAGGAGAAGCTGAACATCAGGCCAATGCAACCCCCGACTAAAGAGGAACGGCTTTCACATATGGAAAATACTTGCTGCCATATATGTGAAAAAACGTTTGCAGCCGATGAGGAACGAGTCCGGGACCATTGCCACTTAATAGGAAAATATCGGGGGCCAGCGCACAATGCATGCAATCTAATGTATCAAGATTGCTCCATAGTTCCAGTCATTTTTCACAATATATCTGGATATGATACTCTCCTTATTATTAAGGATATAGCTACATCTTTCCCAGGAAATGTTGTTCTCTCGCCAATAAAGAAGGAAAGATATATCTCGTTCACCAAGCACATCGACGGCAACTACATAAAATTCAGATTCATCGATTCCTTCCGTTTTATGGCTGAGTCTTTAGATAAGCTATCATCATTGCTGCCGATGGATAAATTAAACACTACAAGATCAGTACGGCAGGGATTGGATGATGACACTGTCAAACTTCTTACACACAAGGGTGTCTTCCCATATGTTTTTATTGATGACTGGGATAAATTGGATTTCCGGAACTTGCCAACACAGGAAGCGTTCTACAATAAACTGACTGAAGACAATAAACTCCTGAGGACTACAATCATGCTGAAGAGGTCTGGCAGACATTTGAAGTACACACACTTTGTGAATATTCAGATCTATACCTTAAGACTGATGTTCTTCTATTGGCCGATGTGTTTGAGAACTTTCGAGAAGTGTGCATGAAGACATACAATTTAGATCTAGCACATTATTACACCATGCCAGGGCTAACATGGATGTGTGAAATTAGAGCTGATAACCGACGTATATATACTGCTATTCATACAGAGAGGTATTGGAGGTGGTATAAGTCAATGTTCGAACAGATATAGTAAAGCCAATAATAAATATATGGATGATTTTAAGCCTGAGGAGAAAGAGAAATATTTGATGTATTATGATGTGAATAACCTTTATGGATGGGCCATGTCACAGCATTTACCCACCGGAGGATTCAAATGGGTTAATGTTCCCAATATTGACGTTTCCGAAATTCCTGATGATTCTCCAACTGGATACATATTGGAAATCGACTTGGATTATCCTCAACATCTACATGATAAGAATAAGGACTTACCGTTTTGCTCTGAGCATGCAGCACCACCTGGAGCAAAATTAGAAAAGCTTCTGACAACATTACATCCAAAAATTGAATATGTTATACACTACCGAAATTTGAAGCAATGCTTATCACATGGACTCATCCTGAAAAAAGTGCACCGGGTTCTTCAATTCGACCAGTCAGCTTGGCTTAAACCATATATTGACTTAAATACTACCAAACGGATGCAGGCTACAAGCGATCCTGAGAAGGACAGCTATAAGAAGATTAATAATGCCATGGAAAATGTACGCGAATATAGCGATATCAAGTTTTGCGTAAAGTGGGAAGGTCGCTTTGGTGCAAAAGCTCGGATTGCGGCACCCAACTTCCACAGTACAACGATATTTGATGAGAATTTAGTTGCTGTGGAATAAAGGCGGCTCAAAATCTTATTCAATAAGCCTCTCTATATTGGAAGGGCAGTTATGGAAATTTCAAAGATATGCCTCTACGATTTCCATTACCGTTTTATGCAGCGTCAATTTGGAGATAAATGTAAAGTCATGTATACAAATACAGATTCTCTAATATATGAACTTGAAGAGAAAAATGCATATCAGTTCATGGCTGAAAATATAAACAAATTTGATACAAGTAATTACCCAGAAGATAATGAATTCAATTTACCGCTCATGAATAAAAAGATTCCTGGTCTAATGAAGGATGAGCTGAATGGGAAAATCATGAGCGAAATTGTAGGCTTGTACTCGAAAATGTGCAGTCTGCGTATAAACGCTGGTAAATCTGTAAAAAAAGCGCAAGGAGTAAAGGCTAATGTAGTCCAGAAGCATATCAATTTCGAAGACTACGTCGAATGCTTGAATAACGAGCGAATATTAACTGCCAATCAGAGCTCCATACAATCCCATAACCATAGCGAGTACACTTTCAGTCAAAAGAAGATCGCATTGAGTCCTTATGATATCAAGCGACATATTATGAGCGGAACGACAGATAATCTACCATGGGGGCATTACTCCATTTCATCAGATCAACAAGTAGCAGCCGCAGAAAGTATCTAAGTCAGGTGTAAATAGTAAATGAGTTATAGTTTTAGTTTCATTTATTCAAGTAATTTGCTTTAAACATGTATAATTGTAAAATAGAAAAAAGTATTATAATTATAAATTTATTGTAATTGTATTGTAGTTATAGTTGTTTTTCAAGAAATTATAAAACATCTTTGTTATTAATCCAAGAATTGTGTTTTGATGAAAATCCGAGCCATTTAACGTAAGCTTTATCTCCACTCCTCTTTAAGATTTTCTCTACGAGATATAGGTTTGGGTGTTTAACTGTCAGCAGATGCAATCCATAAAAGCTTCCTGTGATTGGATTTCCTTGATAATCTTCCAGCCGATATGTGATGGGGTTTGTGTTTTGAACTTTAATAATTTTAAAAATCTCAGCTGTCCAGTTTGGTGTATAGCCTTTTTCAAATATATGCTTGTATTTGCTGATGCGTACAAAATCTCCAACTTTATACTTTGCAGGAACAACAATCTTTATATGATTGTATACAGTTTAGAGCAGTTGTTTCTCATTGGAAGCTTTAATATCACGTGGTCTCACTTTCGTAGTTCGATGTATTCTTGAGTTGTATTCAGTGAGCAGTGACTCAAAATCTTATCAATAAGCCTCTCTATATTGGAATGGCAGTTATGGAAATTTCATAGATATGCCTCTACGATTTCCACTACAGTTTTATGCAGCGTGAATTTGGAGATAAATGTAAAGTCAAGTATACAGATAGAGATTCTCTAATATATGAACTTGAAGAGAAAAATGCATGAGTTTATGGCTGAAAATATACACATATTTTATACAAGTGATTACCCAGAAGATAACCAGTTCAATTTACCACTCATGAATAAAAAGATTCCTGGTCTAATGAAGGATGAGCTGAATGGGAAAATCATGAGCGAATTTGTTGGCTTGCGCTCGAAAATGTGCAGTCTGCGTATAAACGATGGTAAAACTGTAAAGAAAGCAAAATGAGTAAAGGCTAATGTAGTCCAGAAGCATATCAATTTCGAAGACTACGTCGAATGCTTGAATAACAAGCGAATATTAACTGCCAATCAGAGCTGCATACGATCCCATAAACATAGCGTGTACACTGTCAGTCAAAAGAAGATTGCATTGAATACTTATGATATCAAGCGACATATTATGAGCGGAACGACAGATAATCTACCATGGGGGCATTACTCCATTTCATCAGATCAACAAGTGGCAACCAAACAGCTCTGATAACAGGTAAATAGCTTTCCAAACAGCTCTGATAACAGCTTCACAGCTTTTCAAACAGCTCTTATAACAGGTAAACAGCTTTCAAACAGCTCTGTTAACATCTTAACAGCTTTTAAACAGCTCTGGTAACAGCTTAACAGCATTCCAAACAGCTCTGATAACAGCTTAACAGCTTCTCTAACAGCTCTGATAACAGCTTAACGGCTTTTAAACAGCTCTGATAACAGCTTAACAGCTTTTAAACAGCTCTGATAACAGCTTAACAGCTTTCCAAACAGCTCTGATAACAGCTTAACAGCTTTCGAAACAGCTCTGATAACAGCTTAACAGCATTTAAACAGCTCTGATAACAGCTTAACAGCTTTCCAAACAGCTCTGTTAACAGCTTAACAACTTTTCAAACAGGTCTGATAACAGCTTAACAGCTTTTAAACAGCTCTGATAACAGCTTAACAGCTTTTGTTACAGCTCTGATAACAGCTTAACAGCTTTTCAAACAAGTCTGATAACAGGTGAACAACTTTTCAAACAGGTCTGATAACGGGTCAAGAGCTTTAATCTACTCAGCAGGTCCACAGGATTCATCCTTTTATAGTAGAATGAAGGTATCAAATCCTTTACGGTAGCGAGCATTGGATGGGAAACATATTACTTACCATTAGTAGTACCATTAGTATACCCACTAATGCCACTAGGGAACCTTACTCAAGAAATGGCAATATGTAGTACCGGCTAATGCCGCTAGGGAACCTTACTCAAGAAGTGGTGTTTGCAGTCGATGGATCAATACACGCCCCCCTCATAAACCCAATAATAACAATAATAATTTGCTAAGAAAACATCAAACCAATATGATGTTTTGTTGTGAAATTCAAATGATGCTGATATCTACAACTTCCCCGCTAATAAAACTTATTGAGGTGCAGCACCTGTAAACAGTAAGAACCAAGAAGATGTCATACGTGATATCTACAACTTCCTCCCTAACAAAAGAAAACAGCAAAACAAAGGCATGGTGGTAGTACCGACTAATGCCACTACGGAACTTTACTCCAGAAATGGCGTTTGCGCGCGAATCAAAATTATGGAATATGCTAAATTGTATCAGGGCATTGGATGGGAAACATATCACCTACCATTAAATGCCTGTAGTACTCAAATGCCACTACGGAAACTTACTCACAAAATGGCATCTGTACTCGAATCCTGTAAAAGCCGAGGCGCATGCTGATATCTACAACTTCCCCGCTAATAAAAGAAAACAGCAAAAGCAAGGCATAGGTAACCTTACTTACGAAATGGCGTTTGCACTCGAATCCTGTAAAAGCTTCGATACACAGAACCCCCACTGACATCTACTAGAATCTGTTCATGGTGATGTTATGTTGTGAAATTCGATTGATGCTTATATCTACAACTTCCATGCTAAGAAAACTTATTTAGGTGCAGCACTTGAAAACAGCAAAACCACTAATAAAAGAAATCAGCAAAACCAAGGCATGCTGGTAGCTCCGGCTAATGCCGCTAGGTCATGCTGATATCTAGAACTTTCCCGCTAATAAAAGAACACAGCAAAACCAAGGCATGCTGATAATACCGGCTGATGCCGCTAGGTAACCTTTCTCAAGAAATGGCGTGCCCGTAGAGGATCTCTGATGAAAATTTCGTCCACCCTCCCACCCCACACCGCCAAGAATCCATTTCCATGAGCAAAAATAACTTGAAATATTAATACGCTAATATCTCGAAAACCAGAGCCCGTAGAGGATTTCTGCTGAAAATTTCATTACCCCCTCACTATCTTTATTATCCCCCCCCCCATACCCACCACCTAGAATCCATTGGCATGAACAAAAATTTCCTACTATTAACTTTAATTATTAGTTCAAAACCAAAAGCCTACATTTAGGCGCTCAAGAAAAATCAATCATTATTAATATTAATTCAAAACCAGGCGCAACACTTGAAAACAACAAAAGCCTACATTTAGGCGCACCACACATCCAAAAAGAAACCGTAGGATGCTGCCACGTGTGGGCCAAAGTGAAACATAAAACATCCCAAAACCGTAGCATGCTGCCACATTTGGACGAAAGTGAAGCAAAAAACTTTACATATACAAGAGAACCGTACCACACATCCAAGAAAGCCATAGTACCGGAGATGCTGGTAGTATCGGCTAATGTCTCACTGACATCTTCTAGAATCTGTTCATGGTGATGTCATGTTGTGAAGTTCGAATGATGCTGAACTCTCCGGCTACTAAAAGAAAACAGCAAAACCAAGGCATGCTTGTAGTTCCGGCTGAGGCCGCTAGGGAGCCTTACTCAAGAAATGGCGTCTCGAAAACCAGAGCCAGTAGAGGATTTCTGATGAAAATTTCATTACCCCCCTCCCTATCTTTATTATCCCCCCCCCCCAACATACCCACCATCTAGAATCCATTGGCATGAACAAAAATTTCCTACTATTAATTTTAATTATTAGTTCAAAACCAAAAGCCTACATTTAGGCGCTCAAGAAAAATCATGACAAAAAGCCGACATTTAGGTGCACCACATATGTATCTAAGAAAACCGTAGTACGGGAGCATGCTGGTAGTACCGGCTAATGCCGCTAGGGTGCAGTCAAGACCAAATGACACATCCCGGTAGTATCGGTTAATCCCGCTAGGGCGCAGTCGAGACCCAATGATGCACCCAAGACGCAATTGTGTTTCCAAGACACAAACCAATACATCCAAGACCCAAACCTACATTTAGTATGAACTCAAACCACCTAGCGACGGTGGTGCCATCTGTGGCGAAATCCTGGAGGCTAAAAAAAGTTGGCCAGAATCCGCATAGCGTAACTACCCAGATGTATTCAGCATAATTAAGAACCATATAGTGGAATTTAGAACAAAATAGCTGTAAGTAAACTGGAACTTGCGCTCTCAGTCTTAAAAACAAAGTTTTATATTAATTGTCTTGTCAAACTGCACTCTACACAACTTTTTAGTTTGCTATAATCTTATTGTATAAAGTATTGCGACCAAATACTCCTTTGATGTAATTCTGCAATGAAATCGAGAAATCAATTACATTTATGATAATTGACATGTCAGCAGCTGTTTAATTTGGTAGCTTACCACTTCTTAAATATTTCGTGTATATTTATGCATTTTTCAGCAAACGATATCGTTTTGACGACGTGGTTTTACCATGCATTGTAGATTAGGCATTACTCCCAACTCTGATTACGGCGACAAATTCGGTCGGCACCATTGGGTACAGCAACATGGTATTGCCATTAGGTCAACCTTTAATTTGTCGTCGTAAATGTCGTGTCGACATCATTGTATTTCGGCATACACGGACATATACCATAAAGTCGGAGATATCCCATAATGTCGAACTCGATGAGAACTTTTTTATGGCATATCTTTGACTTTTTTCCCTCATTTACGGTATATCCACGACACATATCTCCGACAAAATTTTTTCGATATGCTTGCCATACTCCTCTTACTCACTAGTTATTTCATAAGCTATTGTTAAAATGTGGTTGCCTCGCTCTAAATCTCTACAAAATATAAATCCTGCAGTAATGGAAATCCGCCTAGTACACTGTTCAAGCGAAAATTTCGCTTGCATTCTGGGCATATACGTAATTCTAAACGGGAAAAAGTTGTGGAGAAAATGTAAAATCACAAAAATTAATAACATTAAATTGACTGAAGTAATACACGTAAAATCCTTAGAATGTGTAGCAAACAGGAATGGGTGAATCGTGTATAAATCGAATACATGAGCGTAATTTTTTTAAAAGCAGAACATTATACATATGTAGGATTAAGTGAGATGCCGGAAGGAACAACTGGAAAAGCAACTGAATGATTGTCAAACTTTGTTTTGTTCTTTGAACAGGTTTATGCAATCTAAAATCCTTTTGCGAAATTTAACAAGAGTACGGAATCGGCTCGAAGGATGATAAGTATGGCAGCTTAACTCTAGGTTTACATCAAGGTATATAGAAGACAAGTATTTTCATTAAAAATTTTGTACTAGAACTGTGACGTGTTACGTCCTATAACGTATATACATTTCTATTGAAAAGACAGAGAGATGAGAGAGAATATTGTCTTCTCTGTACCGTACTTTCCTATACATTCGGACACAAATGGCGGAACGTGGTTCGTAATGGGAATATCTTGTATCTCTGTACCATGGGTTAACTAGCTTTGATAGAGGAAGGAAAGAATCCTGAGACATTTGTTTTCGAAGAGAACCTGGAAGAAACCGAAGCTGAAGAAGAGCCTGCGATGAAAATGGAACAGCTTTTGAGTACCTTAATGAGCAAAATGGAAGCCCGTTTTAATGAACAGAAGAATTCCAATGAGCAATAAAAGAACTCTCTCGAGGAACAAAAGAATTCTCTGGAAAACCGTTTAGATGAGCAAAAGAAATCTATGGACGAACAAAAGAGTTCTCTGAAGAATTGTCTAGAAACTCGTTTGGAGGTTCAGAAAAATTTTCTAAAAAGTTCTTTAGAAGAACAAAATTTGAAAATTAAAGGAATCGAGCAGGAAGTGGCGGAAGCTCAACAAAAAGTCACCGAGCAGCTTGACAGTTTTAAAGAGGATCTGAAAGAATAAAGCATAGTCAGCCTCTAAACGTAGCAACTGAAATATCCGGAGCAGGTAGAAGAACACTCCAATATTTGATGGACAAAATTCGTGGCATATTTTCAAGAGAGAATTCGAGCCAGCTTCAGAGGTAAATGGATGGAATTATGAAGACAAAGCTATAGCTCTGGTGTTAGCACTTCGAGGTCCTGCGTCAGAGCTCATACCAACTGTACCGATTGAAAATCAACGTAATAACTCTTCATTAGTACAGGCGATAGAATTACGTTATGGAGATGAGCACATGCAGCAAGTATATCGCTTACAGTTGCGCAACAGGATTCAAAAATATGGCGAATTACTATAACAACTGAAGACAGATGTAGAAAAATTAGCGCATCTTTCATTCTCTAGCGTGAATGCGGATTTTCTTAATGAAGTGGCGACGGAGGCATTTGTTAACGCTATTGCAGATCAAAATTTACAACAAGCGTTAAGGCTAGCAGGAAAGAAATCAACAGCAGAAGCACTAGCTATACATTAGCGTACGAATTCGCCAGACAAGCTTCACGGAGTGCAGTACGATTAAGAGAAATTTCAGGGAAGAATGTACTTGTAACAGAGTGCAATCATCACACAGCCTGCCTTCACGTGGTGTCCTTCGATGCTGGAATTGTAACAGACCAGGGCACCTTCAAAGAGACTGCAGAAAACGTCGCCGAGCGGAACTGCCAGAAGAAGAAGGGAAAGAAGAATGCCAAAGATGTCGAGCCAGGAAACAAGCTATACTTGGAGAGACTAGATATCAAGCAGGGACTAGTCGCATCACCTCTCCTGTTGAGCAGTCCGAAAACTAGTAAAAACCGACTTTGTGGGGCAGAAGTTGGTTGGTAGAATCGACAGCCGCGAGGTCATCATTCAAGTAGGCCAGTTACAGAGAAATAATAGCAGTCTTGTGTAGCAGAGGATTACAACCGCCGGTCTGTCGATCTGTCAGACAGATGGGTAGACTGCCAGCTTAGGTCCATTGACTACAAAACTCATCTTGGTGGCCAGGGTGGGTGGCGGCACAGCGTTTTGCCGCTAGCGTTCAGTCGGCGTGGGGTGGTTCTTGCCACCCACATCCCCTTGATGCTAGAAAGCTGTGCTAAGTATTCGACCGGACAGACAAACGGACATGTAGCTTAATGACTTGAACTGAATAGGAACTACGGACGGACGGACAGACAATAAGAAATTTATACGAGAAACTGCTTCCTTGGGTAACCTGAAAATCTGTATGAAAAAAAATAGGTATTTATCCTTTCCACAAAAGCTAAAAAAAAAGAAAATGAAAATGTGAGAAAGCATTGTCAACGCCGTACATTAATTCTGTTCACCCGGAGAACAAACAACGCTGATTGAAGGAACGAGAGAGAGATAGAGGGGACTCGTGGTCTTAGGGAGTCCCAGTTTTGGTTATGATTGAGCCCAATGGCTCCCATCCTCCCTGGCTAAGCTTCCAAAGCAAAGAAATTATATATATGCTCAGCCCCATATCATAAGTGTGTGCGCCCTAGCGTCGCTCCATCAGACCTCCACCACTCGTGCGCGGGCTTTATTCAAGCATTGTTATATGCGAGCACCTGTGTAAGAGAAACAACAACAAAAAACGAAAGAGAAAAAAGTAAAAACAAAAATTTTGGAAGAGAGTACAGCAACACTACTCAATTTATTCACGCTGCGCGTCCGTCGCTTATCCTTACTGCTTCTTCTTGATAATATTTATACAATCATCCATTTTCTTAACAATAGTCTAGCCTAAAATAGCCCTACTAGCTGACCTTAATCTACCCTATTCTTGCCTAGAGGACAAACAGATCCGGATCTAGGTTGCTTAAGAAACACAAGGGTTCTCGACATAAAAAAAAAATTGATCTGTTTAAGATAACCTAACTACTCTTAACTATGGTAAGTACACAAATGCAGAGTACTCAAATAGAGAGCAAAAGAAAATTTAGAATAAAAAAAACAAAATGCAAAAACTGACTTACTTCATGAAATAAAGCGTACGCTACCCTAGGCGGAGATATCCCACGTCTGCTGGAACGGTTGGTTTGACGTAGTTGGGGTGTACCCCTCTTCTTCTGGTGTGTACAGTCGCGGTGTACTTGCCTTATTAGGTGGGCTCATTGGCCTCGTTTTTTACTTTTTCTTTTTTTTTACTTTTTATGTCACTTTATTATTATATGTATCTACCTTTCTCGGTGATTATGATTATATTAAGACACTTTTCTGATTTTTTTGTGTATCGTTCTACTTAATGATTACAATTCGTTGTTCGCTTATTAATTGCAGCAATCAAATCTTCACAAATCCAACGTTATTTGTTATGTGAAAAAGCGCTGTAATCTTATTTTTGACGTAACTCAACAGGTGAGCAAAAAACTTTTAAAATATAATATTATCGGCACTTTTATTAATTTTCGACACCAGATATGTGAAAGCACTCTATTATTCAATAAAAAAAACTTAACCGGTGCGCAAATACTTTTAAAATGTGCTAATTTACACTTTTGTTAATTTTTTAGGCAGCAAATATAGAAAATCCAGTGATATCCAATTCACGAAACAACTCAACAGGTGAGCGAACATTCTTTTTATCATAAAAAAACCGCGAGACCAACCAAAAAAAATCTTACACCGGCGTTCACGATTAGATTTGCTCACACGACCTGATCGCTTAACTTCAACTCCCCTTTTCAGCTTACGAACCGTCTCACGTACCACTCGTTTTAATCTCCGCTTCCCAACCACATTCGAGCGCTCCAGCAGACACCAACCCAGCCGCTCCATCGCGACTCTACATGCTGTGCCAATTAGTTTAGCTTTGTCGTGCGTGTGTATAAGTATTGTGTGCAACTTATTCCTACTCAATACGTGCTGACGACAGAAAAATCGTTGGTTCTTCTTTCGCTGTGTTGCAGAGAAACAAGAACAATGAAATTATTAATTTAATAATGTATAACTTACCTGTGTTCTAGTGCAATATTGCAAAGTTTTTGTTTGTGCTTGTTTTCCTGAAAGAAATGGACAATAGTGGATTTATCAACTTAATGATTCAGAACGTACCTGTAATTTAACGCAAGGTTTTACCTAGTTTTTTTTTGTTCTTATTTTAATGAAAGAATGGGAGACCGTAGAATACCATAGTATAGCTGTGCAGAACTTACCAGCGAATTGGCGAGATTTTTGCGAGATTGTTCTTTTGAATTTGAATGCTTCAGAACTTACCTCCGATTTATTGAAATTGTGCGCAGAAGAAGAAAAAAAGAAAAAAAAACGAAGAAGAAGGCTGAACAAGGATTCCTCGGACCCGCAAACCTCTCCATATCACCGCTGGCGCTTGGCAGAAATTAGAAGACTCCAGACCAGGTATATGCCTGGGCACGTGAGTTTGCCAGAAGTCGTTTTAACTTTATGCCTCAGTTCCTCATATTCCCACGAGTTGAAATATGGCGAACTAAGGTCAACTTCTGGGCCAGGATCTTCATCTGTGGACAGGCTGTCGCAGTGAATGCGTGACAGCGCATCAGGGATGACATTCAGGCTTCCTTTTGGGTGCTCAATAGTGAAGTCGAAACCCTGAAGCTTCAAACACCACCGAGCAAGTCTACCGCTGAGGTCCTTTTGAGACATCAGCCATTTCAAGCTCGCATGATCCGTCACTATCTTAAACGGCATAAGTTCTATGAAGGGCCGGAACTTCTGTACACTTAAGATTGCAGCTAGGCATTCCTGCTCTGTGACGGTATAATTTCTTTGTGCTGAGTTCAACTTTTTCGAGACGTAGGCTATTGGCTTCTCGTGGCCATCGTCATCTGATTGAATCAGCAGGTATTGGTGGAGAATACCTTGTTGGCTCGCATCGCACTGTATAACGAACGGCTTGGTGAAATCTGGACTCAGCGACAACGGAGCAGAGGTAAGTTTTTGTTTTAGCATCTCCACAGACGTCTGGGTTTCAGGTGGCCACTTGAACTGACTAGGGTTCTTCAAGGTGTCAGTTATGGAGTCAGTTAGATCAACATAGTTCGGGATGAATCGTCTAAACCATCCCGCCATCCCTAGTAGGCGTCGGGCTTGCCGAACAGCTTCAGGTGACGGATAGTCAACTATGGCTGAAATCTTGTCAGGGTCAGTCCTGATTCCTCCTTTCCCGACTATAAAACCCAAGTATTTAGTCTCCTGAATGCAAAACTTACTCTTCTCAACATTGATAGTGAGGCCAGCTTTCCCCAAACAATCCGCTACACGGAATAGCAATGTGAGATGAGAGTCAAAGTCTAATGACAGAATCAGTAAATCGTCCAAGTAGACGAGAACATTTTCACGAAGATCGAAAGGAATGACTTTATCCATGAGGCGGCACATCGTTTGTGGAGCGTTGCATATGCCGAATGCCATCACTGTGTACTGATAGAGAAGGTGACCAGGTACAGTAAAAACGGTCTTCTCTTTGGAATCAGTGTCTAGTGGGATCTGCCAGAATGCGTCTTTCAGATCCAGGATTGTAATGTAGTTTGCCGGAGGAAGTCGACTCAGAAGCGCATCTATCTGCGGCAGCGGATAGGCATCCTTCTTCGTAACGGAGTTGACTTTGCTGGCGTCAACACAAAGCCGAACCTTTCCAGGCTTCCGCACTAGTACAACTGGAGAGCTCCAAGGACTCTAGCTCTCCTCTATCACTCCCAGCGATAGCATTCGCTCTAATTCAGCATCCATCAAACTCTGTACTGCCGGTGAAATCGGATAAAAGCGTTGTTTTATCGGAGTTGCGTCATTCGTCTCTCTTGTGAGTAACCAAAGATGTCTTTCCCAGGCCTAAAGAGGCTGTTTAGCAGCTTCTAGACGCTGTTGATCTAGACTGGAAAGAACATGGCGGTCGGTGTCAGGAGTAGCTAGTAAACTTAGTGTCACTTCTGCAATTATACCCAGGACATCTGGAGCCAACCCAAATAGACGCCAGAAGTCTATTCCTAGATATAGTGCCTGTGTGAGCCCAGGAACCACGTAAAAACGCACAGTTGTCATGGCAACATTCGCTACTTGAACCTGTGTCCGATACCTCTTCCATTCAACCTCTGCTTCCGCAAGCTTCTCTAGAGCTCCCTGGCCTAGAATACTGACAGTGGCACCACTATCAGGTAATCCAGTCTCAGTTCGCCCAAGTAGTCTTACTTCGTTTCGAATGTCGTCTGGCATCGACACGGAAATCTGTGCCAGTTTTTTCCTTTCCAGTCTCGTCCGTCGACACTATTCCCGCCAACGAACGGTAGATCTTTACTTTCTTGGTCTCATATCCAAGTCAGGATACATAATGTCAGCTAACTCCGATTCGGTCTTTTCCGCATTATATTTCTGCAGACGCGTGTGATACGGCGTCAGCGATTGTAAACCAAGCTCACGCCCACTCGTCATAACAGAGCTGGGTGGCCGCGTTAAAACAGAAATGCCATGAGGCCAAATATCCTGCTCAGTAACCTTGTCAGCTAAAGGTGCTGTCGGTGTTATCGAGACATCGAAGATTAAAGACTCGTCCAAAGAAGTGTCTAATAACGTCATGGGCTCCCCAGAAGTGGAAATGGGAGCCTGAAGATCTGCGGAAAAGTCTCTCAGGTTCTCCGTCTCCTTTTAAGTCTATCAGGTGGTTTGGTGATATCATCAGAGTCGCTGAGTGATATCACTGGACAATTCGTGGATTCGTCGTTAAGGTCTGCTAATGGAGCGGACCTTCCTCCTTGTTCAAGGATTGAACTGGAGTGTTCGGTACAGTTGTTGCTCGGGACGTTGACGCTGGTAGAGAAAAGGTGTTGGAATTCCCCACCCGTCTGTCGTTTTTCTGTGCGCAGCGTCCGCAGTTGGGCTTAAAAATGTTCTTGCGCCCGTATCCGTAGCAGAACACTTGCTGTCCCACTTGCAGGCAGTCTTGGTAGAAATGACCTTGCTGATCGCAATTCCAGCACACTACTATGTGTCTGGTCGAAATGGCTGACACGTCGCCTAAGCTAGTGTCGCTGCCTGTTGCTATTGACAAGTCGAGGTTTAAGGTCTGGAAGTCGTCAATCTTGTTTACTCGTTGGTTCCGGTAAAGGTTCCAACTACCACCTGTCGCAATTCGTAGCTGCGTGGCTTGAATTCGAGTAACGAGCGATCTTAATTTTCCTAGAGTATCGGTGGGATGCGGACATATCTTCTCCTGAATCTCAGGCAGTAGAGTAGACTTGACGATTTCCAAGAATTTTTGATCTGGCATGGAGTTTTGCAATTGGTCACGCAGCAACACTAAATGAAGGTGGTACAAGGCGAATAGTTCACCAGGCTTCTGCTTTTGCGACATCAGCTGCAATCGGATTTTCAAATCATCTTTGGGCACTCCCCATTCAATCGACAATCAAGTTTTAACAAATTCCCAAGTTGGAAAGGGGTTGTGTCTTACTAGTGGCCAGTACCAGTCCTTCGCTGGTCCCGTCAATGACAGGAGCATGTTGCTAACAAGGAGATCAAAATCACCTTCTAGAGCGGAGTGCGTGAGCGCTTCCACTCGAAAAATAAATTCATCTACGGAAAGCTCGGAGTTATTGCCATTGTATGTCAGGTTCCATCTTCTGATAGGACTGCCTGATCGTCGTTGTCCTACACTTGTCGGGATACGAAGAGTTGGAGCTGGTGGAGGTTGCATAAAATTTGGTCTAGGCTGACCACTAGCTGAAGACGGTCGGTTAAATGACTGCCTACGCTCGTCGTGAAACACTGGTGGTGGTCTCGGATCACCCATCGAAGGAGGTGGCCGTGAAAAATCGATTGGTGGCATTGCAGCTGAGATTTGCTGCCTGACGCTATTTTATAATTCGGTACGCAAGCTGTTTAGGCTGTGCTCGAGGCCTTCTCGAACCAAGTCCTCCAGCTGTATGCGCAGACCGCCAGCAGCGCTTCAGTCACTGCTGAGCTCTGTCCAATGCCAGAAGGCAGTGGGCTATTTCGTCGCAAGTGCGGATGGGAAAAGGTCGTGGAATGCAGATTTGACATTCCAGGTGATAGTCAATGGGGGTGTTAGCTCAAATATCGGTGCGGACTGATTACGCCCGTTATTGACAGGTTTCGTCTTTGATTTCTTTGGAATGGCTCCGGTATATTCGGTAAAGTCATATTGGGTAAAGTGAAGCCGACAGTTTGGCCAATTTGCCTGTTCGCCTATCCACGTGCGCAAACATGCTTTGTGGAACACGTGTCCACACACAGTCTTAACAGGCTTTCGCTCGAGTGACCAGTCTGTATCTGGACAGATAGAGCACTGTTCAGGCAACCTATTCACACTGTCTGTCGTGGAAGGGGTGTTCTCACGGTCCCCACCATGATGCAATCTGTCAATCGTACAGTCAAGATTTCACATCCTCCAAGGATTTGGAAGAAATGGCAAGAAGTAAAAAAAAAAGCGAATGTTCGAAGAAGACAGCTAAGTCTTCCAAGATCGAGTTACCAGGAAGATCAATTTAAATTTAAAAAAAAATACAATCAAATAATCGAGGTCGCCAAACTTTGCAACATGGGCGAAATTCTATCAAACGGGGAATTCAAGTTAATTCGTCGAAGCAGTAATATCGGACGATGCTTAAGTTCACATTCAATAACAAGGTACGAATTACTAACCGTATTCAAAGCCAAACAGACACTGCCGTCTACAGTATCAAAAAGATTCTAATAGCTAAATTCAATTAAAAATCAGAAATTCAAAATGGCACTAATTCCTCCCTCACTCTCCAGGAGCGAACTCTCCAAACATAAAAGCCGCTCTCCCTCTACCCAGGTCAGAAATAGAGTGCAAGCAAGCGACGTCAATGTGTGCGTGAAAAATGTTTGAGTTCTCACAGAAATCTGGGAAGAGTCGGGTTGGAGAAGCTAGGGACAGAAAATGATACTAGAGATTCTTCAGCCAGGCAGTTAGCAGTATGCCAACTCCTGATTACTGAAGGTCTCCAGCATCACTTCCATCCTCCAACAACTCCTCATGTCTAGGTGACCTTCCAGCTGGGCTACTTGCTATCACTTGCGTACACTCATAATTTGTTATTGGCGTAAATGCCTAATAGAAAAATGCTGAACTACGCATGTTGCCTACTGAAGTCAATAATTCAGGAAATGACATAAGGTAATGGGTCCCTTTTATCGCAGTAGAGTGTTCAGCTGAATGTAGGTATTTATGTACTAATGACGCAATTACTTCCACAACTTTTCTTGGTTGTCATACACGTGCATTTGTAGTCGGATAAATTAGACTTATAAACTAGAGCGATCTAACCTTATGTATTGGATCGTATCAAAGTCGCCGTGCTCTTGAAAGTTTCCGCTTCCTCCTCGTTTTCCTTAGTGACTAATTCCCTGGATTTCTTAGGCCTTCACTGCCTGAGCAACCGTGTATTCCACTATAAATTTTCACGTGATCGCCCATTCAAATCTTATTTGAAAATCAATATTCTACATAATTGCATTTGAAATACCTTTTCCTTTTGCAATTTTAGATCTCGTTCTAATACATGTTTCAGCAGCTTGTTCCTACTCTTTGGCTATTGATTTCACTATTTAACCACACTTTGTGAGTCTCTTTGTGGAGGTCTCGCACTTTAGATTATGGCGGTCTTTCGCCGGAATTTCTTCCGCCCTCTCAGATGCTTCTTCTTGATTTTATACAACTTCTAACGAGTGGCCCGCCGTCAGCTGTTAAACGTGCAACTTGCGAGGATGGCAGCACATTCGCCATGCGGGTTTGTGTAGCATACTGTTGCTTACATTATGCTACGACCATAACATGTTCATAAAGCGAGTTTATTTAGTTTTTCCATTGGATTTCCTTGATGATGATACCGACTTAGAGCTGCCGCAGCAACAAACTTGTCGATATGATGATTTGTATCCTTTATAAATAATAATCCCTTCACATTTTTAAAAATATGCCCATTTAATTGTGATTTAGCAGTTGTCACTTCGTTTTCTCCACATAAAACTTACGTCAACTTTTTACCAGCATTAAAATGGTATTTTTTTGGAGACCGTGTTAAATTTTACCAATACCCGAACTCCATACTCTCAGCTGTCAAAATCAAATTACGTCGAGAACGGCGACAAAGGTTGAATTATGCCTAATCTACAATGCATGGTAAAACCACGTCGTCAAAACGATTTGGATATTTGTGTTTGCTTCCCAATCTTGCATTCATGCTTGCAAAAATGTCTCTTCTCTTTCATTCATTTGACGACATGAGCACGAGCTTATGTGTAGTGTAGTTAATCAGCAAAAACGATCTGGTAATACCTCAGGTGTATTCAGCATAATTTAGAACCATATAGGGGAATTTAGAACAAAACAGCTGTAAGTAAACTGGAACTTGCGCTCTCAGTCTTAAAAACAAAGTTTTATATTAATTGTCTTGTCAAACTGCACTCTACACAACTTTTTAGTTTGCTATAATCTTATTGTATAAAGTATTGCGACCAAATACTCCTTTGATGTAATTCTGCAATGAAATCGAGAAATCAATTACATTTATGATAATTGACATGTCAGCAGCTGTTTAATTTGGTAGCTTACCACTTCTTAAATATTTCGTGTATATTTATGCATTTTTCAGCAAACGATATCGTTTTGACGACGTGGTTTTACCATGCATTGTAGATTAGGCATTACTCCCAACTCTGATTACGGCGACAAATTCGGTCGGCACCATTGGGTACAGCAACATGGTATTGCCATTAGGTCAACCTTTAATTTGTCGTCGTAAATGTCGTGTCGACATCATTGTATTTCGGCATACACGGACATATGCCATAAAGTCGGAGATATCCCATAATGTCGAACTCGATGAGAACTTTTTTATGGCATATCTTTGACTTTTTTCCCTCATTTACGGTATATCCACGACACATATCTCCGACAAAAATTTTTCGATATGCTTGCCATACTCCTCTTACTCACTAGTTATTTCATAAGCTGTTTTTAAAATGTGGTTGCCTCGCTCTAAATCTCTACAAAATATAAATCCTGCAGTAATGGAAACACACCTAGTACACTGTTCAAGCGAAAATTTCGCTTACATTCTGGGCATATACGTAATTCTACACGGGAAAAAGTTGTGGAGAAAATGTAAAATCACAAAAATAAATAACATTAAATTGACTGAAGTAATACGCGTAAAATCCTTAGAATATGTAGCAAACAGGAATGGGTGAATCGTGTATAAATCGTATACATGAGCGTAATTTTTTTAAAAGCAGAACATTATACATATGTAGGATTAAGTGAGATGCCGGAAAGAACAACTGGGAAAGCTACTGAATGATTGTCAAACGTTTTTTTTGTTCTGTGAACAGGTTTATGCAATCTAAAATTCTTTTGCGAAATTTAACAAGAGTACGGAATCGGCTCGAACAGCAGGATGATAAGTATGGCAGCTTAACTCTAGGTTTACATCAAGGTATATAGAAGACAAGTATTTGCATTAAAAATTTTGTACTAGAACTGTGACGTGCTTCGTCCTATAGCGTATATACATTTCTATTGAAAAGACAGAGAGATGAGAGAGAATATTGTCTTCTCTGTACCGTACTTTCCTATACATTCGGACACAAATGGCGGAACGTGGTTCGTAATGGGAATATCTTGTATCTCTGTACCATGGGTTAACTAGCTTTGATAGAGGAAGGAAAGAATCCTGAGACATTTGTTTTCGAAGAGAACCTGGAAGAAACCGAAGCTGAAGAAGAGCCTGCGATGAAAATGGAACAGCTTTTGAATACCTTAATGAGCAAAATGGAAGCCCGTTTTAATGAACAGAAGAATTCCAATGAGCAATAAAAGAACTCTCTCGAGGAACAAAAGAATTCTCTGGAATCCCGTTTAGATGAGCAAAAGAAATCTATGGACGAACAAAAGAATTCTCTGAAAAATTGTCTAGAAACTCGTTTGGAGGATCAGAAAAATTTTCTAAAAAGTTCTTTAGAAGAACAAAATTTGAGAATTGAAGGAATCGAGCAGGAAGT
The DNA here is from genome assembly GCA_963930735.1 of Dioctria linearis. Taxonomy (NCBI): domain Eukaryota; kingdom Metazoa; phylum Arthropoda; class Insecta; order Diptera; family Asilidae; genus Dioctria; species Dioctria linearis. The sequence goes on along the minus strand of OZ005741.1, from coordinate 173,399,848 downwards.
GGCGGAAGCTCAACAAAAAGTCACCGAGCAGCTTGGCAGTTTTAAAGAAGATCTGGAAAGAATAAAGGATAGTCAGCCTCTAAACGTAGCAGCTGAAATATCCGGAGCAGGTAGAAGGAACGCTCCAATTTTTGATGGACAAACTTCGTGGCTTATTTTCAAGAGAGAATTCGAGCCAGCTTCAGAGGTAAATGGATGGAATTATGAAGACAAAGCTATAGCTCTGGTGTTAGCACTTCGAGGTCCTGCGTCAGAGCTCTTACAAACTGTACCGATTGAAAATCAACGTAATTACTCTTCGTTAGTACAGGCGATAGAATTACGTTATGGAGATGAGCACATGCAGCAAGTATATCGCTTACAGTTGCGCAACAGGATTCAAAAATATGGCGAATTACTATAATAACTGCAGACAGATGTAGAAAAATTAGCGCATCTTTCATTCTCTAGCGTGAATGCGGATTTTCTTAATGAAGTGGCGACGGAGGCATTTGTTAACGCTATTGCAGATCAAAATTTACAACAAGCGTTAAGGCTAGCAGGAAAGAAATCAACAGCAGAAGCACTAGCTATACATTAGCGTACGAATTCGCCAGACAAGCTTCACGGAGTGCAGTACGATTAAGAGAAATTTCAGGGGAGAATGTACTTGTAACAGAGTGCAATCATCACACAGCCTGCCTTCACGTGGTGTCCTTCGATGCTGGAATTGTAACAGACCAGGGCACCCTCAAAGAGACTGCAGAAAACGTCGCCGAGCGGAACTGCCAGAAGAAGAAGGGAAAGAAGAATGCCAAAGATGTCGAGCCAGGAAACAAGCTATACGTGGAGAGACTAGATATCAAGCAGGGACTAGTCGCATCACCTCTCCTGTTGAGCAGTCCGAAAACTAGTAAAAACCAACTTTGTGGGGCAGAAGTAGGCCAGTTACAGAGAAATAATAGCAGTCTTGTGTAGCAGAGGATTTCAGCCGGCGGTCTGTCGATCTGTCAGACAGATGCGTAGACTGCCAGCTTAGGTCCATTGACTACAAAACTCATCCTGGGGGTCAGGGTGGGTGGCGTCACAGCGTTTTGCCGCTAGCGTTCAGTCGGCGCGGGGTGGTTCTTGCCACCCACATCCCCTTGATGCTAGAAAGCTGTGCTAAGTATTCGACCGGACAGACAAACGGACATGTAGCTTAATGACTTGAACTGAATAGGAACTACGGACGGACGGACAGACAATAAAAAATTTATACGAGAAACTGCTTCCTTGGGTAACCTGAAAATCTGTATGAAAAAAAAATAGGTATTTATCCTTTCCACAAAAGCTAAAAAAAAAAGAAAATGAAAATGTGAGAAAGCATTGTCAACGCCGTACATTAATTCTGTTCACCCGGAGAACAAACAACGCTGATTGAAGGAACGAGTGAGAGATAAATTGGACTCGTGGTCTTAGGAGAGTTCCAGCTGTGGATATCTTTGAGCCCAATGGCTCCCATCCTCCCTGGCTAAGCTTCCAAAGCAAAGCAAGATATATATGCTCAGCCCCATATCATAAGTGTGTGCGCCCTAGCGTCGCTCCATCATACCTCCACCACTCGTGCGCGGGCTTTATTCAAGCATTGTTATATGCGAGCACCTGTGTAAGAGAAACAACAAACAAAAACGAAAGAGAAAAAAGTAAATACAAAATTTTTGGAACAGAATACAGCAACACTACTCAATTTATTCACGCTGCGCGTCCATCGTTCATCCTTACTGCTTCTTCTTGATAATATTTATACAATCATCCATTTTCTTATAAATAGTCTAGCCTAAAATAGCCCTACTAGCTGACCTTAATCTACCCTATTCTTGCCAGGACTAACAGATCTGGACCTAGGTTGCTTAAGCAACACAAGGGTTCTCGACATAAAAACAAAATTTGAGCTGTTTAAGATAACCTAACTATGCTAAGTACACAAATGCAGAGTACTCAAATAGAGAGCAAAACAAAATTTAGAATAAAAAAAACAAAATGCAAAAACTGACTTACTTCATGAAATAAAGCGTACGCAACCCTAGGCGGTGATATCCCACGTCGGCTGGAACGGTTGGTTTGACGTAGTTGATCGCTAGCAGCACTTAACTTCAACTCCCCTTTTCAGCTTACGAACCGTCTCACGTACCACTCGTTTTAATCTCCACTACCCAACCACATTCGAGCGCTCCAACAGACACCAACCCAGCCGCTCCATCGCGACTCTACATGCTGTGGCAATTACTTTAGCTTTATCGCGCGTATGTATAAGTATTGTGTGCAACTTATTGCTACTCAATACGTGCTGACGACAGAAAAATCGTCGGTTCTTCATTCGCTGTGTTGCCCTGGCAAGCGGCAATTGGTGAATGGCTAGCCGAGTTGCCGTTTGTCGATTGGAATTTTCGTTGAATTTTTCCTGGAAGCGAGGAAATTGCTTGGTAACAGATAGAATTCATCTATCAACTCACTCAGGACGACGGAAATCCCGCGGAGTGCCGAAATCGGGTTCAAGCTCTAAGGAAATTGAAGAAAAGACAGGAAATTAACATCCTTCAAATGAAGGCTACGCCAGAAGGGGTTAGTAGCAAAGGCTGGGACCTTCTAAACTCAATAGTTTAGAGATAATATACTATAAAAAAAACTACACTCTGCAGAGACTCCGACCTAACTCGCTGACGATGGGACACTCTTTTTTTGGAAGACAATTGAAGAAAGAACAGGAAAGTAAAATCCTTCAAATGAAGACTAACCCAGAAGGGGTTATTAGCAACGTGAAAGAGGTTTATCACCCACCACTGAAGAAGCAGCAGGAGGGTTTGCGATAACCTGTAGTTCGCAAGTCATGCTTGCCGGATGCCTTTTTAGGGCTACCGAGAGCTAAACTACTTTTGTCATGACTTAATATCTTTAGCATGGTAAACTCCCATAGCGAGACCCTTGTCATTCTTTAAACGGTATGAGACTCGACCTATGCGTCCGCCGACAGTAGCTTAGAGGAACTTAGGTGCTAGTTTAGCGGCGAAATGATCCACTGCACTACTTTGCACAAAGTTCCTAACGTAAACTGTCTGCCCGGATATGAAGGATCTTTCACGTGTTTGTAGGCTATAATTGGCAGAGTACCTCTTGTATGCTTCAGCCAGATGCTGTTTGACACGCTCCCATAGCAAGTGAAGTCTATGGTTGGTGGGCAAGATCTCTGGTGCACCACCAAGCTCTGTTAATAACTCTCGCATCAGATTATAGGAGTCCCCATGCATTGCTGGATGCCTTCCAAATGATAAGAAGTATGGCGAGCACTTCGTTGACTCATGGACGACGTTTCGTATGGCGAAAGCAATTGCACTCAGTTGCTCATCCCAGTTTCGGTGTTCATTCCCAACATAAGCTCGTATCGCTTCAAGGATCGACTGGTTCACTCGCTCAGAAGCGTTGGATTGTGGAGAATAGGGTGGAGAGAAGGTGTGCGTTACTCCATATTTCTCCAGCAGCTCAGCAAGCAACCGAGAAGCGAACTGACTGCCATTGTCGGAATGGAAGTGTTCAGGAACTCCGAAAACGTGAAAGACTTCTTGCTCCTAGAATTTAGCAACTCTCGAGGCAGTGGCTTCCGGCATCGCTTTCAGCAGGACAAATTTAGTGAGATGGTCGAGTAAAATGAATATATACTTGTTTCCGTTACGACTCCTGGGGTAGGGGCCTAAAAAGTCGCAGAACACGCGCTGCCACGGTAGGTCAGTCTCTCGCTGTGCACCCAAAGGTGGTCTGGGTGTATAATTTACTGGTTTGACCATCTTACAAATTTCGCAAGCACGGATAAACTTCTGCACATCGGAAACCATACTCGGCCAGTAATAAGAACGTCGCAATTTTTCCAGGGTCTTAGCCACGCCGAAGTGTGCGGAGGTTGGTGCACAATGTTCCTGTTCGACCAAACTGGTAGTTACTCCCTCTGGACCCACAACTTCCAATGAACTTCACGCGTGGTTGTACGGTTCTTAGGTGAAGAGAAACTAATGTAGACTTTGCCATTATTAACTCGTAGGTCTGCCCAGATGGCCTTGTAGCCGTGGGCCTTTAAAATTATTTGTAGTAGGCATAGACTTAAGTTTTTAGTACTGTGTAAAATCAAATAATGTTTTAATAAATAAGTAAATAAATAACTCGTAGGTTGGGAAAAGAGTTCGGATTTGCATTCACGCGCTGTATTCTTTCAACGTAGGTCTTTTCTTGAAAAGCAGGTTCCTCTATGGTGAGGGATTCGATGACGGTTGCGGTCGCGACGGCGTCAAGGGGGGAACTGCTCACATCATTAGCGAAAACTCGTGAAAGAGCATCTGCGGCTACGTTTTCACGTCCTTTGCGGTACTCGACTTTGAATGGGAAGGCTTGGAGCTTAAGACTACACCGTGCTAGCCTGCCACATACATCCTTCTGGTCCATGAGTCATTTAAGGCTAGCATGATCGGTGATAATCGTGAACTCCAGGCCCTCGATACCGCACCGAAGCATTCGAGTTCTGTAATACTGTAGTTGCGCTGAGCGCTGTTGAGCTTCTGCGACATGAACGCAATGGGGTGTTCTCCCCCGTCAGCCAAACGCTGAAACAAAACGCTTCCAACGCCTGTAGCATTGGCGTCACATTGATTGTAGAATGGTCGCTTGAAGTCTGGATTTGCAAGAACCGGGGCGGTAGTAAGACATTATTTACGTTTATTGAAGGATTGTTCAGCATTTTCATTCCATACGAATTTCGTATTTTTCCTTAAAATATCGGTGAGGGGACTGACAATGGTGGCAAAATTAGGAATGCACCGCCTGTACCATCCGCAGACTCCTAGAAAGCTTCATACCATCTTAACAGTGTTTGGTCTTGGAAAGTTAGAGATGGCAGTAACTTTCTCAGGATCTGTGCACATACAACCATCACCTACCACAAAACAAAGGTATCTGACCTCCCTCATGCAAAACTTACTCTTCTCCACGTTGATCGTGAGGCCGGCACTGCGTAACAAAGAGGCGACAGTAGTCAATAGCCTGAGGTGTTCACCAAACGTGGAGGAGGTAATAAGCAGGTCATCGCGGTAGACAGACATCCGGTCATGAAGTTGATGAGGAACGACCTTGCACATCAACCGACACATAGTCTGTGGGGCGTTACAAAGGCCGAAGGGTAGTACTGTGAAATGGTACAAGGGTCCACCCGGAACTGCAAAAGCCGTCTTATCTCTTGAAGACTTAATTAGGGGAATCTGCCAAAAGGCTTCCTTTAAGTCGATGGCTGAGATGAAGCGTGTTTCTTGCAATTTACTGAGGATACCGTCCATAAGTGGCAGAGAAAATTCATCGGGGACAGTTACAGAATTTAGTTTACGTGCATCAAGGCATAGTTTGAAGATTGAACGATGTGCAAACGCAACATACGGGCTTTCTCACCAAACTTTACCGGCACTCAGATGTGACCCAACACCTGCTGTTGTTGCCCATCAGCGGTTGCAACTTTTGACGGTATAGAGTGGAAAGCTATTCCTAGCTTCCCCAGAAAGCTTTCGGCTCCAAGCCCTAATGCACTAATGCTTGCTCCACTGTCTAAGAAACCTCGAATTCGCTGTCCTTTAATAAAGACATCGGCATATGGTCGAGAGTCTGCTGTGTTCATGATGACAGCCTCTGCTATGGAGGCCCTCAAGCTTCTGCGGAATCGGTAGTATTTGCGGGTGCGCGGACTCTTTCGAGAAATGGGTTGCTTCTGGCTGTGCGTTGAGACATCACAAATAGGTTTATTATGCGATCTGTAGGTAACGACTGACGGGCAGCTGTCGGAAGAGGCACAGGAGCAGTTGTCAGCGAAATTTGGGTCACTGTTAGCGGAGACGTTTTCGTTTTGCACTTGAGTGCCGACATAATGGCTTTCAATTCTAGGTGAGCATTTATTCCGATTCGCTAACGATGTGGAATTAGTAGAGGGGATACTATGATGTTTGGAAGTGTCGGCAATATTGATGTGATTTTCGGTTACCAGAATGGGATTACTGACCACACTGGATGAAGCTAGCGATGTCGATTGGGCTCGGTCTTGGTTGCCGCCTCTACTTTGGAACGGGAATGAATATGAGCGGGAGTCAGAACACATGGAGTTCCGGCAGCATTCTGACTCCGGTGGTAGTTTAACGATGCGCATTTCGGCACTGTGGTTTAATTGTGTTCGCTGCAACGCAGCCGTAACAAAAAATGTGCTGTGGACCCAGTGGACAATCGTGATATGTATGACCCTCTACTGCACAGTTCCAACAGGTCAACCCCGGCGGTCTACGGGGCATTTGGTGATCCCGTCGCAGTAGTGTGGGCCGAGTACTGCCTTGGAGTTCATCACTTCAGTTGAGAAAGGTGCGTTGGAGGTCACGCCCAGATACGGACTGTCCGAATATAACTCATGAGCTGTCCGCCGAGTTACTGTTTCGCGCGGAGAACCTATCTCTGACCATAGCTTCTCGAACTTGGTACATAAATCCTTTAAATCTAGCACATTACCTGTGTGGTACATTAATAGTGCCTCCTATAGGACTGCCTTCATATTGAGTCGTAGAACTTCAACAAGTTCGCTTTCCGGGATTGGATTAGTCATCTTGCACACCAGTGCATGGACTGCCAACCGATAATCACTGAATGATTCACTCTGCTTTTGCTTTCGGCTTTCTATTAGTTTGCGTATTTCGTAATCAGTTTCCTGACTTCGAAATTCTTCCACAAACGCGATGCGCAGGTCTTGCCATGAGGGATTTCGTCCCTGTGTTCGCAGGTATAGCCAGTACCAGTTTGCAGCCTTGCCTATGACAAGCGATTGGAATCCTGCACAGAGTTCAGCCGCAGAAACGTGTTTTACGCGAGCCGAAGATTCTATTCTGAAAATAAATTCTGTTACCTCCATTCCAGTAACACTTTCAAAGGACAACTTCCACCGGAAGACAGGGTTTTGAGTAACGTTCTGCGCCGTTCATTCCACGCAGGCGGCTGAGTGGTGTCAAACGGTGACAAAGTGACAGCGGTTGTGACAATGGGGTACGACTGTGAGAGCGGCACACTAAAGGCACTCGGTCTTTGGAAGGTGTTTGCTCCGAGCGCCAGCCCAGGGCTAAGCCTACCTGATGCTGTAGAAGCAGTGACGTTTCTGGGCCATCCTTGAAGATGAGCTGTTAACGGCAGTGCAATGGAATATGTGTCGACTAACGAAGTGTGCTCCTTCGTTGTGTTATATTTCTTTCGACAGTGCTTGATAATTAATTGTTTCTTCCACTTTTAAGAAATCTTGTTATATTAAACACTACACAAGGGTTTATAACGATGGGTATGATTTATTCAAATCCGTTATATTTTTCTGCTTTATATTTATTTATTTTGTAAATTTACTTACGTAAAGGTTTATAGTTAATCCTATTTCTACGTTTACATATTAAGTCTGTTATGCGTCACCATATATCCTATTTTCCGTCACTTCACTTTTGCTAATAACTCCCACTGGCTAACTAATTATCAAACACTTAATTATATTCCAATTTCCTACAATTAAGATCTGCTTAAGAAAACACATTTCATAACTTTTCTTAATCTGCTCACATTTAAACCATTGCACTATGTACGGTACTTTCTTTTCTGTTTATTGGAAACCCCAACTTGTTAATTAGTTGTCAAAACTTAATTTCGTTCTAATTTCGTACGTTTTAGATTTTTCTTTTCATTGCGCGCGGACCCGTTCGACCACCAGACCAACAGCTCAACTCTTATTTTCAAACTAAACTCGCTTTTTAATTTTTTGCCGAACCGCCGTATTTTAAGACAAAAATCCAACTCAACTCTTGATCACATTCATCGTGATCAGGAGCCGTTGTTCAGGATCGAAAATGCTAAATTGCATTTTGTTATCCTGAGAAAATTATGCGCGTTGGACAAATGGCTTCAAAAATGTAATCTTACACTTTTAAAAACATCAGCCACCGTCCCGTCGTTTGAAAATCGCGGCGCGCATATACACACAATGCATTTATGCGGCGCGCATTTCTTATCGTGTAAGCTTTTTATCGTAATATGGATGTACGTATGTACATACATCTTGAATTTTTTCGTGGCAAATTGTACTGAAGGTACGATTTGCTTTTTGATTTATTTTTTAATTAAATTGTTGAAATGACAAATTTTGCTGAAGGCAAAATTTTTCGTGGAAATTTTTAAGTAAAACGACTTGGGTTGTAAACTGAAACTTTTGTTTTTCCCAAGTCGTTTTATGGGAAAAATTTTATGAGTTGCTTGGAATGTGAAGAAAATTACTGATGCAATTTTCTTCACCCTTTTGGGAAGATAAACTTATCATTTTGTATATGATTAGTTTATTGAATTTTATAATTTATGAATTTCTTTTCATTTTCCTCTTTAGGTTTTCAGGTGCAAGATTTTTGTAAAGCTACCCATTTATACATATATGTACATATGGTACATATATGTACCTAGGGTTTTATATATATAACATTCCTTCCCCCGCGAAAAAGAGAATTATTCTTTGAAGAGGAATAATTCTCGAAAAAACTGTGTGGGTGTAGATTCTGTATGGGGTGTTTTATCAAATTGAAATGAATTTGATATCGTACTCCTTAAAAGTAATTAAAAAAAATAAAAAGAGTGCCATGGGTCCATAGCGTCGGGGTCTGATACAGTAAAATGCATCTTGCGCCGGCTTCGAAATTAGAGCGAGAAAAAAAATTTGAGATCTGTGTTCTTGTAGCTACATACATACAAAATGCATAAATTGCAATTTGTGTCATATTGTGTGATTTGAAAGAATGAAAAAAGAATAAAAACAACTGCTTTTGCTACTGGGGTTGCGTGGGCTTCACTGAGATAAGGGCTTGACACATTATGATCGTATCTCCATCGGTTTTTGCTAACGTTAGGGGTTTTGCCCTTTATATGGAGCGATTTCTGCGATTATCTTCACAGTTTTGCTAAAATGGAATTCGGAGAAGTCATTGGACCGCGTGCTCGCTACGTCTGCTCCAGGCCCCATTGTGTTAGGGTGCTGGCAATTTCCGTACAGAGTGTGGCTCCCCGGTGAAGGGGATTAATCCTGCTGCTGTGCAGGGATGGACGCCCAGATATTTGTATCTGGTCCGCTCCTCCCGAGGTGGATAGCTTTCACCTGGTGGAGCTCTGCCTATCTCCTCATAACGGGAGTTCCTGGGTGCCTTTAGGTAAGTTTATTTTGTGGTGAACAATAACTCTTCATTGGTTCTAACTACGGTTTTTTCTTTTTCTTTTTAGGAGCTACCCTAGTATTGTCGGGAGAGGTCGGCTGGTGTGCCTGCCTGGTATGTAGGACCCACCCCAGCTACATGCTGCATGGCGATGACGTGGTCGCTTGGGCCAACAATCCTGTATTATTTTTATTTACTGTTTTTCTATTTATAATGTTAGTACTTACTTTAACTTTTCATTTTATATCTATTTAGCATAGTTATTTATGTTATTGTATTTTAATATCTTATTTGCTAAATAATTATTTTTTGTATTGCTTAATGTTGCTGCTTATATTTTTTTTTTTTTGTAATTAAATCTTGACTATATCTTAACTGGTTATATAGTTGTTTTAATTCTAATCTTTTATGCTTTTCTTTCTTCTATTTTCTTAATTCCTAGAGCTTTTAATCTATTTTGTTGAGAGCTTCCGAATTGTGTTTTCTTTTGAATTATATTTTCTTTCTCTTAATGTCTAGTTTTTATTTCACTTATTTTCTATCAGCCAGTGTAGTAAAAAGGAGAGAGGGCTGTGCTTGTAACAGAACAATAGCGAAGAAAAAGGGAAAGACAAAAATGGGTATTGCGGTGCTTGACTTATACTAATTGTATAGATCTCGCTTTAGAGAGACTTTGGGTACGTTTTAATTTTTCTTGGGGTGTTGCGTAAACCGGTTCCATAGGAATGTTTTCAGCTGTGGGCTGTTGTCTGCGGTTAGCCACCACAGATGCAATTAGCAACAAGAGTTCTGTCATTGATAGGGATGTAATAGAGAGTATATGAGGAATGTTGGCCTTTGGTCCAAAGTGAATGCTGTTCACTATGGTACTAATTTCGTTTAGAGATTTTGTATCTAGGTGGATACGTTGGTTTGTATCATCTTCGAGGACTAACGTTGGTTGTTTCTCTAGGTTTTTAGGAGCCGATATTTTGGACATATATTCTGCCAATTCCTCCTGAGCTTGGTTTGTGCCTGGGAAGTAAGTTGGTTGGAAAATTTTTAGCGGATGCAGATATTCTGCTTCGTAATACAGAGTGTGAGGCCCTATTTGCAAGGAACATTGTTCGTCGACTGTCATGATTCCTTGTCCTGTAAGACGATGAGTGAGTAACTGTTGAGTACAGGTTATATGTACTATAGTGGTTTCGGTTAAGGAGTACAGCCACGAATTTGGTTTATTGAGCTTAATTATTGTATCTCTTGGGGGAATTTGAGCTCTGATTTTACACTGTGGGTGTTCCCCCAGTGGATTGAATAGAAGTTTGATAACACATTCATCCGTTTTTGTAGCTTTGGTGACTAGTGTATTCAGCTTACCAACCCACGTATCCTCATCGATTCCCTTTGAATTTTTTTTTAATGATCTCAGGTTTTCTGGCTTCAGCAACAGAAATTCCTGGGTCTTGATTTGACTTGCCACATGGGAATATCCGATATCAGGTATTATTGAGTTGTCTGCGTCCACCCGTATGGGAAAACATCTAATCTGTTGGATTTTCATCTTGGGTATATTAAAAATGGGAAGTGTGATTCGAATCACGAATTTTTATAAATGTGTCTTGATTGCTGCTGTTTGATACAAAACTGATAAGCAGTCCTGAAAATTGGGACAAGCGGAGTGAGGTTTGTGACAAATCTCTTGCAAATGATTTGGGGAAATTAAAAGGGGATGAATTTGATTATTTCTACTGGACACTATTATGTCCAGTAGAACTTGTTGTCTAAATTCCAACTCTATCATTTGTAGTGTCAGACTAGAAACGATCTCTTGTCTTATTTGGTGGGTCATCAAATCATCCGTTGTATTCTGTAGATGGTTAATCTGATTGGTTATCTGATGTTGTCGTTCAGACAGTAAGGATAAGGGTTTTTTAATTTGCTCAAAAGTGGTTTTTATTACGCTGATCTGTTGCTTTTCCAGGTCAGCTCAGGTTTGAGTATTTACCTCTAATTCGCTTAGTCGGCTGTATACCTCTTGCTCGTTTCCACTATCCATGGTGCCGTAAAGATAATGCATCGCATTTCCAATTCCGTCGAAGATGGATCGGGGCTTGCGTGATTTGGGCACAGCTTCCCTAATAACACTGGTACGCCTGTTGATATTTTCCATCAGGGCGTGTACATGTTTTGTCTGTAGCGTACAAAGGTCCTGTATAGAAGACCCATTTCCACACAATTGGTGTATGTAGTGTTCCGCTCGTTCTGCTAGTCGCGTCTGATTTTCTAACTCAGCTACGTCCAATTCAGTGATGATGCTCTAAGTTTCGTGGTAAACCGATAAGCTTCCGAGATCCTCAAATAGTACTCCCGTGTTATTTAGGGGAGTGATTGAATAAGGTTCCTCAGCGCGGGCTCCTATCGTGGTCAGGGACAGTCCGTAGAAAATTTTTGACTGCATTGTTATTTAGGAGAGGACAGGATAGGGTATTAAAATGGGTTTTTTGTTGACTTCGTAGCTTACATGCTATTATATATGTACCTTAGAATTACTTAGATTATATAGACACCATGTTATTCGTAGAAAGGTTTTAGGTGGTTGCTGTGTACCGTCACCTCTCGTTTACGAATTTTAATTGTTGTGTTAACTGGGCTGCGGATGCCGGTTACCGTATAGGGTCCTACCCAAATCTGGGAGAGCTTATGTTTACGACTTTCGCCCTTGAGTAGAACCTTATCTCCTCTGTGAAATGTGAGGGGACGTACAGCTTTGTCAGAGTAATTTTTCGAGCGTTGTTTACTCATCAGTAGATTTTTCCGTGCCATGGCGTTAGACTTTTGAAGCTTATACCTGAGAATATTGTAGTAGCTCTCGTGATTATACACGGGGTCGGGGTCTCGTTTTCAGTTGGACGGAACGTCCGCTGTAAAGCCGTAGAGGCAGTCCATGGGAGTTAATTTTGTCCCTTGGTATACACTATTATTGTACACGAAAACAGCGGTTAGCAGATAACTATCCCATGACCTGGGATTATTGTCCACTATAGTTCGTAGATATTCAATCAATGGTCTATGAGCACGTTCAAGTGCTCCATTTGATTGTGGGTGATAAGCAGAGGTTTGCAGCTTATTTATCCTAAGGAGTTTGCATACCTTTTTGATTAGGTCACTCAGAAAATTACTTCCCTGATCGTCGAAGAAAATTTGCGCTAGCGTTATAGCTTCCCCATTTGGTATGGCATACCAATCTACAAACTTCTTGAGGTTATCCTGAAACCTTAGTATATATTTGCTTCCGGATTCAGTCTCCTCTAGTGCGCCGACTATATCTAGATAGATTTTATCGAATGGTTGATCCGCTATGTCTGTAATCACCATTGGCATTTTATAGTGTGGTGAGGCCTTCATGGTTTGACATTTGGCACGCCGCTTAATGTGCTTTTTGATGTGACTAAGCATGTGCCTCCACCAGTACTTTCTTCGAATCCGCTTATAGGTTTTTATCCCTCTCTGATGGCCGCCAAAGGGCGAATCATGGTAATCTTTTAAGATTAATTGAATCTCCTCGGGGATCACAAGCCCCAACTTCAGGGGGACGAGTTTCGTCTATAATTGGTGGATTAGTACTAGGTGGACTGTCACGGTCTGCGGCCTCTTCTGGATGATGAGCTTATTCCTTTTGTTTGGCCTGGCTGTCTTGATTTGTTACACTTTCCTGAATGTTTCGTGTCTGGGCTCTTGTTACTGCATTGCATTGCAGACACTCCTTAAGGTCCGATGAGTATTTTTCCTCCTCTATGTTCGAGTCCATTTGGTGGTGGACTATAGCTTCTACCGTGAAGGTTGTAGTTTCCTTGTCTTTGTTATTATCCCGTGGAATGCGGCTTAAAGCGTCGGCATTCGTGTTGTACTTTCCGGGCTTATATTCAATTTTATAATTGAACTCGGAAAGTTTATGGTGAAATCTCACCAGACAGGAGTGGTTTGAGATCTGTAGAGACCGTGAACTCTCGGCCTTGCAGATAACACCTGAAATTTTTAGTCGCCCAAACTATAGCCAGTAACTCTTTCTCAATCGTGGAATAGTTACGTTCGGCTTTGTTCAGGGTACGGCTGGCATAGACAATGGGCTGGTCACTTCCTACCTCTCCTTGAGAGAGGACTGCTCCAAGAGCCTCGCTGCTGGCGTCTGTAGTAAGGTTAAAGGGTTTTGAAAAATCAGGATGTATTAAGAGTGGAGGGGAAATTAAAGCGTTTTTTATGCTTTGAAATACCTCTTGGCATTTCTCAGGCCACTCAAACTTTACATCCTTTCGGAGTAAGTTTGTTAGAGGACGTAGTGTTTTTGAAAAATCGGGTATGAATTTTCTGTAGTAATTGGCAAGGCCCAAAAATGATTGGACTTGCCTTACTGTCTTACGAATGGGGAAAGTTTGGACGCATGCCGTTTTGCTAGGGTCAGGTAGTGCTCCTTGGTTAGAACATTTGTGTCCTAAATACACTACCTAGCGCCTGAGAAATTGACATTTCTCAGGTTGAAGTTTCATGTTATTTTCTCGTAACCTTTCAAAGACTTTGCGAAGCTTTTCGTTGTGGTCTGCCAGACTTTTTGCATAGATGACGATGTCATATATGTAAACGAAACATTCTAGGCCTTGTAGGCCAGTTAATATGAAATTCGTTAAACGCCGAAATGTGGCCGGGGCTCCTTTGAGCCCGAACGGCATGCGTTTGAATTCATAATGCCCGTAGTTGGTACTAAAAGCCGTTTTTGCTCGATCTTTCGGAGCGACGAGTACCTGATGATAGCCGTTGGCTAGGTCTAGAGTGGTGAAGTATCTTGAATGGCACAGTTGATCGAGGATATCCTCAATCCGTGGTAGCGGAAAGACGTCGCCAATTGTTTTTTTCGTTCAACTTACGGAAATCAACGACGATGCGCCACCTTTTCTCACCATCTGGTCCCGCTTTTTTGGGGACGACTAGCAATGGCGAGTTCCATGGGCTTTTGCTGGGCTGGACAATATCGTTGTCCAGCATTTCTCGGAGTTGCTCATTTATGACATTTCGCTGTGCCTCTGGTAACCGGTACATCTTTTGGTTAATAGGTGCTTGGTCTTGCACCAGAGGGATGTCGTGGGTGATGGCATTGGTATGTGTAAGCCTGTCACCTTTTAAAAAGAATATGTCATCATACTCATAACAGAGATTTGTTATTGAGGCTTTTTCCTCAGTATTTAAAGTTTCATTCAGACTGAGTTCTTGCTCTAATCTGGTGAGGCGGGTCTGAAGACTGGTGTCTTCTTGTTCGACATCGTTTGGGAACTAGTACCTTATATGTTGTAGGGTGGCCGTCTGATCGGCGCGTATTGCCCTGTTTTTATTACTCTTAATTCTAGACTTACTTAATGATTTTATATTATTTATTTTACCTCTTAACCTACTTGTTTTATATATGAGAGGCGCTGGGCCAGATAGATCTGCGGGAGTTGCTACTGGCAGATCGTTTGTGTGCTGGCCAGCGCCTGACGTTGGGGTTTTCATGAGGGACCCGCAAGCGTCTTGGAGCCATTTCTGAATCTTAGGTATAAATATAACATGGTGCTCACTATCGCCGTCATTTCGACTCATGGGATTCGAAGGATGGGCTGTTGTAATAACTTTATCTGGCTCTCGTTTGATGGGGACGACAATGTAGTCTTTAATGGGAACGAGATTTAGGTTCACGCTGTTTAGAACTACTTGTGAACTGCGTATGTTGAGGATTCCTATGGGGACTACCTTTGACCCAGCTGAGAGTAAGCTGTTTGCTGAGAGTAAGCTGTTTGCTGAGAAGACTCCGTCGTCTATTTCTTTCGACAGACTGAGCATTTCTTCCTGCAACTGCAACGGAACTTTGACTACGATCTGAGGCCTTTCTGGGACGCACACAGGTTCATTTAAATTCACATGATGCTGTACAGTCTTACAGGCCGGATCTTCGGTAATCAAGTCACCCTTTTCGCGTTCTTGTAAGTCACAGCCGACTTCTTCTGACTGAGAAGCTTTGAGAACACTTCGGGTAGAAGGTGTATCCCCGTCGGGTTTAATATCTTCTACCAGTGTCTCTTTGTTGACTGTGTTTTGTGAACACGAGTTGTCCGATGCGGTTTCTAATGGAACAGCAAACTCTTCAGAATTGGTTTCCGTGCGAGAAAATCGCAGAACCTTGTTGGGTCCCTCAACTGTGTCTTCATAGCTGGGGCTGCCGTTGCGCCGTTCTTCAGTACCGCTGCCTCGTTGCAAAGCATCAACAACTGCTTCACTCTTGTTGTGAAGGCAGTGAGACTTTCCAACGGCTTTTGCCTCATTGTGATCAATTTGTTGACCACCTCTTGGTACGATTCTCGTGGTAGGTAGGTTCTGTTCAGACGTTCCTCCACTTCACTAAAAGTAGTTGGAACGTCCGAAGCAAACAGCTAATAGGCATCGCCACGAAGCCTTGTGGGCAAAATGTGTAAGAAGGCTGCTTTTTCTTCCTCACCTAAACAGTGTAAGGCCTGTTTGCAACAGCCAATAAATGTTTGTAGCTCACGACCTAACTTTGGAGCATTTTCACCCGAGAACAGAGGAACAAGTTGTGCCGTGAGCTTAGCCACCTTTGGCATAATCTACCATTGTGACTATTTTTATATTTGTAGGCTTGTAGGGTAGTCTGCTTGTGCCTTGTCGAGTTTCAGGGCTGGTTTCTGGGCTTGGTTCCGTGAAGAATACTTCTAGCCAGCCACTAAGGAGATTTTCGGCCGTAGTCTCGTCAGAGGGATCACAACCTATGTCACTGTCACTTTCAGCACTTACAACTACACTGGCTGAGCTATTATCTAAACCTAGTGAACGTGAAAGCCCGGCGAATTCGATAAGCTCCTGTTTGAATCGCTCTGTATCTTTTTTGAATTTTTCGATTTTTGTCAGCCTCTGCTCTCTGCCTTGACTTAATCTGTGGTCAAGAGCGTCGCAGTGCGTGACCGTGAGCTTGTCGGATTCCCGTGCCTACTCTAAAAACTTATCTAAAAATTTATGTAGACTTACTTTAGATAGAACTGTGGGCCCTGTTAAAACGGTACCGCTTCGAAGGCGAACTCCAGTTGTTTCTTGCTGTGATGGGTCTGGATTCTGGCGCTCCTGGCTACCTGATTGTGCTGCGATGTCTTCTGAGGCGTCGTCTGTACCATCCCGGAGGTGTTGTGAATTCTCACCATTCTCACCTGGGGATTGCTCCGCGTCGGATGAAGGTGTAGAGTTTTCCTTTGCATGTACCTCCCGCGTTGTCCAAAAGGGGGTTTCCAGCCTTCTTGGAGTATTCCCTTCTGGAATGTTTTTTGCTACTAGGGGGGCTCCTGCCGTCTTAATTCCCTTGGCTGAGATTGAAAGGGGGGCTTTGGCCGACTTCGAGATCCCTTTCAATCCTGGAACGAAGTTACAATTTTCCGGTGCTTCTGTTTGCTGCCGGGGGGCCCTAGGGCGACTTATTTCCATATCCAGGGGAAAGGATGGCTTGGGGGGGGGGGGGGGGGGGGTTAGGGTATTTTCACTTTTTTTCATTATTTTTAATTTTTTGAAATGAATATATAACATTTCAAGAATATTGTGTCCAAATTTCAAGTAAATCGGATCAAAATCTACGAAGTTATGAGCGTTAGCGTATCCCTCCTGCCGGTCTCCTGTATTGTATTTATATCCCCAAATTTTTCCCGCTATAAAAGTATACTTCAGGTAGCGTCCTGCATATTCGGTGCATCTAGAAGGAGGCGATTTGCTCTATGGACCTGGGATAGATGATTCAGTGTGAGCATAAAAGAATTATAGTATTTTATTCCGCATTATCTACTGCGAAAAACTTTAAAGCGTTCTCCTGAAAACATCATTTTCAAAGTCGGTGCACACGAGTACTCAAAAATTAATTGACCGATCGTTCTGAAATTTTGCGCAGTGCTTCTTCATATAATTCATCAGGTAACGCTGGGAGCTTTTCCGGTTTTTTGAAAATTATCAATTTTACAATAACAAATAGGCGGATTTTTCAGCGAAAATCGCATTTTTGACTTCAAAGTGACGCCAAAAATTTAAAAATCAAAAAAGAAATACCCCCGGCGTTACCTCGACAAACATCTCCTTTAACGAATGCCGTTTGAATTTTTGCTTTCAGATAATCCTACTTCGCGAAATCGTGTGCACGGCAAATCAACTTTTTTTCGAGACGCCTCCGGAGAGTCCCTGCCAATCACTTGTTTATCAATTTTTCTCCATAAAAATTTAACATAATAGTCTTGAAATATACCACTATTATGTAGAAAAAGATTTGATAAATTATCGCTATTTATTTCGCCTCAAAAAATCCTCAAAGATATGCCTTTTTTCACTGAAAATACCCTACCCCCCTCCCCGTAAGCCTTCTTCGAAATCCCCTTCCACCCAGAAACGATGTTATCTTCCTTCTGGAGTTAGTTTTGAATGGGTGTCCGTTGTCCTGACTTCTTCTCGGTGCTGGGAAAGAGCTTCTGGTAAAGTCCCTTGTTGATGTTTCTTTTTTCACTCACTGGGGTGAACGCTTGCTCGCCTGGAGCAGAGGCGCCTACAGATGATATCTACCCCGAGCGTTGGGGGTGGCGTGGCCTTATAGCTTGGCTAGTGTCACAGGTTCCCCGTAGATTCGTGTAGGACCAAGGCTTTTCAAGCGTTTACGATCGTTTAACTTGACCAAGCTTCCTTGATCCTACCGGCTGCGCCAATTTTTGTTATATTTCTTTCGACACTGCTTGATAATTAATTGTTTCTCCCACTTTTAAGAACTCGTGTTATATTAAACACTACACAAGGGTTTATAAAGATGGGCTTATGATTTATTGAAATCCGTTATATTTTTCTGCTTTATATTTATTTATTTTTGTAAATTTACTTACGTAAAGGTGTATAGTTAATCCTATTTCTACGTTTACATATTAAGTCTGTTATGCGTCACCACATATCCTATTTTCCGTCACTTCACTTTTGCTAATAACTCCAACTGGCTAACTAATTATCAAACACTTAATTACATTCCAATTTCCTACGATTAAGATCTACTTAAGAAAACACTTTTCATAACTTTTCTTAATCTGCTCACATTTAAACCATTGCACTATGTACGGTACTTTCTCTTCTGTTTATTGGAAACCCCAACTTGTTAATTAGTTGTCAAAACTTAATTTCGTTCTAATTTCCTACATTTTAGATTTTTCTTTTCATTGCATTCACGCGGACCCGTTCGACCACCAGACCAACAGCTCAACTCTTATTTTCAAACTCAACTCGCTTTTTAATTTTTTGCCGAATCGCCGTATGTTAAGTTAAAAATCCATCTCAACTCTTGATCACATTCATCGTGATCAAGAGCCGTTGTTAAGGATCGAAAATGCTAAATTGCATTTTCTTATGAGAAAATTTTACTTTTAATTCTGGCCTTGTTCAAACATGTCCAGAATTATTCGCGTTGGACAAATGGATTCAAAAATGTAATCTTACACTTTTAAAAACATCAGCCACCGTCCCGTCGTTTGAAAATCGCGGCGCACATATACATACAATGCATTTATGCGGCGCGCATTTCTTATCGTGTAAGCTTTTTATCGTAATATGTATGTACGCATGTACATACATCTTGAATTTTTTCGCGGCAAATTGTACTGAAGGTACGATTTGCTTTTTGCTTTATTTTTTAATTAAATTGTTGAAATGACAAATTTTGCTGAAGGCAAAATTTTTCGTGGAAATTTTTTAGTAAAACGACTTGGGTTGTAAACTGAAACTTTTGTTTTTCCCAAGTCGTTTTATGGGAAAAATTTTATGAGTTGCTTGGAATGTGAAGAAAATTGCTGATGCAATTTTCTTCACCCTTTTGGGAAGATAAGCTAATCATTTTGTACATGATTAGTTTACTGAATTTTATAATTAATGATTTTCTTTTCTTTTTCCTCTTTAGGTTTTTAGGTGCAAGATTTTTGTAAAGCTACCCATTTATACATATATGTACATATGGTACATATATGTACCTAGGGTTTTATATATATAACAGTTGTAAATAAGACAAATCTGGATGTGAGCTCAAGGGTATAGAGGTAATTCGTGACTGTTTGGGTAGATCTATAGAGTGCCTTCCTGTCAGAGCTAACCTAGGGGCAGTCTGAAGCACTTGCGGAACATCCACTTAGTTACCTGCTGCGAGGACCGGGATTACTGCAGAATCAGGAGTTGACTGTTCTATATACGACAGGTCCGGGTTGAAATTTAGGGTTTTAGTGGGCGCCTTAGGCGTACTAAGACATCGACTACTTGGAGGAGGAATTGAGACTGGGATCTTTGCCACTGCCCCTGTGCTTGACGGCAAGCTGAGACTCGCTGAGGAAACAGAGGTAGATATGGCAGCCAGACTTGAAGCTACCTCTTTAGCCAGCCCTTCGACAGCGACTGGGGTGTTTCGAACTATAGCGGTTTTAACCAGTCCCAAGAGATCCTCCGAGGCCTGGACATGACTTTGTGCCGCATTTATGTAAGATGGCGAAAAATGTGCGAGCCGTCTGGCTCTATAAAGCACATGGTATAATTGAGTGCGCTACTTAACACGATCTACATTTGTTTCTATAGGGTATCGTATCAAATCTTGGCATAGTGATTCAATGCGCTCGGCTAGGTAGGCATCCTCGCGTTTAGGATTTTTGTGTGCGTGAGAATCCTTAGGAACCTCTTCCGGATTCTCAATCTAAGCATCGTACGCTCGAGTGAGCTGATCACCGGCGCCTTGCGCATTAGCATCTAATAATCGGACGGCGTATTCCACATCCAATTCCTCGGGGCTTAGGTATGAAAAATCCATTATTATGTAATCGTGTGATATGCAATAACTAATCGACAAAAGTCGGGAAACAGGTAATAGGATTTTGCAATTTACAAATATAAATTCCTAACGGTCGAAAGGGCGTGAGGTCTTTGTAATCGATTATGTAAATAAAATAAGACAGAAGGTATGTAACAGCAATTCTGTTAGTGCGGTAGCCACAAGAGGCGATAATAAACTGATGAAAAAGACGGCAGTCAGTGTGCACGATTTGACAACGACTGTCTCTTCAATTATAACGCGAGATGAATTTACAGGCTGTCGTGGAGCAATGAAAAAAAAACAAAAAAAAATAAACAAATCGTCGATACTTTGGAACCTTTTAGCTGTAAACCAAATTTAAAACCAATGATATTCAACACAGTTAATATACAAAAAAATATGGTGATATAGTATAAAAAAAATATAATTTCATTAAATGAGGTGGAGGCCTGACCCGCCTACGCAGGCCGCGACACACGCACACACACACCTACAGAAATATCAAAAAAGTTAAGATGATCAGTCACTTGATGTTCATAAGGTGACAAAAGCAAAACAAAAATCCTATTCTCTCTCTCGATCTCCTTATCGCAAATGCACCTTTACTAAGGCATCTTTGTTTGTATGCAAATAGCAATTTGAAACGAAATGGTTGAAGGATCGGAAGCTAACTGTATACAGCACTGATCTAGCAGCATCCGGGAAGAAGTCGACCAAGCCCTGAAGGCCTTCAACGAATACTAGACCAGCCTGAAACAGATTCACAAAGCCTGAGCCATGAGGCATTTTAGCTGGTGCGGCATCTACTCGCACAAGGTCGGTAGGCATCCTATTCAAGCAAGCGTTCATTGAACATAATTATTTTCGAATAAAGGCAATAGCAAGAGGTGTCTGGAAACAACAAGGATCCCATAATTGTCAAGAATTCGGCGGTTAACTTAACTCAAGAATGCCCCGGTAGAACAGATCTTATAGAATGAGCTATTTTTCTCAAACAATACTGACACACCTTGAGTTAAGCATTACTGTATCCAAACAAATTAGCCTTCGCTACAGCATAATGAAACCTGATTAAAGAAATATTCACTGGTAGAACTCTGAAGCGTCACTTCAACGTTTTATGTGGCGATTGTCGCTCACAAAAGAGTTCTATGCTACCAACCGAGCAGGTCTTGATACAACTTAAATTCGAAGGAAAAAAAAGGTTGATACAGTCAGTAAATAGGATCGACAAGTAATAACAAAAAGGTTACTAAAGAAAATATGGAAGCAGATAGGCTATTCAGCTGATCGGTGGTTGGCCGCTCTTCGGTGTGCATCAATGGAATAATCGCATGGAACGAGTAAAGCTCGAACAACATTGATGCGATTCAAAACACGAATTCAAACCACCGAACACGTGAGCATCTGCTGACATTGACGACTGGTGAAAGGTAACCCATTCACACTATCATGTATATATATTCCAATTGGATTAACGACGTGCAGTCACCCTAAATAGGAACAGAATCCTGACGGAGGAAAAAGAAAAAAAACTTCACGACAGCAACTGTACGGAAGCAAAAGCGCCTCACGTGAGTCAGCATTCCCTTTCTCGGAGTGGACCGAGTATCATCAATTGAAGATACGAAGTCCAGAAAATCGTCTAAGCGGTTATGATAAAAGACAGGTAAAAGTGAAATCCACTAGTGTTAGGTGATCTATGCACTGAATATTTGCCTCATCAGCAAGGAAAAAGAAAACCCAAAAATCTATCATAAGGCGACCTACTCCAGCCAACCTGCTGATGTGTTAAAAGTCGAGATTCCGCTGGTATACAGAATTCGGCATTTGGTTCGTTCAGCAACCGCGAATGCATACATCAAACCATAATAATTTGTACCCGTATATACGAAATTTAAAACAAGACCTTGAAAATTAAACTATTGTACCTTTGGGTGGTACTGCAGAATCTAGAAATTTGGCGGACTTGAATTTGGCAATTAAATAATGAAAGGTTGAGAAGCGAAGCAGACTACAACGTATTAACCATGAATCGAAGATTGTGCTCCACTTGCAAAGCAAATGGGTGGTCTAAAAGAAGAAAAAAAAACGAAACAAATATATAAAATATACATATTCAACAAAATAAGCTTGGAGAAAATTATCAAAAAAAAACCTAAATTTGGGCACCATTTGTAGCAGAGGATTGCAGCCGCCAGTCTGTCGATCTTTCAGACAAATGAGTAGACTGCCAGCTTAGGTCCATTGACTACAAAACTCATCTTGGGGGGCCAGGGTGGGTGGCGGCACAGAGTTTTGCCGCTAGCGTTCAGTCGGCGTGGGGTGGTTCTTGCCACCCACATCCCCTTGATGCTAGAAAGCTGTGCTAAGTATTCGACGGGACAGACAAACGGACATGTAGCTTAATGACTAGAACTGAATAGGAACTACGGACGGACGGACAGACAATAAAAAATTTATGCGAGAAACTGCTTCCTTGGGTAACCTGAAAAAAATAGGTATTTTTCCTTCCACAAAAGCTAAAAAAAAAAATTAAAATGCGAGAAAGCATTGTCAACGCCGTACATTAATTCTGTTCACCCGGAGAGCAAGCAACGCTGATTGAAGGAACGAGAGAGAGATAGAGGGGACTCGTTGTTTTAGGGGAGTCCCAGCTTTGGAGATGATTGAGCCCAATCGCTCCCATCCTCCCTGGCTAAGCTTCCAAAGCAAAGAAAATATATATATGCTCAGCCCCATATCATAAGTGTGTGCGCCGTAGCGTCGCTCCATCAGAACTCCACCACTCGTGCGCGGGCTTTATTCAAGCATTGTTATATGCGAGCACCTGTGTAAGAGAAACAACAACAAAAAACGAAAGAGAAAAAAGTAACAACAAAAATTTTGGAAGAGAGTACAGCAACACTACTCAATTTATTCACGCTGCGCGTCCGTCGTTCATCCTTATTGCTTCTTCTTGATAATATTTATACAATCATCCATTTTCTTAACAATAGTCTAGCCTAAAATAGCCCTACTAGCTGACCTTAATCTACCCTATTCTTGCCTAGAGGACAAACAGATCCGGACCTAGGTTGCTTAAGCAACACAAGGGTTTCGACATAAAAAAAATTTGAACTGTTTAAGATAACCTAACTACTCTTAACTATGGTAAGTACACAAATGCAGAGTACTCAAATAGAGAGCAAAAGAAAATTTAGAATAAAAAAAAACAAAATGCAAAAACTGACTTACTTCATGAAATGAAGCGTACGCTACCCTAGGCGGAGATATCCCACGTCGGCTGGAACGGTTGGTTTGACGTAGTTGGGGTGTACCCCTCTTCTTCTGGTGTGTACAGCAGCGGCGAACTTGCCTTATTAGGTGGGCTCATTGGCCTCTTTTTTTTCTTTTTCTTTTTTTTTTTACTTTTTATGTCACTTTATTGTTATATGTATCTACCTTTCTCGGTGATTATGATTATATTAAGACACTTTTCTGATTTTTTTGTGTATCGTTCTACTTAATGATTACAATTCGTTGTTCGCATATTAATTGCAGCAATCAAATCTTCACAAATCCAACGTTATTTGTTATGTGAAAAAGCGCTGTAATCCTATTTTTGACGTAACTCAACAGGTGAGCAAAAAACTTTTAAAATATAATATTATCGGCACCTTTATTAATTTTCGACACCAGATATGTGAAAGCACTCTGTTATTCAATAAAAAAAGCTCAACCGGTGCGCAAATACTTTTAAAATGTGCTAATTTACACTTTTGTTAATTTTTTAGGCAGCAAATATAAGGAAATCCAGTGATATCCAATTCACGAAACAACTCAACAGGTGAGCGAACATTCTTTTTACCATAAACAAACCGCGAGACCAACCAAAAAAAATCTTACACCGGCGTTCACGAGTAGACGAGTTCACACGACCTGATCGCAAGCAGCATTTAACTTCAACTCCCCTTTTCAGCTTACGAACCGTCTCACGTACCACTCGTTTTAATCTCCGCTTCCCAACCATATTCGAGCTCTCCAGCAGACACCAACCCAGCCGCTCCATCGCGACTCTACATGCTGTGGCAATAATTTTAGCTTTGTCGTGCGTATGTATAAGTATTGTGTGCAACTTATTGCTACTCAATACGTGCTGACGACAGAAAAATCGTTGGTTCTTCTTGCGCTGTGTTGCAGAGAAACAAGAACAATGAAATTATTAATTTAATAATGTATAATTTACCTGTGTTCTAGTGCAATATTGCAAAGTTTTTGTTTGTGCTTGTTTTCCTGAAAGAAATGGACAATAGTGGATTTATCAACTTAATGATTCAGAACGTACCTGTAATTTAACGCAAGGTTTTACCTAGTTTAACTTACTTGAACTTACCAGCGAATTAGCGAGATTTTTGCGAGATTGTTCTTTTGAATTTGAATGCTTCAGAACTTACCTCCGATTTATTGAAATTGTGCGTAGAAGAAGAAAAAAAAGCGAAGAAGAAGGCTGAACAAGGATTCCTCGGACCCGCAAACCTCTCCATATCACCGCTGGCGCTTGGCAGAAATTAGAAGACTCCAGACCAGGTATATGCCTGGGCACGTGAGTTTGCCAGAAGTCGTTTTAACTTTATGCCTCAGTTCCTCATATTCCAACGAGTTGAAATATGGCGAACTAAGGTCAACTTCCGGGCCAGGATCTTCATCTGTGGACAGGCTGTCGCAGTGAATGCGTGACAGCGCATCAGGGATGACATTCAGGCTTCCTTTTGGGTGCTCAATAGTGAAGTCGAAACCCTGAAGCTTCAAACACCACCGAGCAAGTCTACCGCTGAGGTCCTTTTGAGACATCAGCCATTTCAAGCTCGCATGATCGCACTGTATAACGAACGGCTTGGTGAAATCTGGACTCAGCGACAACGGAGCAGAGGTAAGTTTTTGTTTTAGCATCTCCAGAGACGTCTGGGTTTCAGGTGGCCACTTGAACTGACTAGGGTTCTTCAAGGTGTCAGTTATGGAGGCAGTTAGATCAACATAGTTCGGGATGAATCGTCTAAACCATCCCGCCATCCCTAGTAGGCGTCGGGCTTGCCGAACAGCTTTAGGTGACGGATAGTCAACTATGGCTGAAATCTTGTCAGGGTCAGTCCTGATTCCTCCTTTCCCGACTATAAAACCCAAGTATTTAGTCTCCTGAATGCAAAACTTACTCTTCTCAACATTGATAGTGAGGCCAGCTTTCCTCAAACAATCCGCTACACGGAATAGCAATGTGAGATGAGAGTCAAAGTCTGATGACAGAATCAGTAAATCGTCCAAGTAGACGAGAACATTTTCACGAAGATCGAAAGGAATGACTTTATCCATGAGGCGGCACATCGTTTGTGGAGCGTTGCATAGGCCGAATGGCATCACTGTGTACTGATAGGGAAGGTGACCAGGTACAGTAAAAACGGTCTCTCTTTGGAATCAGCGTCTAGTGGGATCTGCCAGAATGCGTCTTTCAGATCCAGGATTGTAATGTAGTTTGCCGGAGGAAGTCGACTCAGAAGCGCATCTATCTGCGGCAGCGGATAGGCGTCCTTCTTCGTAACGGAGTTGACTTTGCTGGCGTCAAAATAAAGCCGAACCTTTCCAGGCTTCCGCACTAGTACAACTGGAGAGCTCCAAGGACTCTGGCTCTCCTCTATCACACCCAGCGATAGCATTCGCTCTAATTCAGCATCCATCAAACTCTGTACTGCCGGTGAAATCGGATAAAAGCGTTGTTTTATCGGAGCTGCGTCATTCGTCTCTCTTGTGAGTAACCAAAGGTGTCTTTCCCAGGCCTAAAGAGGCGAAAGAAGGGAAAAGTTGTTTAGTAGCTTCTAGACGCTGTTGAACTAGACTGGAAAGAACATGGCGGTCGGTGTCAGGAGTAGCTAGTAAACTTAGTGTCACTTCTGCAATTATACCCAGGACATCTGGAGCCAACCCAAATAGACGCCAGAAGTCTATTCCTAGATATAGTGCCTGTGTGAGCCCAGGAACCACGTAAAAACGCACAGTTGTCATGGCAACATTCGCTACTTGAACCTGTGGCCGATACCTCTTCCATTCAACCTCTGCTTCCGCAAGCTTCTCTAGAGCTCCCTGGCCTAGAATACTGACAGTGGCACCACTATCAGGTAATCCAGTCTCAGTTCGCCCGAGTAGTCTTACTTCGTTTAGAATGTCGTCTGGCATCGACACGGAAATCTGTGCCAGGTTTTTCCTTTCCAGTCTCGTCCGTCGACACTATTCCCGCCAACGAACGGTAGATCTTTACTTTCTTGGTCTCATATCCAAGTCAGGATACATAATGTCAGCTAACTCCGATTCGGTCTTTTCCGCATTATATTTCTGCAGACGCGTGTGATACGGCGTCAGCGATTGTAAACCAGGCTCACGCCCACTCGTCATAACAGAGCTGGGTGGCCGCGTTAAAACAGAAATGCCATGAGGCCAAATATCCTGCTCAGTAACCTTGTCAGCTAAAGGTGCTGTCAGTGTTATCGAGACATCGAAGATTAAAGACTCGTCCAAAGAAGTGTCTAATAACGTCATGGGCTCCCCAGAAGTGGAAATGGGAGCCTGAAGATCTGCGGAGAAGTCTATCAGGTTCTCCGTCTCCTTTTAAGTCTATCAGGTGGTTTGCTGATATCATCAGAGTCGCTGAGTGATATCAGTGGACAATTCGTGGATTCGTCGTTAAGGTCTGCTAATGGAGCGGACCTTCCTCCTTGTTCAAGGATTGAACTGGAGTGCTCGGTACAGTTGGTGCTCGGGACGTTGACGCTGGTAGAGAAAAGGTGTTGGAATTCCCGACCCGTCTGCCGTTTTTCTGTGCACAGCGTCCGCAGTTGGGCTTAAAAATGTTCTTGCGCCCGTATCCGTAGCAGAACACTTGCTGTCCCACTTGCGGGCAGTCTTGGTAGAAACGACCTTGCTGATCCTAATTCCAGCACACTACTATGTGTCTGGTCGAAATGGCTGACACGTCGCCTAAGCTAGTGTCACTGCCTGTTGCAATTGACAAGTCGAGGTTTAAGGTCTGGAAGTCGTCAATCTCGTTTACTCGTTGGTTCCGGTAAAGCTTCCAACTACCACCTGTCGCAATTCGTAGCTGCGTGGCTTGAATTCGAGTAACGAGCGATCTTAATTGTCCTATAGTATCGGTGGGATGCAGACATATCTTCTCCTGAATCTCAGGCAGTAGATTAGACTTGCGATTTCCAAGAATTTTTTATCTGGCATGGCGTTTTGCAATTGGTCACGCAGCAACACTAAATGAAGGTAGTACAAGGCGAATAGTTCACCAGGCTTCTGCTTTTGCGACATCAGCTGCAATCGGATTTTCAAATCATCTTTGGGCACTCCCCATTCAATCGACAATCCAGTTTTAACAAATTCCCAAGTTGGAAAGGGGCTGTGTCTTACTAGTGGCCAGTACCAGTCCTTCGCTGGCCCCGTCAATGACAGGAGCATGTTGCTAACAAGGAGATCAAAATCTCCTTCTAGAGCGGAGTGAAAAATAAATTCATCTACGGAAAGCTCGGAGTTATTGCCGTTGTATGTCAGGTTCCATCTTCTGATAGGACTGCCTGATCGTCGTTGCCCTACACTTGTCGGGATACGAAGAGTTGGAGCTGGTGGAGGTTGTATAAAATTTGGTCTAGGCTGACCACTAGCTGAAGACGGTCGGTTAAATGACTGCCTACGCTCGTCGTGAAACACTGGTGGTGGTCTCGGATCACCCATCGAAGGAGGTGGCCGTGAAAAATCGATTGGTGGCATTGCAGCTGAGATTTGCTGCCTGACGCTATTTTATAATTCGCTTCGCAAGCTGTTTAGGCTCTGCTCGAGGCCTTCTCGAACCAAGTACTCCAGCTGTATGCGCAGACCTGCCAGCAGCGCTTCAGTCACTGCTGAGCACTGTCCAATGCCAGAAGGCAGTGGGCTATTTCGTCGCAAGTGCGGATGGGAAAAGGTCGTGGAATGCAGATTTGACATTCCAGGTGATAGTCAATGGGGGTGGTAGCTCAAATATCGGTGCGGACTGATCACGCCCGTTATTGACAGGTTTCGTCTTTGATTTCTTTGGAATGGCTCCCGTATATTCGGGAAAGTCATATTGGGTAAATTGAAGCCGACAGATTGGACAATTTGCCTGTTCGCCTATCCACGTGTGCAAACATGCTTTGTGGAACACGTGTCCACACACAGTCTTAACAGGCTTTCGTTCGAGTGACCAGTCTGTATCTTGACAGATAGAGCACTGTTCAGGCAACCTATTCACACTGTCTGTCGTGGAAGGGGTGTTCTCACGGTCCCCACCATGATGCAATCTGCCAATCGTACAGTCAAGATTTCACATCCTCCAAGGATTTGGAAGAAATGGCAAGAAGTCCAAAAAAAACGAATGTTCGAAGAAGACAGCTAAGTCTTCCAAGATCGAGTTACCAGGAAGATCAATTTAAATTTAAAAAAAAATACAATCAAATAATCGAGGTCGCCAAACTTTGCAACATGGGCGAAATTCTATCAAACGGGGAATTCAAGTTAATTCGTCGAAGCAGTAATATCGGACGATGCTTAAGTTCACATTCAATAACAAGGTACGAATTACTAACAGTATTCAAAGCCAAACAGACACTGCCGTCTACAGTATCAAAAAGATTCTAATAGCTAAATTCAATTAAAAATCAGAAATTCAAAATGGCACTAATTCCTCCCTCACTCTCCAGGAGCGAACTCTCCAAATATAAAAGCCGCTCTTCCTCTACCAAGGTCAGAAATAGAATGCAAGCAAGCGACGTGAATGTGTGCGTGAAAATGTTTGAGTTCTCACAGAAATCTGGGAAGAGTCGGGTTGGAGAAGCTAGGGACAGAAAATGATAGTAGAGATTCTTCAGCCAGGCAGTTAGCAGTATGCCAACTCCTGATTACTGAAGGTCTCCAGCATCACTTCCATCCTCCAACAACTCCTCATGTCTAGGTGACCTTCCAGCTGGGCTACTTGCTATCACTTGCGTACACTCATAATTTGTTATTGGCGTAAATGCCTAATAGAAAAATGCTGAACTACGCATGTTGCCTACTGTCAATAATTCAGGAAATGACCATAAGGTAATGGGTCCCTTTTATCGCAGTAGAGTGTTCAGCTGAATGTAGGTATTTATGTACTAATGACGCAATTACTTCCACAACTTTTCTTGGTTGTCATACACGTGTATTTGTAGCCGGATAAATTTGACTTATAAACTAGAGCGATCTAACCTTATGTATTGGATCGTATCCAAGTCGCCGTGCTCTTGAAAGTTTCCGCTTCCTTAGTGACTAATTCCCTGGATTTCTTAGGCCTTCACTGCCTGAGCAACCGTGTATTCCACTATAAATTTTCACGTGATCGCCTATTCAAATCTTATATATTCTACATAATTTCATTTGAAATACCTTTTCCTTTTGCAATTTTAGACCTCGTTCTAATACATGTTTCGGCAGCTTGTTCCTACTCTTTGGCTATTGATTTCACTATTTAACCACACTTTGTGAGTCTCTTTGTGGAGGTCTCGCACTTTAGATTATGGCGGTCTTTCGCCGGAATTTCTTCCGCCCTCTCAGATGCTTCTTCTTGATTTTATACAACTTCTAACGAGTGGCCCGCCGTCAGCTGTTAAACGTGCAACTTGCGAGGATGGCAGCACATTCGCCATGCGGGTTTGTGTAGCATACTGTTGCTTACATTATGCTACGACCATAACATGTTCATAAAGCGAGTTTATTTAGTTTTTCCATTGGATTTCCTTGATGATGATACCGACTTAGAGCTGCCGCAGCAACAAACTTGTCGATATGATAATTTGTATCCTTTATAAATAATAATCCCTTCACATTTTTAAAAATATGTCCATTTAATTGTGATTTAGCAGTTGTCACTTCGTTTTCTCCACATAAAACTTACGTCAACTTTTTACCAGCGTTAAAATGGTATTTTGTTGGAGACCGTGTTAAATTTTACCAATACCCGAACTCCATACTCTCAGCTGTCAAAATCAAATTACGTCGAGAACGGCGACAAAGGTTGAATTATGCCTAATCTACAATGCATGGTAAAACCACGTCGTCAAAACGATTTGGATATTTGTGTTTGCTTCCCAATCTTGCATTCATGCTTGCAAAAATGTCTCTTCTCTTTCATTCATTTGACGACATGAGCACGAGCTTATGTGTAGTGTAGTTAATCAGCAAAAACGATCTGGTAATACCTCAGGTGTATTCAGCATAATTTAGAACCATATAGGGGAATTTAGAACAAAACAGCTGTAAGTAAACTGGAACTTGCGCTCTCAGTCTTAAAAACAAAGTTTTATATTAATTGTCTTGTCAAACTGCACTCTACACAACTTTTTAGTTTGCTATAATCTTATTGTATAAAGTATTGCGACCAAATACTCCTTTGATGTAATTCTGCAATGAAATCGAGAAATCAATTACATTTATGATAATTGACATGTCAGCAGCTGTTTAATTTGGTAGCTTACCACTTCTTAAATATTTCGTGTATATTTATGCATTTTTCAGCAAACGATATCGTTTTGACGACGTGGTTTTACCATGCATTGTAGATTAGGCATTACTCCCAACTCTGATTACGGCGACAAATTCGGTCGGCACCATTGGGTACAGCAACATGGTATTGCCATTAGGTCAACCTTTAATTTGTCGTCGTAAATGTCGTGTCGACATCATTGTATTTCGGCATACACGGAGATATGCCATAAAGTCGGAGATATCCCATAATGTCGAACTCGATGAGAACTTTTTTATGGCATATCTTTGACTTTTTTCCCTCATTTACGGTATATCCACGACACATATCTCCGACAAAATTTTTTCGATATGCTTGCCATACTCCTCTTACTCACTAGTTATTTCATAAGCTGTTTTTAAAATGTGGTTGCCTCGCTCTAAATCTCTACAAAATATAAATCCTGCAGTAATGGAAACACGCCTAGTACACTGTTCAAGCGAAAATTTCGCTTGCATTCTGGGCATATACGTAATTCTACACGGGAAAAAGTTGTGGAGAAAATGTAAAATCACAAAAATAAATAACATTAAATTGACTGAAGTAATACGCGTAAAATCCTTAGAATATGTAGCAAACAGGAATGGGTGAATCGTGTATAAATCGTATACATGAGCGTAATTTTTTTAAAAGCAGAACATTATACATATGTAGGATTAAGTGAGATGCCGGAAAGAACAACTGGGAAAGCTACTGAATGATTGTCAAACGTTTTTTTTTGTTCTGTGAACAGGTTTATGCAATCTAAAATTCTTTTGCGAAATTTAACAAGAGTACGGAATCGGCTCGAACAGCAGGATGATAAGTATGGCAGCTTAACTCTAGGTTTACATCAAGGTATATAGAAGCCAAGTATTTTCATTAAAAATTTTGTACTAGAACTGTGACGTGCTTCGTCCTATAGCGTATATACATTTCTATTGAAAAAACAGAGAGATGAGAGAGAATATTGTCTTCTCTGTACCGTACTTTCCTATACATTCGGACACAAATGGCGGAACGTGGTTCGTAATGGGAATATCTTGTATCTCTGTACCATGGGTTAACTAGCTTTGATAGAGGAAGGAAAGAATCCTGAGACATTTGTTTTCGAAGAGAACCTGGAAGAAACCGAAGCTGAAGAAGAGCCTGCGATGAAAATGGAACAGCTTTTGAATACCTTAATGAGCAAAATGGAAGCCCGTTTTAATGAACAGAAGAATTCCAATGAGCAATAAAAGAACTCTCTCGAGGAACAAAAGAATTCTCTGGAATCCCGTTTAGATGAGCAAAAGAAATTTATGGACGAACAAAAGAGTTCTCTGAAAAATTGTCTAGAAACTCGTTTGGAGGATCAGAAAAATTTTCTAAAAAGTTCTTTAGAAGAACAAAATTTGAGAATTGAAGGAATCGAGCAGGAAGTGGCGGAAGCTCAACAAAAAGTCACCGAGCAGCTTGGCAGTTTTAAAGAAGATCTGGAAAGAATAAAGGATAGTCAGCCTCTAAACGTAGCAGCTGAAATATCCGGAGCAGGTAGAAGGAACGCTCCAATTTTTGATGGACAAACTTCGTGGCATATCGTCAAGAGAGAATTCGAGCCAGCTTCAGAGGTAAATGGATGGAATTATGAAGACAAAGCTATAGCTCTGGTGTTAGCACTTCGAGGTCCTGCGTCAGAGCTCTTACAAACTGTACCGATTGAAAATCAACGTAATTACTCTTCGTTAGTACAGGCGATAGAATTACGTTATGGAGATGAGCACATGCAGCAAGTATATCGCTTACAGTTGCGCAACAGGATTCAAAAATATGGCGAATTACTATAATAACTGCAGACAGATGTAGAAAAATTAGCGCATCTTTCATGCTCTAGCGTGAATGCGGATTTTCTTAATGAAGTGGCGACGGAGGCATTTGTTAACGCTATTGCAGATCAAAATTTACAACAAGCGTTAAGGCTAGCAGGAAAGAAATCAACAGCAGAAGCACTAGCTATACATTAGCGTACGAATTCGCCAGACAAGCTTCACGGAGTGCAGTACGAGTAAGAGAAATTTCAGGGGAGAATGTACTTGTAACAGAGTGCAATCATCACAGAGCCTGCCTTCACGTGGTGTCCTTCGATGCTGGAATTGTAATAGACCACGGCACCTTCAAAGAAACTGCAGAAAACGTCGCCGAGCGGAACTGCCAGAAGAAGAAGGGAAAGAAGAATGCCAAAGATGTCGAACCAGGGAACAAGCTATACGTGGAGAGACTAGATATCAAGCAGGGACTAGTCGCATCACCTCTCCTGTTGAGCAGTCCGAAAACTAGTAAAAACCAACTTTGTGGGGCAGAAGTTGGTTGGTAGAATCGACAGCCGCGAGGTCATCATTCAAGTAGGCCAGTTACAGAGCAATAATAGCAGTCTTGTGTAGCAGAGGATTTCAGCCGGCGGTCTGTCGATCTGTCAGACAGATGCGTAGACTGCCAGCTTAGGTCCATTGACTACAAAACTCATCCTGGGGGTCAGGGTGGGTGGCGTCACAGCGTTTTGCCGCTAGCGTTCAGTCGGCGCGGGGTGGTTCTTGCCACCCACATCCCCTTGATGTTGGAAAGCTGTGCTAAGTATTCGACCGGACAGACAAACGGACATGTAGCTTAATGACCTGAACTGAATAGGAACTACGGACGGACGGACAGACAATAAAAAATTTATACGAGAAACTGCTTCCTTGGGTAACCTGAAAATCTGTATGAAAAAAAAATAGGTATTTATCCTTTCCACAAAAGCTAAAAAAAAAAAATGGAAATGCGAGAAAGCACTGTCAACGCCGTACATTAATTCTGTTCACCCGGAGAACAACCAACGCTGATTGAAGGAACGAGTGAGAGATAAAGCGGGCTCGTGGTCTTAGGGGAGTTCCAGCTGTGGATATCATTGAGCCCAATGGCTCCCATCGTCCCTGGTTAAGCTTGCAAAGCAAAGAAAATATATATATGCTCAGCCCCATATCATAAGTGTGTGCGCCCTAGCGTCGCTCCATCAGACCTCCGCCACTCGTGCGCGGGCTTCATTCAAGCATTGTTATATGCGAGCACCTGTGTAAGAGAAACAACAACAAAAACGAAAGAGAAAAAAGTAAAAACAAAAATTTTGGAACAGAGTACAGCAACACTACTCAATTTATTCACGCTGCGCGTCCGTCGTTCATCCTTACTGCTTCTTCTTGATAATATTTATACAATCATCCATTTTCTTAACAATAGGCTAGCCTAAAATAGCCCTACTAGCTGACCTTAATCTACCCTATTCTTGCCAGGACTAACAGATCTGGACCTAGGTTGCTTAAGCAACACAAGGGTTCTCGACATAAAAACAAAATTTGAACTGTTTAAGATAACCTAACTATGCTAAGTACACAAATGCAGAGTACTCAAATAGAGATCAAAACATAATTTAGAATAAAAAAAACAAAATGCAAAAACTGACTTACTTCATGAAATAAAGCGTACGCTATCCTAGGCGGAGATATCCCACGTCGGCTGGAACGGTTGGTTTGACGTAGTTGATCGCTAGCAGCACTTAACTTCAAGTCCCCTTTTCAGCTTACGAACCGTCTCACGTACCACTCGTTTTAATCTCCACTACCCAACCACATTCAAGCGCTCCAGCAGACACCAACCCAGCCGCTCCATCGCGACTCTACATGCTGTGGCAATAACTTTAGCTTTGTCGTGCGTATGTATAAGTATTGTGTGCAACTTATTGCTACTCAATACGTGCTGACGACAGAAAAATCGTCGGTTCTTCTTTCGCTGTGTTGCGCTGGCAAGCGGCAATTGGTGAATGGCTAGCCGAGTTGCCGTTTGTCGATTGGAATTTTCGTTGAATTTTTCCTGGAAGCGAGGAAATTGCTTGGTAACAGATAGAATTCATCTATCAACTCACTCAGGACGACGGAAATCCCGCGGAGTGCCGAAAGCGGGTTCAAGCTCCAAGGAAATTGAAGAAAAGACAGGAAATTAACATCCTTCAAATGAAGGCTACGCCAGAAGGGGTTAGTAGCAAAGGCTGGGAACTTCTAAACTCAATAGTTTAGAGATAATATACTATAAAAAAAACTACACTCTGCAGAGACTCCGACCTAACTCGCTGACGATGGGACACTCTTTTATTGGAAGACAATTGAAGAAAGAACAGGAAAGTAAAATCCTTCAAATGAAGACTAACCCAGAAGGGGTTATTAGCAACGTGAAAGAGGTTTATCACCCACCACTGAAGAAGCAGTAGGAGGGTTTGCGATAACCTGTAGTTCGCAAGTCATGCTTGCCGGATGCCTTTTTAGGGCTACCGAGAGCTAAACTACTTTTGTCATGACTTAATATCTTTAGCATGGTAAACTCCCATAGGGAGACCCTTGTCATTCTTTAAACGGTATGAGACTCGACCTATGCGTCCGCCGACAGTAGCTTTGAGGAACTTAGGTGCTAGTTTAGCGGCGAAATGATCCACTGCACTACTTTGCACAAAGTTCCTAACGTAAACTGTCTGTCCGGATATGAAGGATCTTTCACGTGTTTGTAGGCTATAATTGGCAGAGTACCTCTTGTATGCTTCAGCCAGATGCTGTTTGACACGCTCCCATAGCAAGTGAAGTCTTTGGTTGGTGGGCAAGATCTCTGGTGCACCATCAAGCTCTGTTGATAACTCTCGCATCAGATTATAGGAGTCCCCATGCATTGCTGGATGCCTTCCAAATGATAAGAAGTATGGCGAGCACTTCGTTGACTCATGGACGACGTTTCGTATGGCGAAAGCAATTGCACTCAGTTGCTCATCCCAGTTTCGGTGTTCATTCCCAACATAACTCGTATCGCTTCAAGGATCGACTGGTTCACTCGCTCAGAAGCGTTGGATTGTGGAGAATAGGGTGGAGAGAAGGTGTGCGTTACTCCATATTTCTCCAGCAGCTCAGCAAGCAACCGAGAAGCGAACTGACTGCCATTGTCGGAATGGAAGTGTTCAGGAACTCCGAAAACGTGAAAGACTTCTTGCTCCTAGAATTTAGCAACTCTCGAGGCAGTGGCTTCCGGCATCGCTTTCAGCAGGACAAATTTAGTGAGATGGTCGAGTAAAATGAATATATACTTGTGTCCGTTACGACTCCTGGGGTAGGGGCCTAAAAAGTCGCAGAACACGCGCTGCCACGGTAGGTCAGTCTCTTGCTGTGCACCCAAAGGTGGTCTGGGTGTAT
Source organism: Dioctria linearis (assembly GCA_963930735.1). NCBI lineage: Eukaryota > Metazoa > Arthropoda > Insecta > Diptera > Asilidae > Dioctria > Dioctria linearis. The sequence continues at coordinate 173,363,920 of OZ005741.1, read as the reverse complement.
AATTTACTGGCTTGACCATCTTACAAATTTCGCAAGCACGGATAAACTTCTGCACATCGGAAACCATACTCGGCCAGTAATAAGAACGTCGCAATTTTTCCAGTGTCTTAGCCACGCCGAAGTGTGCGGAGGTTGGTGCAGAATGTTCCTGTTCGACCAAACTGGTAGTTACTCCCTCTGGACCCACAACTTCCAATGAACTTCACGCGTGGTTGTACGGTTCTTAGGTGAAGAGAAACTAATGTAGACTTTGCCATTATTAACTCGTAGGTCTGCCGAGATGGTCTTGTAGCCGTGGGCCTTTAAAATTATTTGTAGTAGGCATAGGCTTAAGTTTTTAGTACTGTGTAAAATCAAATAATGTTTTAATAAATAAGTAAATAAATAACTCGTAGGTTGGGAAAAGAGTTCGGATTTGCATTCACGCGCTGTATTCTTTCAACGTAGGTCTTTTCTTGAAAAGCAGGTTCCTCTATGGTGAGGGATTCGATGACGGTTGTGGTCGCGACGGCGTCAAGGGGGGAACTGCTCACATCATTAGCGAAAACTCGTGAAAGAGCATCTGCGACTACGTTTTCAAGTCCTTTGCGGTACTCGACTTTGAATGGGAAGGCTTGGAGCTTAAGACTACACCGTGCTAGCCTGCCACATACATCCTTCTGGCCCATGAGTCATTTAAGGCTAGCATGATCGGTGATAATCGTGAACTCCAGGCCCTCGATACCGCACCGAAGCATTCGAGTTCTGTAATACTGTAGTTGCGCTGAGCGCTGTTGAGCTTCTGCGACATGAACGCAATGGGGTGTTCTCTCCCGTCAGCCGAACGCTGAAACAAAACGCTTCCAACGCCTGTAGCATTGGCGTCACATTGATTGTAGAATGGTCGCTTGAAGTCTGGATTTGCAAGAACCGGGGCGGTAGTAAGACATTATTTACGTTTATTGAAGGATTGTTCAGCATTTTCATTCCATACGAATTTCGTATTTTTCCTTAAAATATGGGTGAGGGGACTGACAATGGTGGCAAAATTAGGAATGCACCGCCTGTACCATCCACAGACTCCTAGAAAGCTTCATACCATCTTAACAGTGTTTGGTCTTGGAAAGTTAGAGATGGCAGTAACTTTCTCAGCATCTGTGCACATACAACCATCACCTACCACAAAACAAAGGTATCTGACCTCCTTCATGCAAAACTTCTCTTCTCCACGTTGATCGTGAGGCCGGCACTGCGTAACAAAGAGGCGACAGTAGTCAATAGCCTGAGGTGTTCATCAAACGTGGAGGAGGTAATAAGTAGGTCATCGCGGTAGACAGACATCCGGTCATGAAGTTGATGAGGAACGACCTTGCACATCAACCGACACATAGTCTGTGGGGCGTTACAAAGGCCGAAGGGTAGTACTGTGAAATGGTACAAGGGTCCACCCGGAACTACAAAAGCCGTCTTATCTCTTGAAGACTTACTTAGGGGAATCTGCCAAAAGGCTTCCTTTAAGTCGATGGCTGAGATGAAGCATGTTTCTTGCAATTTACTGAGGATACCGTCCATAAGTGGCAGAGGGAATTCATCAGGGACGGTTACAGAATTTAGTTTACGTGCATCAAGGCATAGTCTGACGTTGCCGTTGGCTTTCTTCACTAATGTCACGGAGATGACCAAGAGCTTTGACTTTCTTCAATAACCCCTAGCTCCAGCATTCTATTCAGCTTGGCATCGAGAGCCTTTTGCACGACGTGTGATACAGCGTAAAAACGCTGCTTAATGGGTCTGGCATTTCCCACGTCAATTTCGTGCTCCACAAGTTTTGTACGTCCTAACACGTGCTTGCTGAACGAAGGAAATGATTCCATCACAAATTGTAACCGTTGGTCCTCAAATTCGGACCGCTCGTGTTGTTTAGTACAGATTGGAGGTGGCACTGGTAGTGAATGCCGCTCGTTTATTATAACTGCAGCCAGCCGAAAGGCTTTCCAGAAGTCAATACCTAAATACAACGGCTGCTGCAAAGATTGAACGATGTGCAGACGCAACATACGGGCTTTCTCACCAAACTTTACCAGCACTCGGATGTGACCCAACACCTGCTGTTGTTGCCCATCAGCGGTTGCAACTTTTGACGGTATAGAGTGGAAAGCTATTCCTAGCTTCCCCAGAAAGCTTTCGGCTCCAAGCCCTAATGCACTAATGCTTGCTCCACTGTCTAATAAACCTCGAATTCGCTGTCCTTTAATAAAGACATCGGCATATGGTCGAGACTCTGCTGTGTTCATGATGACAGCTTCTGCTAAGGAGGCCCTCAAGCTTCTGCGGAATCGGTAGTATTTGCGGGTGCGCGGACTCTTTCGAGAAATGGGTTGCTTCTGGCTGTGCGGTGCCGCCTCTACTTTGGAACGGGAATGAATATGAGCGGGAGTCAGAACACATGGAGTTCCGGCAGCATTCTGACTCCGGTGGTAGTTTAACGATGCGCATTTCGGCACAGTGGTTTAATTGTGTTCGCTGCAACGCAGCCGTAACAAAAAATGTGCTGTGGACCCAGTGGACAATCGTGATATGTATGACCCTCTACTGCACAGTTCCAACAGGTCAACCCCGGCGGTCTACGGGGCATTTGGTGATCCCGCCGCAGTAGTGTGGGCCGAGTACTGCTTTGGAGCTCATCACTACAGTTGAGAAAGGTGCGTTGGAGGTCACGCCCAGATGCAGACTTTCCGAATATAACTCATGAACTGTCCGCCGAGTTACTGTTTCGCGCGGAGAACCTATATCTGACCATAGCTTTTCGAACTTGGTACATAAATCCTTTAGATCTAGCACATTACCTGTGTGGTGCGTTAATAGTGCCTCCTATAGGACTGCCTTCATATTGAGTCGTAGAATTTCAACAAGTTCGCTTTCCGGGATTGGATTAGTCATCTTGCACACCAGTGCATGGACTGCCAACCGATAATCACTGAATGATTCACTCTGCTTTTGCTTTCGGCTTTCTATTAGTTTGCGTATTTCGTAATCAGTTTCCTGACTTCGAAATTCTTCCACAAACGCGATGCGCAGGTCTTGCCATGAGGGATTTCGTCCCTGTGTTCGCAGGTATAGCCAGTACCAGTGTGCAGCCTTGCCTGTGACAAGCGATTAGAATCCTGCACAGAGTTCAGCCGCAGAAACGTGTTCTACGCGAGCCGAAGATTCTATTCTGAAAATAAATTCTGTTACCTCCATTCCAGTAACACTTTCAAAGGACAACTTTCACCGGAAGACAGGGTTTTGAGTAACGTTCTGCGCCGTTCATTCCACGCAGGCGGCTAGTGGTGTCAAACGGTGACAAAGTGACAGCGGTTGTGACAATGGGGTACGACTGTGAGAGCGGCACACTAAAGGCACTCGGTCTTTGGAAGGTGTTTGCTCCGAGCGCCAGCGCGGGGCTAAGCCTACCTGATGCTGTAGAAGCAGTGACGTTTCTGGGCCATCCTTGAAGATGACCTGTTAACGGCAGTGAAATGGAATATGTGTCGACTAACGAAGTGTGCTCCTTCGTTGTATATTGAGGAGGGGTTGTGTTATATTTCTTTCGACAGTGCTTGATAATTAATTGTTTCTTCCACTTTTAAGAACTCGTGTTATATTAAACACTACACAAGGGTTTATAACGATGGGTATGATTTATTCAAATCCGTTATATTTTTCTGCTTTATATTTATTTATTTTGTAAATTTACTTACGTAAAGGTTTATAGTTAATCCTATTTCTACGTTTACATATTAAGTCTGTTATGCGTCACCACATATCCTATTTTCCGTCACTTCACTTTTGCTAATAACTCCAACTGGCTAACTAATTATCAAACACTTAATTATATTCCAATTTCCTACAATTACGATCTGCTTAAGAAAACACTTTTCATAACTTTTCTTAATCTGCTCACATTTAAACCATTGCCCTATGTACGGTACTTTCTCTTCTGTTTATTGCAAACCCCAACTTGTTAATTAGTTGTCAAAACTTAATTTCGTTCTAATTTCGTACGTTTTAGATTTTTCTTTTCATTGCGCGCGGACCCGTTCGACCACCAGACCAACAGCTCAACTCTTATTTTCAAACTCAACTCGCTTTTTAATTTTTTGCCGAACCGCCGTATTTTAAGACAAAAATCCAACTCAACTCTTGATCACATTCATCGTGATCAGGAGCCGTTGTTCAGGATCGAAAATGCTAAATTGCATTTTCTTATCCTGAGAAAATTATGCGCGTTGGACAAATGGCTTCAAAAATGTAATCTTACACTTTTATAAACATCAGCCACCGTCCCGTCGTTTGAAAATCGCGGCGCGCATATACATACAATTCATTTATGCGGCGCGCATTTCTTATCGTGCAAGCTTTTTATCGTAATATGGATGTTCGTATGTACATACATCTTGAATTTTTTCGCGGCAAATTGTACTGAAGGTACGATTTGCTTTTTGATTTATTTTTTAATTAAATTGTTGAAATGACAAATTTTGCTGAAGGCAAAATTTTTCGTGGAAATTTTTAAGTAAAACGACTTGGGTTGTAAACTGAAACTTTTGTTTTTCCCAAGTCGTTTTATGGGAAAAATTTTATGAGTTGCTTGGAATGTGAAGAAAATTGCTGATGCAATTTTCTTCACCCTTTTGGGAAGATAAACTAATCATTTTGTACATGATTAGTTAATTGAATTTTATAATTTATGAATTTCTTTTCTTTTTCCTCTTTAGGTTTTCAGGTGCAAGATTTTTGTAAAGCTACCCATTTATACATATATGTACATATGGTACATATATGTACCTAGGGTTTTATATATATAACATTCCTTCCCCCGCGAAAAAGAGAATTATTCTTTGAAGAGGAATAATTCTCGAAAAAACTGTGTGGGTGTAGATTCTGTATGGGGTGTTTTATCAAATTGAAATGAATTTGATATCGTACTCCTTAAAAGTAATTAAAAATAATAAAAAGAGTGCCATGGGTCCATAGCGTCGGGGTCTGATACAGTAAAATGCATCTTGCGGCGGCTTCGAAATTAGAGCGAGAAAAAAAAATTTGAGATCTGTGTTCTTGTAGCTACATACATACAAAATGCATAAATTGCAATTTGTGTCGTATGGAGCTCATATTGTGTGATTTGAAAGAATGAAAGAAGAATAAAAACAACTGCTTTTGCTACTGGGGTTGCGTGTGCTTCACCGAGATAAGGGCTTGACACATTTTTATCGTATCTCCATCGGTTTTTGCTAACGTTAGGGGTTTTGCCCTTTATATGGAGCGATTTCTGCGATTATCTTCACAGTTTTGCTAAAATGGAATTCGGAGAAGTAATTGGACCGCGTGCTCGCTACGTCTGCTCCAGGCCCCATTGTGTTAGGGTGCTGGCAATTTCCGTACAGAGTATGGCTCCCCGGTGAAGGGGATTAATCCTGCTGCTGTGCAGGGATGGACGCCCAGATATTTGTATCTGGTCCGCTCCTCCCGAGGTGGATAGCTTTCACCTGGTGGAGCTCTGCCTATCTCCTCATAACGGGAGTTCCTGGGTGCCTTTAGGTAAGTTTATTTTGTGGTGAACAATAACTCTTCATTGGTTCTAACTACGGTTTTTTCTTTTTCTTTTTAGGAGCTACCCTAGTATTGTCGGGAGAGGTCGGCTGGTGTGCCTGCCTGGTATGTAGGACCCACCCCAGCTACATGCTGCATGGCGATGACGTGGTCGCTTGGGCCAACAATCCTGTATTATTTTTATTTACTGTTTTTCTATTTATAATGTTAGTACTTACTTTAACTTTTCATTTTATATCTATTTAGCATAGTTATTTATGTTATTGTATTTTAATATCTTATTTGCTAAATAATTATTTTTTGTATTGCTTAATGTTGCTGCTTATATTTTTTTTTTTTGTAATTAAATCTTGACTATATCTTAACTGGTTATATAGTTGTTTTAATTCTAATCTTTTATGCTTTTCTTTCTTCTATTTTCTTAATTCCTAGAGCTTTTAATCTATTTTGTTGAGAGCTTCCGAATTGTGTTTTCTTTTGAATTATATTTTCTTTCTCTTAATGTCTAGTTTTTATTTCACTTATTTTCTATCAGCCAGTGTAGTAAAAAGGAGAGAGGGCTGTGCTTGTAACAGAACAATAGCGAAGAAAAAGGGAAAGACAAAAATGGGTATTGCGGTGCTTGACTTATACTAATTGTATAGATCTCGCTTTAGAGAGACTTTGGGTACGTTTTAATTTTCCTTGGGGTGTTGCGTAAACCGGTTCCATAGGAATGTTTTCAGCTGTGGGCTGTTGTCTGCGGTTAGCAATCCATGCCATGAATCCCGGGACGATATATTTTGCTAATGCCACCACAGATGCAATTAGCAACAAGAGTTCTGTCATTGATAGGGATGTAATAGAGAGTATATGAGGAATGTTGGCCTTTGGTCCAAAGTGAATGCTGTTCACTATGGTACTAATTTCGTTTAGAGATTTTGTATCTAGGTGGATACGTTGGTTTGTATCATCTTCGAGGACTAACGTTGGTTGTTTCTCTAGGTTTTTAGGAGCCGATATTTTGGACATATATTCTGCCAATTCCTCCTGAGCTTGGTTTGTGCCTGGGAAGTAAGTTGGTTGGAAAATTTTTAGCGGATGCAGATTTTCTGCTTCGTAATACAGAGTGTGAGGCCCTATTTGCAAGGAACATTGTTCGTCGACTGTCATGATTCCTTGTCCTGTAAGACGATGAGTGAGTAACTGTTGAGTACAGGTTATATGTACTATACTGGTTTCGGTTAAGGAGTACAGCCACGAATTTGGTTTATTGAGCTTAATTATTGTATCTCTTGGGGGAATTTGAGCTCTGATTTTACACTGTGGGTGTTCCCCCAGTGGATTGAATAGAAGTTTGATAACACATTCATCCGTTTTTGTAGCTTACCAACCCACGTATCCTCATCGATTCCCTTTGAAATTTTTTTGAATGATCTCAGGTTTTCTGGCTTCAGCAACAGAAATTCCTGGGTCTTGATTTGACTTGCCACATGGGAATATCCGATATCAGGTATTATTGAGTTGTCTGCGTCCACCCGTATGGGAAAACATCTAATCTGTTGGATTTTCATCTTGGGTATATTAAAAATGGGAAGTGTGATTCGAATCACGAATTTTTCCTGTAATAAATGTGTCTTGATTGCTGCTGTTTGATACAGAACTGATAAGCAGTCCTGAAGATTGGGACAAGCGGAGTGAGATTTGTGACAAATCTCTTGCAAATGATTTGGAGAAATTAAAAGGGGATGAATTTGATTATTTCTACTGGACACTATTATGTCCAGTAGAACTTGTTGTCTAAATTCCAACTCTATTTGTAGTGTCAGACTAGAAACGATCTCTTGTCTTATTTGGTGGGTCATCAAATCATCCGTTGTATTCTGCAGATGGTTAATCTGATTGGTTATCTGATGTTGTCGTTCAGACAGTGAGGATAAGGGTTTTTTAATTTGCTCAAAAGTGGTTTTTATTACGCTGATCTGTTGCTTTTCCAGGTCAGCTAAGGTTTGAGTATTTACCTCTAATTCGCTTAGTCGGCTGTACACCTCTTGCTCGTTTCCACTATCCATGGTGCCGAAAAGATAATGCATCGCATTTCCAATTCCGTCGAAAATGGATCGGGGCTTGCGTGATTTGGGCACAGCTTCCCTAATAACACTGGTACGCCTGTTGATATTTTCCATCAGGGCGTGTATATGTTTTGTCTGTAGCGTACAAAGGTCCTGTATAGAAGACCCATTTCCACACAATTGGTGTATGTAGTGTTCCGCTCGTTCTGCTAGTCGCGTCTGATTTTCTAACTCAGCTACGTCCAATTCAGTGATGATGCTCTAAGTTTCGTGGTAAACCGATAAGCTTCCGAGATCCTCAAATAGTACTCCCGTGTTATTTAGGGGAGTGATTGAATAGGGTTCCTCAGCGCGGGCTCCTATCGTGGTCAGGGACAGTCCGTAGAAAATTTTTGACTGCATTGTTATTTAGGAGAGGACAGGATAGGGTATTAAAATGGGTTTTTTGTTGACTTCGTAGCTTACATGCTATTATATATGTACCTTGGAATTACTTAGATTATATAGACACCATGTTATTCGTAGAAAGGTTTTAGGTGATTGCTGTGTACCGTCACCTCTCGTTTACGAATTTTAATTGTTGTGTTAACTGGGCTGGGGATGCCGGTTACCGTATAGGGTCCTACCCAAATCTGGGAGAGCTTATGTTTACGACTTTCGCCCTTGAGTAGAACCTTATCTCCTCTGTGAAATGTGAGGGGACGTACAGCTTTGTCATAGTAATTTTTCGAGCGTTGTTTACTCATCAATAGATTTTTCCGTGCCATGGCCTAAGACTTTTGAAGCTTATACCTGAGAATATTGTAGTAGCTCTCGTGATTATACACGGGGTCGGGGTCTCGTTTTCAGTTGGACGGAACGTCCGCTGTAAAGCCGTAGAGGCAGTCCATGGGAGTTAATTTTGTCCCTTCGTATTCACTATTAATGTACACGAAAGCAGCGGTTCGCAGATAACTATCCCATGACCTGGGATTTTCGTCCACTATAGTTCGTAGATATTCAATCAATGGTCTATGAGCACGTTCAAGTGCTCCATTTGATTGTGGGTGATAAGCAGAGGTTTGCAGCTTATTTATCCTAAGGAGTTTGCATACCTTTTTGAATAGGTCACTCAGAAAATTACTTCCCTGATCGTCGAAGAAAATTTGCGCTAGCGTTATAGCTTCCCCATTTGGTATGGCATACCAATCTACAAACTTCGTGAGGTTATCCTGAAACCTTAGTATATATTTGCTTCCGGATTCAGTCTCCTCTAGTGGGCTGACTATATCTAGATAGATTTTATCGAATGGTTGATCCGCTATGTCTGTAATCACCATTGGCATTTTATAGTGTGGTGAATCATGGTAATCTTTTAAGATCACAAGCCCCAACTTCAGGGGGACGAGTTTCGTCTATAATTGGTGGATTAGTACTAGGTGGGCTGTCACGGTCTGCGGCCTCTTCTGGATGATGAGCTTATTCCTTTTGTTTGGCCTGGCTGTCTTGATTTGTTCCACTTTCCTGAATGTTTCGTGTCTGGGCTCTTGTTACTGCATTGCATTGCAGACACTCCTTAAGGTCCGATGAGTATTTTTCCTCCTCTATGTTCGAGTCCATTTGGTGGTGGACTATAGCTTCTACCGTGAAGGTTGTAGTTTCCTTGTCTTTGTTATTATCCCGTGGAATGCGGCTTAAAGCGTCGGCATTCGTGTTGTACTTTCCGGGCTTATATTCAATTTTATAATTGAACTTGGAAAGTTTATGGTGAAATCTCACCAGACAGGAGTGGTTTGTGATCTGTATAGACCGTGAACTCTCGGCCTTGCAGATAACACCTGAAATTTTTAGTCGCCGAAACTATAGCCAGTAACTCTTTCTCAATCGTGGAATAGTTACGTTCGGCTTTGTTCAGGGTACGGCTGGTCACTTCCTACCTCTCCTTGAGGGAGGACTGCTCCAAGAGCCTCGCTGCTGGCGTCTGTACTAAGGTTAAAGGGTTTTGAAAAATCGGGATGTACTAAGAGTGGAGGGGAAATTAAAGCGTTTTTTATACTTTGAAATGCCTCCTGGCATTTTTCAGGCCACTTAAACTTTACATCTTTTCGGAGTAAGTTTGTTAGAGGACGTAGTGTTTTTGAAAAATCGGGTATGAATTTTCTGTAGTAATTGGCAAGGCCCAAAAATGATTGGACTTACCTTACTGTCTTACGAATGGGGAAAGTTTGGACGCATGCCGGTTTGCTAGGGTCAGGTAGTGCTCCTTGGTTAGAACATTTGTGTCCTAAATACACTACCTAGCGCCTGAGAAATTGACATTTCTCAGGTTGAAGTTTCATGTTATTTTCTCTTAACCTATCAAAGACTTTGCGAAGCTTTTCGTTGTGGTCTGCCAGACTTTTTGCATAGATGACGATGTCATCTAAGTAAACGAAACATTCTAGGCCTTGTAGGCCAGTTAATATGAATTTCCTTAAACGCCGAAATGTGGCCGGGGCTCCTTTGAGCCCGAACGGCATGCGTTTGAATTCATAATGCCCGTAGTTGGTACTAAAAGCCGTTTTTGCTCGATCTTTCGGAGCGACGAGTACCTGATGATAGCCGTTGGCTAGGTCTAGAGTGGTGAAGTATCTTGAATGGCCCAGTTGATCGAGGATATCCTCAATCCGTGGTAGCGGAAAGACGTCGCCAATTGTTTTTTCGTTCAACTTACGGAAATCAACGACGATGCGCCACCTTTTCTCACCATCTGGTCCCGCTTTTTTGGAGACGACTAGCAGTGGCGAGTTCCATGGGCTTTTGCTGGGCTGGACAATGTCGTTGTCCTACGTTTTAGATTTTTCTTTTCATTGCATTCACGCGGACCCGTTCGACCACCAGACCAACAGCTCAACTCTTATTTTCAAACTCAACTCGCTTTTTAATTTTTGCCGAATCGCCGTATGTTAAGTCAAAAATCCATCTCAACTCTTGATCACATTCATCGTGATCAAGAGCCGTTGTTAAGGATCGAAAATGCTAAATTGCATTTTCTTATGAGAAAATTTTACTTTTAATTCTGGCCTTGTTCAAACATGTCCAGAATTATTCGCGTTGGACAAATGGATTCAAAAATGTAATCTTACACTTTTAAAAACATCAGCCACCGTCCCGTCGTTTGAAAATCGCGGCGCACATATACATACAATGCATTTATTCGGCGCGCATTTCTTATCGTGTAAGCTTTTTATCGTAATATGTATGTACGTATGTGCATACATCTTGAATTTTTTCGCGGCAAATTGTACTGAAGGTACGATTTGCTATTTGCTTTATTTTTTAATTAAATTGTTGAAATGACAAATTTTGCTGAAGGCAACATTTTTCGTGGAAATTTTTAAGTAAAACGACTTGGGTTGTAAACTGAAACTTTTGTTTTTCCCAAGTCGTTTTATGGGAAAAATTTTATGAGTTGCTTGGAATGTGAAGAAAATTGCTGATGCAATTTTCTTCACCCTTTTGGGAAGATAAACTAATCATTTTGTACATGATTAGTTTACTGAATTTTATAATTAATGATTTTCTTTTCTTTTTCCTCTTAAGGTTTTTAGGTGCAAGATTTTTGTAAAGCTACCCATTTATACATATATGTACATATGGTACATATATGTACCTAGGGTTTTATATATATAACAGTTGTAAATAAGACAAATCTGGATGTGAGCTCAAGGGTATAGAGGTAATTCGTGACTGTTTGGGTAGATCTATAGAGTGCCTACCTGTCAGAGCTAACCTAGGGGCAGTCTGAAGCACTTGCGGAACATCCACTTGGTTACCTGCTGCGAGGACCGGGATTACTGCAGAATCAGGAGCTGACTGTTCTATATACGACTGGTCCGGGTTGAAATTTAGGGTTTTAGTGGGCGCCTTAGGCGTACTAAGACATCGACTACTTGGAGGAGGAATTGAGACTGGGATCTTTGCCACTGCCCCTGTGCTTGACGGCAAGCTGAAACTCGCTGAGGAAACAGAGGTAGATATGGCAGCCAGACTTGAAGCTACCTCTTTAGCCAGCCCTTCGACAGCGACTGGGGTGTTTCGAACTATAGCGGTTTTAACCAGTCCCAAGAGATCCTCCGAGGCCTGGACATGACTTTGTGCCGCATTTATGTAAGATGGCGAAAAATGTGCGAGCCGTCTGGCTCTATAAAGCACATGGTATAATTGAGTGCGCTACTTAACACGAGCTACATTTGTTTCTATAGGGTATCGTATCAAATCTTGGCATAGTGATTCAATGCGCTCGGCTAGGTAGGCATCCTCGCGTCTAGGAGTTTTGTGTGCGTGAGAATCCTTAGGAACCTTTTCCGGATTCTCAATCTAAGCATCGTACGCTCGAATGAGCTGATCACCGGCGCCTTGCGCATTAGCGTCTAATAATCGGACGGCGTATTCCACATCCAATTCCTCGGGGCTTAGGTATGAAAAATCCATTATTATGTAATCGCGTGATATGCAATAACTAATCGACAAAAGTCGGGAAACAGGTAATAGGTTTTTGCAATTTACAAATATAAATTCCTAATGGTCGAAAGGGCGTGAGGTCTTTGTAATCGATTATGTAAATAAAATAAGACAGAAGGTATGTAACAGCAATTCTGTTAGTGCGGTTGCCACAAGAGGCGATAATAAACTGATGAAAAAGACGGCAGTCAGTGTGCACGATTTGACAACGACTGTCTCTTCAATTATAACGCGAGATGAATTTACAGGCTGTCGTGGAGCAATGAAAAAAAAATAAAAAAAAATAAACAAATCGTCGATACTTTTGAACCTTTTAGCTGTAAACCAAATTTAAAACCAATGATATTCAACACAGTTAATATACAAAAAAATATGGTGATGTTGTCGTGTCCCAAAAGCAATCAATTAAGCAAATTCACAAAACCATCAAATAAACAAGAAGCAATTAATTAATCACCGTAAACCTTCTTCAAATAATAACAACGCTCAAATTACTTTAAAACATAATTCTTTATTTATCGCGAACTGACCTATCTTAATAATTCTAAAAGTACTCCGAACCGAACGGTAACTTAATATCACGATGAGTGAACCATTAACGGACTAAGAAAACTACAGGCACTCGCCAGTCCAGTCATTGGTCTTTTATGCACCAATATTCGGAAGTAGACTTTACTTAACAACGCGGATGTAAACAAACGACAACAACCTTGCCGTTTGTTCTACCGGTTGCAGCACCTGAGTCGCTCAGTAGTAAACAATCGCTTTACATAATAATTACCATGCTAGGTTAATTATTATTGTAATCGTCGATTGCTCCACTAAGCGCTCATCGCAGCCAGCTGTTGAGCTAATCAGCAAAATAACCGACAGTTGCAGAACAGTACAATGCGACGTTACTGTTTAGCAATTGCTAATTATTTCACTAAAATGCGCCCTTGGCTGCTGGAACTAGATCTGGAGAGTGCAACAATCTTAATTAAAAACTGAAAATGTCTTTATCCTCGTTCGGTTCAGATTCTTTACATTTTTCATTATATACTATCTAAATTGTCTTATTTTTTACATCATTTCTCTTTTTATTTTCTTTTACATTTAACTTCTTTAAATTCAATATTTAATTTTCACATTTAATTCCTTTCTTTCATTTTTACATCTTTTTACATCATTTCTTTTTTTTATTTTGATTTTACAACATATCTATTTACTTTTTTTTTTTTACTTTACATGTCCTTTCTTGGAAAGTTCCTCCACTTCTTAAATACCTTCTGATACTAATAATTTCCTACATTGTCTTTTTTTTATTCATACTTTCTGTATTACTATATCTTTTCTTTCATATTTACTTTCTTTCTTATTTTCTTCTCATATTTAATGTTTTCCTATTTGCTTCTCACATTAAATTTCTTTCTTATTACCTTCGTACAAAATATTTATATTGCCTTCAAAATTATTTTAACATTTGTTTATTTTTTAATTAAAATTTCATGATTAGCAAAAAAAATCTTAATTAATTCACATGCATTAATATTATAATATATAACCTTACTTATTGTTTATCTAATCACAAAAATAACAAAAATGCAACAACAACAAAAAAGTACATTTTACAATCATTCTAATATTTTTTTTTCTTACTATAATTTTTAATTAATAATCTTCATGCACTTTAACGGTGTTTTCCCCCTTTTTCTTCTTTACAATATATATTCTTTTAAACAGTTATAAACAGTTATCTTTCAATTTTAATTTCTATTTAGCTTTAAGACAAAAGTATTTCCACAATATTCTTATCCATTTCATTTCTTTATGTTTTAAACTGTGAGATTGCATATATGAGTTATATAAGTACCTTAATTTTTAATGTTCAGATATAATATGTCTATTTATCTTCCTTTTTATTTATTACTTACAAAATTTATTACTTGGCTTAAAATAGTTCTACCTAGCTGCTTTTTAACACAATTAATAACCTTAAATTTACTGTAGTCGCTCCAATTGCTTGTTAATGAAGACGGAAAGTATGCTTTTGTCTCGCTGTAAAGGCCGTATCCTATCAGTAACGTCGCGTCCGACTTCTGCTTTGACGTGCAGCTGCTCTGCCTTGGGAGTTTGGAAAATTTCGCTGTAGTGGGTAGAATTTCTAATCTGTTGCTGTTGACTTTAGTTTGTTGTTCTGAGTCTCCTTCGATACTTTAAAAATCTTCTTGCAATCGATCTTGTACTGTGCTTATTGAACTTCCAGCTCTTGTGTCCTTTGATAACTTATTATCAATTACCAATACCGCTGGCATTTGATTAAAGGCCATCATTTTAATTTATTTGGATAGGATATTTCCATCTACATTGCATTACTGAAAACCTTTGAACCAATTTATAGATTTTGAAATTTGATCATAATAGAACGTGTGAGCATTCCTTGTTATAGGCGCTGCTTTAATTTCCTTATCACAAACATTACAAAAGTTATCTCATTACCATGACGGTAGATGGCTGGAACGATTGATGATATTTTTTATACCGATATTAGTTCTCTTTTTTTTTCATTTTCTTATAGGTACGACGGAGTTCTCTCAATTATATCGAGAGTCCATCCGTACCTAAAGAATATTATTTACCATGAGTGTAAGATTCTCAACTAGAAATTCTGAAGGTTTTTTTGTTTTCTAGCTTTCCAATTATATATTCCTCTGATTTTACTGGCCCAACTTCCAAATTTACATCCCCATATATGCAAGTTAAATAAATAGTCCAGAATTCTCCGCAAAGCCATTGTTTTTCCTCTCATTTTCCTATTTCAACTGCATGCTTGATAATGTTGCTCTCTTCTGCATACATGAACTTTCCACATCTCAGTTGCCATATTTATCTGCAATTTATGTCTACCTCAATCAAGCTCTTAACGCTAACACTACACAGTTTTTATAAATTTCTTCTTGTAGTTCCTCTTTATTAACCTCTAAAATATACTATTACAGTGGCTATTCTTCTTCTTTGCTTATACATATCAAATTTAACCATTAAACTTTTCCTATATTTATTTCCAGTACTGTTTTGTGTTTATCTTTCTTTCTTTCCTACCATTTAGTTTCCGATTTTTAACTTTAAACATTTATTGTCATAGTATATTTGATATTCTTCTAATTTTTCCTTTATATTTCTTCTCAAGTAATATATCATTTTTTTTTAATTTCATTCTCTCTTTTTGAATATCTTCTACACATATTGGGTTATTTACATACTATATTCCCATTTTTTCCTTTTTTTTTACAACTTTTTTTTTAATTTTCACCTTTTCATTATTCAGTTACTCTTCTTTTGTGATTTTCATTTATATATATATATATATATATATATACAAAGACATTTTCTTACCTTTACCTCTGTAAATTTACCTTGCTTGTTGTCGTGGTTCGCTCTCCAGTAAAAACGGGCCCTTGACTACCATCATATCTCCTTTTATATCCTTTCTCGGCCTGTAAGTCTGTAAAGCTCTGCAATTTAAATTTATATTTTAAATAAGCGGCCCCTCCAAACTCTTCCAGAACTTGCAGGCCCCTGCTGAGTACCTCGACCTAGCATTACATTTCCTGGACACTTACCAACACTTACCTCATTACGTGTCACGAAACTTGTAGTGGAATTGCAATATTCCGTAAGACTGCAGTTTCGATCCCATAATTGCTTCTTAACCTCTGATGTAACCGATTTATTCCTATATTGTTGAGATTTAAGCTTACCTATTCGACAACGCCCCTGAGCTTGCTTTTGTTGTGAAGAGAAATTTTTCCTACCTTCGTAACTCCATGCAGGTCTCTCGGAAAACTTACGCGGTTCTTGTTCATTGGCTGAATTTGGTGCTTTTACAGGACAGGCTCTTGCATTAGCGATTCTTACAAATGCAAGTCTATCCTTCAGATTATCTCCGCTGTGTCCATGATATTTATGATGCCTCCTCCTCTTGTCTTTAAATCCTTCGTTTCTAACAAGCCCCACATTTTCGTGAGCAGTAGTCAAGGTTTTCTCCCATGTTGGCTTCAGAAATAAGTCACCCAATGTAGGTACACTTTTCAATCCATATCGTGAAGTATTGTCAACAGTATGTGCCAGTTTTTCCCATTTGGAGTATTGGTCATTAACGCCTACGGTGTTGTTTTCTGTTGTGTTGATTTTAATATCCCCTATTCTGGTATGAAACGGAGTTGCTTGACTGCTATCTTGTCAAGCTGTGTGTCCTAATTGTGCGGAAGATGCGAAGTATCCACAAGAGTCATTGGCTGCCCTGCCTTGGCTGGCGTCTTGTATCAACAGCTTCATATTTATACAGTCGATTATAGCTCTTTCCCTCAGGAAATCCATTCCAAGTATCCCGTCGGCTGGAATTGAATCAGTATCACCAATGGCATTAAATTGACAAGCGTGCTGATTGTTATCTATCTGCAAGTTCGCCTGACAAGTGCCTAGGGAGCTTCTAGCGGATCCGAACAGTCCTCCAATTCTAATTTTGCGATGTGTCTGTATGGGTGTATTCCTCTTTATACTATTAACTTTAATTATACTACAGCTGGATCCGGTATCTATCAAAAGTCTTAACTTACCTTCTACTGCTATATCCGATGGAACTGCGATGATAAACTTGTTCTGGGAATTTAATTTTTCATTGGCCTTTTCTGCTAAATATTTTTTCAGGCAGATCGTCGTATAATGGTCGCATGTTCGACAAAATTGGCAGTAAAGCCCCTCCCCTGCTGGATGGAATCTACCACCAATGGCTTCTTTAATATCTGCGACTCTGACGTGATGTGTTCGGCAATTAGGTGCTTCGTGTCCATATTGCTGGCATTCTATACAGAAGGGTAGTTTGTGGCACTCTCTTGCGAAGTGTCCCTGCTGCCCGCACTTGAAGCAATGGCTGGGTCTATGTCCATATACACTTCTAGGAAATCCTCTGAAAGGTTTTTGGTGAGGTGTAGCTACATCTCCGTCAAAGTCGTCGCTTCTCCATCCTTCCTGTGAAAACCATTTATTGCTTGGTACCCTGAGCTGAAGTCTTATCGCGTCCTTTTCGTAAAATTCAGCTTCTGCTTGCACCGCCTTTAATGAGTCAAACTTTTGTCCTGTTAGGTGAGTCCGAATAGCCTGATTCCATACTCCAGCTTTAAATGTGGCTATCGCATCCGCTTCCAACTCGGCCAGTAATCCTCCATCTTTACCTGGGTACTTTGCAGAAACAGCACTTTTAATCTGATCCAGCAGTTCCTTCATTTTGTCCGCAAACTCTTGGATCCCTTCTCCTGGCCTTTGTCGACATGCTAAAAACTCTGTCCGTAGCTCGCTGAATGATATCCGTGGCATATAAGTAGCTTTGATTGACTTTTGTAATGCTTCAAAGTCCTTTGGCTCATCAGAGCTTATCAGGTAGTAAGCATCGTCTGTCAGTCGATATTTCACACAGTTCATAAAGATGCCTTGCTCTGCGGTTTCCAGCCGGTCGTATAGATCTTTGCAACAACTCAGAAAACGATGTACCTCCTTCGCTAGTTTTGGAGACCTTTCTCCGGAAAACGTCGGCACGTATTTAGATACTTTGTCCATAATTTTTTCATATATGTCAGCCATTTTTTTTTTTTTTTGTAAGCGTTCAATCCCAATTTCTGCTGTACTTTCTTCTCACAACTTTTGCTCAAAATTTCGACATCAACAAACTTCAGCGAAAACTTATGCCTTTTGTGTCATTAATACTCACTAGATAACCAATTTAAACACTAACGTTAGAGCAGACTTGACTTTTTGCGGCAACACGAACCCGACACTTCAGCAGATATCAATCCCTAAACTCACGATCTCTGTTTGAAATGTTAACGACTCAGACGAATGTAGCATATACTCTACCGATGCTACAGTAAACGCGAGGCAACCAAAAAGGCGTGAAACTCAACTTTTAAGGAGAATAAAAGAAAACAATGTTATGCTTACAAAAATCACCACTTCTTAACAACTACTTTTACTCAATTCAACATAAAAGAGAAATTTACCGTTTCACTTACGTTTACCAATTCATTCAAAAACACAAAAGCTAAATAACTTATACTACACTTCTCTTTTATAATAAAAACATGAAGGCCAACGATGAGAACACAAAACGTTGTTTCCCCCTATTGAACGAAAAATATTAAAAATCGCCGCAAACCAAACAAAGAACATAATTCTGAACGCCCCCGATGAATCAATTACTTATACCTTAAATTTTGCATCTAGAGCACACTGAAAAACTTTCAAATGCCTATAATTAACCCTTGATACACAAACTCACACTCAGCACAGAATTATTATAAAATTAATATATCACTCAGCACTTAATCACACTTCTTAAATTTAGTTCAATTTTAAAAATCAGCATACATTTTTTAACCGGCTGCGCCAAATGTCGTGTCCCAAAAGCAATCAATTAAGCAAATTCACAAAACCATCAAATAAACAAGAAGCAATTAATTAATCACCGTAAACCTTCTTCAAATAATAACAACGCTCAAATTACTTTAAAACATAATTCTTTATTTATCGCGAACTGACCTATCTTAATAATTCTAAAAGTACTCCGAACCGAACGGTAACTTAATATCACGATGAGTGAACCATTAACGGGCTAAGAAAACTACAGGCACTCGCCAGTCCAGTCATTGGTCTTTTATGCACCAATATTCGGAAGTAGACTTTACTTAACAACGCGGATGTAAACAAACGACAACAACCTTGCCGTTTGTTCTACCGGTTGCAGCACCTGAGTCGCTCAGTAGTAAACAATCGCTTTACATAATAATTACCATGCTAGGTTAATTATTATTGTAATCGTCGATTGCTCCACTAAGCGCTCATCGCAGCCAGCTGTTGAGCTAATCAGCAAAATAACCGACAGTTGCAGAACAGTACAATGCGACGTTACTGTTTAGCAATTGCTAATTATTTCACTAAAACGCGCCCTTGGCTGCTGGAAGAATCTTCCGTATATTGGGCCATAACAATATAGTATAAAAAAATATAATTTCATTAAATGAGGTGGAGGCCTGACCCGCCTACGCAGGCCGCGACACACGCACACACACACCTACAGAAATATCAAAAAAGTTAAGATGATCAGTCACTTGATGTTCATAAGGTGACAAAAGCAAAACAAAAATCCTATTCTCTCTCTCGATCTCCTTATCGCAAATGCACCTTTACTAAGGCATCTTTGTTTGTATGCAAATAGCAATTTGAAACGAAATGGTTGCAGGATCGGAAGCTAACTGTATACAGCACTGATCTAGCAGCAAACATCCGGGAAGAAGTCGACCAAGCCCTGAAGGCCTTCAACGAATACTAGACCAGCCTGAAACAGATTCACAAAGCCTGAGCCATGAGGCATCTTAGCTGGTGCGGCATCTACTCGCACAAGGTCGGTAGGCATCCTCTTCAAGCAAGCGTTCATTGAACATAATTATTTTCGAATAAAGGCAATAGCAAGAGGTGTCTGGAAACAACAAGGATCCATAATTGTCAAGAATTCGGCGGTTAACTTAACTCAAGAATGCCCCGGTAGAACAGATCTTATAGAATGAGCTATTTTTCTCAAACAATACTGACACACCTTGAGTTAAGCATTACTGTATCCAAACAAATTAGCCTTCGCTACAGCATAATGAAACCTGATTAAAGAAAAATTCACTGGTAGAACTCTGAAGCGTCACTTCAACATTTTATGTGGCGATTGTCGCTCACAAAAGAGTTCTATGCTACCAACCGAGCAGGTCTTGATACAACTTAAATTCGAAGGAAAAAAAAGGTTGATATAGTCAGTAAATAGGATAGTAATAACAAAAAGGTTACTAAAGAAAATATGGAAGCAGATAGGCTATTCAGCTGATCGGTGGTTGGCCGCTCTTCTGTGTGCATCAATGGAATAATCGCATGGAACGAGTAAAGCTCGAACAACATTGATGCGATTCAAAACACGAATTCAAACCAACGAACACGTGAGCATCTGCTGACATAGACGACTGGTGAAAGGTAACCCATTCACACTATCATGTATATATATTCCAATTGGATTAACGACGTGCAGTCACCCCAAAGAGGAACAGAATCCTGACGGAGGAAAAAGAAAAAAACTTCACGACACAACTGTATGGAAGCAAAAGCGCCTCACGTGAGTCAGCATTCCCTTTCTCGGAGTGGACCGAGTATCATCAATTCAAGATAAGAAGTCCAGAAAATCGTCTAAGCGGTTATGATAAAAGACAGGTAAAAGTGAAATCCACTAGTGTTAGGTGATCTATGCACTGAATATTTGCCTCATCAGCAAGGAAAAAGAAAACCCAAAAATTTATCATAAGGCGACCTACTCCAGCCAACCTGCTGATGTGTTAAAAGTCGAGATTCCGCTGGTATACAGAATTCGGCATTTGGTTCGTTCAGCAACCGCGAATGCATACATCAAACCATAATAGTTTGTACCCGTATATACGAAATTTAAAACAAGACCTTGAAAATTAAACTATTGTACCTTTGGGTGGTACTGCAGAATCTAGAAATTTGGCGGACTTGAATTTGGCAATAAATAATGAAAGGTTGAGAAGCGAAGCAGACTACAACGTATTAACCATGAATCGAAGATTGTGCTCCACTTGCAAAGCAAATGGGTGGTCGAAAAGAAGAAAAAAAACGAAACAAATATATAAAATATACATATTCAACAAAATAAGCTTGGAGAAAATTATCAAAAAAAAACCTAAATTTGGGCACCATTTGTAGCAGAGGATTTCAGCCGCCAGTCTGTCGATCTTTCAGACAGATGGGTAGACTGCCAGCTTAGGTCCATTGACTACAAAACTCATCTTGGGGGGCCAGGGTGGGTGGCGGCACAGAGTTTTGCCGCTAGCGTTCAGTCGGCGTGGGGTGGTTCTTGCCACCCACATCCCCTTGATGCTAGAAAGCTGTGCTAAGTATTCGACGGGACAGACAAACGGACATGTAGCTTAATGACTAGAACTGAATAGGAACTACGGACGGACGGACAGACAATAAAAAATTTATACGAGAAACTGCTTCCTTGGGTAACCTGAAAAAAAATAGGTATTTTTCCTTCCACAAAAGCTAAAAAAAAATTAAAATGCGAGAAAGCATTGTCAACGCCGTACATTAATTCTGTTCACCCGGAGAGCAAGCAACGCTGATTGAAGGAACGAGAGAGAGATAGAGGGGACTCGTTGTCTTAGGGGAGTCCCAGCTTTGGAGATGATTGAGCCCAATCGCTCCCATCCTCCCTGGCTAAGCTTCCAAAGTAAAGAAAAATATAAGTGTGTGCGCTCTAGCGTCGCTCCATCATACCTCTACCCCTCGTGAGCGGGCTTTATTCAACCATTGTTATTTGCGAACACCTGTGTAAGAGAAACAACAAAAAAAAACGAAAGAGAAAAAAAGTAACAACAAAAAGTTTGGAAGAGAGTACTGCAACACTACTCAATTTTAATAACGCTGCGCGTCCGTCGTTCATCCTTCCTGCTTCTTCTTGATAATATTTATACAATCAGCCATTTTCTTAACAATAGTCTAGCCTGAAATAGCCCTACTAGCTGACGTTAATTTACCCTGTTCTTGCCTAGAGGACTAAAAGATCTGGACCTAGGTTGCTTAAGCAACACAAGGGTTCTCGACATAAAAAAAAAATTTGAACTGTTTAAGATAACCTTACTACTCTTAACTATGCTATGTACACAAATTCAGAGTACTTAAATAGAGAGCAAAACAAAATTTAGAATAAAAAAAAAATGCAAAAACTGACTTATTTCATGAAATAAAGCGTACGCTACCCTAGGCGGAGATATCCCACGTCGGCTGGAACGGTTGGTTTGACGTAGTTTGGGTGCACCCCTCTTCTTTCGGTGAGCACAGCAGCGGCGAGCTTGCCTTATTAGGTGGGCTCATTGGCCTCTTTTTTTTTCTTTTTTTTACTTTCTATGTCACTTTATAATTATATGTATCTACCTTGCTCGGTGATTATGATTATATTAAGACACTTTTCTGATTTTTTTGTGTATCGTTCTACTTAATGATTACACTTCGTTGTTCGCTTATTAGTTGCAGCAATCAAATCTTCAGAAATCCCACGTTATTTGTTATGTGAAAAAGCGCTGTAATCCTATTTTCGACGTAACTCAACAGGTGAGCAAAAAACGTTTAAAATATAATATTATCGGCACTTTTATTAATTTTCGACACCAGATTGTAAAAGCACTCTGTTATTCAATAAAAAAAGCTCAACCAGTGCGCGAATACTTTTAAAATGTGCTAATTTACACTTTTGTTTATTTTTTAGGCTGCAAATATAAAAAAATCCAGTAATATCCAATTCGCGAAACAACTCAACAGGTAAGCGAATATTCTTTTAACCATAAAAAAACAGCGAGATCAACCAAAAACAATCTTCCACCGGCGTTCACGAGTAGATTTCCTCACACGACCTGATCGCGAGCAGCACTTAACTTCAACTCCCCTTTTCAGCTTACGAACCCACTCACGTACCACTCGTTTTAATCTCCGCTTCTCAACCACATTGGAGCGCTCCAGCCGACACCAAACCAGCCGCTCCATCGCGACTCTACATGCTGTGGCAATTACTTTTGCTTTGTCATGCGTGTGTATAAGAATTGTGTGCAACTTATTGCTACTCAATACGTGCTGACGACAGAAAAATCGTCGGTTCTTCTTTCGCTGTGTTGCACTGGCAAGCGGCAATTGGTGAATTTGAGAAATCATGCGATATTTACGGCTAGGCGAATTGCTGTTTTCGATTGGAATTTTCGTTGACAAACGGTATACGGCCTGGAATTTTTCATACAAAAGATGAGGCGACGATGCCAAATTTTGAAATTTACTCTTTCTAGGAGGTTTAAGATTTACGGCTCTTCTTTCAGGGTTTCTCGGAAAGCTTATAATTTGTGCGCGTTCAACACAAATTAAATTCTTTCCCTTTTAACATGATTTATCTATTTCTTCTTTGTTTTTCCTCTTCTTTCAGGGTTTAATTGGAAAGCTTATAATTTGTGCGGGTTCTGCACAAATTAAATTCTTTCCCTTTTAACATGATTGATTTATTTCTTCTTTGCTTTTCCTCTTCTTTCAGGGTTTAATCGAAAAGCTTATAATTTGTGCGCGTTCTGCACAATTTAAATTCTTTCCCTTTTCTTATGCTCAGGAAAAAGTAGCAAAGGGCTACTTTGCGATGATCATGTAAAACTTCTGCCCCTTTCCAGGTACCCGTGATATTGAAATACAACTAAGAGAAAATGGACAACAAAAAAAAAGAATTTAAAGGAAGAGAAGCAGGAGAAGAAAAGGCAAAAAAAATATTTTTTTTACGTGAAAAAAAAGCAGAAAAAAAACGACAAGTAGCATGAGGGCAGAGAAAATGGACAACAAAAAAAAAGAATTTAAAGGAAGAGAAGCAGGAGAAGAAAAGGTAAAAAAAAAATATTTTTTTTACATGAAAAAAAACAGAAAAAAACGGCAAGTAGCATGAGGGCAGAACGCTACACTTGTTATATATGGAAGTGTAGGAAAAAATGACTGCGCAGTTACTATCGATACTGGAGCTTCAAGATCAAATATTAGAGCAGATCTTGTTAAGAACAAATGGCTTCACAACACCACCAAATACAACAGCACGGGTGTTTGGAGAAATAACTTTAGATGTTCAACTAGGCGAACTACTATTTCCTCATACTTTCCAGGTTTCAGACATAATGGATGAATGCATTCTTGGAATAGACTTCATGACCACATACAAAATAAATCTGGATGTCGGAGAGCGGATTCTCAAATATGGGAACATCAGGCGCGTATCCAGACCTTCAGCCTGGGGGGGGTCACACCTAAAATGTTCGAGGGGAGAAAAAGTTGGAAGTAGTCGCTTTTAATTTTTTTTTATCATATTTAAGTTAGATATCACAAAACCCAATTTTCGGTTTGATTTGGAAAACCTATCGATAATATTATCCACATCAACGTCGATCTCAGAGTGGACAGACATTAAGGTCTCATATCCAGATTTTCTTTCTCGTGCAAAGATTGTAGAAATAGTTGTGACGCAACCGATTCTGTCACGGGTGAAATAATTGACTGAGAGTAAGAGCTTGCATCTTGAATCACATTCAATCATATCAGTGGTCTTATCAGTCTTTTGCTTTCCACTTTCGCTATTATTTCTACCTCCATCGCTAACTGATGTCGCAAGTTTATTCTTCTCCTACAAATTAAAAGTAAATGTGAAGTTAAATTAAACAGCACTACTTGAATTAAATACGAAAGTACAAGCAAAGCATCGGCAACTACCGCAGAGGAAAGCGAATGGTTTTTATTTTTATAGTCATGCCGTAAAAATTGTAGAAGCAATTTTAATAAATCCAACTGATCGTTTTCACCAACCAATAGTGTATAAAAATTCGAAAGAAAAATGTTTAAGTAAATTTCTAAGAAAAAAATGTATGCTTGCCAACGCTTATAAATATCTTTAGCGACCCAGATCAGCCAAGGCACCTGAATCAACATAACTCTTTCGAATCATTGTCCGCCCCAAATAGTGCATGAAAAATCTAAAGAAAAATTTTCAGATCTTTCTAAGAAAACTGAATGCTTGTGCCCCTGTCCGAAAAGAGTGAGCCACCAGAATCAATGCGTCAATTCGTTTAGACCGTTGTCGGCTCAAATTCTTAAGAACAATTTGCAAGTGTATTTCTAAGAAAAATTTAATGCTATGAACGTTGAAATTTTGAACAACTCTTGAAGTGTCGCTATGAGAAATCATCGGGTGGCTAGACGTTCATTGCATGGAACTAGGGTTTTTCAGTATTCCCAGATCTGAGGGATTGATCCCTTTTTTAAGGGATTTTTCCTTGAAAGTTCGGTTGAGACACCAAACTTTCAAATTAAGAGATTTTGACTGAGGAAGAAAATTTGGATAATTTTCTTTATTAAAATCACATGTACAAAATATTTTCTGAGCCGAGTGACAGTTTCTATTTGATTGTGAGGGACTTGTGTACTGCCACTATGCTATACTATGTTATATTTGTTACGTAATAATAAGCCCAATGCGCTGCGGTGTACGTGTGCTTAGTTTCCCGTTGGTCTATTTTGCGGAATATCTTGTATTGGAAATAAATTAGTAAAATAGAAGAAACATTAGATATTAATCTGACATATTTCTTCATGAAAGGATATGGCGAATTCTAAATTTCAACTCCTCAAAAAAAATGTTTAAATAAGACAGTTTAAAAAAGTTGAAATCAAAAAATATGTCAAGAAATTTTCCGATTGCTGGTTGGAAAACGAAAGTAATATAAAGCCTGGATTCAAAAGCACAATGACCGAAAAAAGCTAAATAAAAGGTTTGCGGTTTTGAAATATGTTTGTCATTAAAATCTTCAAATAATTTATAGGCTTGCAATAAAATCCTTATTTGTGGAACATCTGAACTAGGAAGACATTCTACCAGAAAAATGCATAAACAAAATTTTAAATTATGAGTGTCCCAAAAAGTGAAGGCTTTTACTCAAATGCGAAAAATATTTATTTACTTATTCTTGTTACTTTCTTATTTACCATAGATTTATTCAATGTGATAATTTCGTTCTGAAATAAATGATTTTGTACGAAATTGATTATGTCACTTTACAAACCCATTCTTAAGGTATTTTAAAAGATTTCTTTGAAATATGGTATTAAGGGATTTTAAGGGATTTTTATGTACAAAATGAGGGATTTTCGTTGGCAAGAATCTGGGAAGATGGAAGAACCGTAAAACAAAATTTGTTAAGTCAAGGCTTAAATACAATTGCGACGGGCAACGGCAAACGACGAAAAAATGCCACTGTCAAACTTCTAAAAGCACAGCGTCTTATGCGAATGCCCAAATTTCGACAGGTGACGGTCAGCGGTGGACGAAGTTGCCGTCGGGATTGATTAATTTCTAATTTTGCCGTCGTCGCCACAAAATCAAACGAATGAAACTGTTGTGACATTTATTTTTGTCAAGGTTGTAAGACGCGCGTCAATTCCAAAACAATGAATTTTGATGAGAAAATTTATGAAGTGTCAAATCATAAAATAATTTATGATATACAAGACACCCAGTATTTGACACAAAATACATGGTTTGGATGAATATTTCGAGGCGTTTAAATACAAATGGTAAAATCGTGATATTTTTGGCATTTAGTTTGATTTTAATTTAGTTAATTTCTTTATTTTAAATTTTTCTTTTCCACACTTTGGTCCTTTGCAATTCTTTCAAAATAATATAAAATATTCTCGATAAAAATCTGCTTTAAAACGCTCAAAACATAATAAAAAATGAAATCTCAGTATCTTCCTCTTTCACAATCGCAGCTTTTCGACTACTTGTTTTGACAGTGAATTTTCCGCTGCCATCCACCGTCGGAAAATCAGATAGGTAAAAAAAATTTATGATCGCTTACCAATTTCTTAGAAACAATAACACTTTTTAAACTCGAAATTGTGTGCTTTTTCATATGAGTAATGGGCGCAACAAAAATATATAAGCATCTTCATAACTGCGCTGCTAAGTATTACGTGCCATTTTCTAAACAACCAAATACTAAAATAAATATTCATTGCAAAATTACTTACTATCCTGTGATAGGTATGATAGATGACTTTTCGACACAATATAAAAACGCAAGAAAATTTTAAAAAATTTGTTGACTATTATACCCAATCCACTATTACTACTCACGTCACCGCGAAGGTTAGGTGGCGCGCTTTGCTGGGGGGGGGGGGGGGGGGTGGTTACTGGCAATACATCCCGAGGACCGAGATAAAACTGCTTTCTCGGTTGGCAGTGGCTTGTGGCAATTCAAAGTAATGCCATTCGGGTTATATAATGCTCCAACCACATTCGAATGACTAATGGAATGTGTTCTACGTGGTTTAACCTGGAAAACATGTCTTGTCTATTTAGATGATAATCGGAAGGACATTCAAGGAACATAAAAACAACTTACGGGACGTACTTCAAAGACTGAAAGATGCAAAATTGAAGCTCATTGCGAGTAAATGTGCTCTATTCAAAAATGAAGTTTAATATTAAGGGCACATAGTTTCATCACAAGGTGTAAGAACCGATCCAGAGAAGATAAAAGCCGTCAAAAATTGACCAGTTCCAAAGGACAAACATCAATTACCGAGTTTTCATGGTTTAGCTACCTACTATAGGCGATTCGTCAAAGGTTTTGCAGATATAGCGAGGAGCCTACATCCAATTACAGGAAAGGGAAAGCCGTTCATATGGTCGGATAAATGCAACGAAAGTTTTGAAAATTTGAAGCAACAGCTCTGTGAAGCTCCAGTACTTCACTATCCAAAGCTGGGGAAAACATTTATATTAGACACGGATGCCAGCAATGAAGGTTTGGTGCAGTGCTTTAGCAGGAGGAGAATGGTCAAGAAGTTCCAGTAGCTTCCTATAGCAAAGCACTTTCAAAGTCAGAGAAAAATTATTGTGCTAGAAGAAAAGAGCTACTTGCCATTGTAAGCTCAACAAAACATTTTCATAAATATCTCTACTGGCAGAAATTCATCCTTCGCACCGACCATGTAGCGCTTAAATAGCTTCTGCAGTTTAAGAACCCTGAGGGACAAATGGCGAGATGGATAGAGCGACTCCAGGCTTATAATTTTGAATTTTGAAATACAACACCAAAGAGGTCGTCTCCATGGAAATGCAGACGCCCTTTCACGACGTCCATGCAAACTTGAATGCAAACATTGCGCGCGGATGGAAGAAAAAGAAACAACAGCAACTATACAGTTTGTAACGGTGGAACCATCTACAGGTTGGGACAACGACGACCTGCAAACAGCATAACGAGAAGGTCCGGACATTTCATCTATTCTTGCTTGGAAAGAAGACATGGAAAGACCAGACTGGAAGGATATTTCGGAACGGAGTGAGAGGCTGAAAAGTTACTGGGCTCAATGGAACTCTCTTTATGTTGAATGTGATATATTAAAACGCAAGTGGGAAGCACCTAATGCCTAATCTTTCCGAATGAAGATAGTCGTGCCGGCATCAAACGTCAAAGATGTTCTAGAGGAAATGCATGGTGGAACCTCTGGAGGACATTTGGGAGTGAACAAAACCATTTCCAAAATACGACAAAGGTTTTATTGGCTACATATGCGAGAAGATGTGAAGGAGTGGTGCCGCAGATGCACTGTCTGTGCTGCTTGCAAAGGACCGCAACACAGAAGCAGAGGAGAAATGCATAAGTATAATGTCGGAGCTCCCTTCGAAAGGATAGCTATAGACATCGCTGGACCTTTTCCAGAAACGGATGGCGGTAATCGTTTTATATTAGTTGCCATTGACTATTTCAGTAAATGGCCTGAAGCTTATGCAATCTCGAACTTCGAATCGCGGACTTTCCAGGAGATGTGTAAAATGTTGGGAATAAGAAAAACTAGAATAACTCCTCTCCACCCACAATCTGATGGCATGGTAGAGCGCTTCAACAGAACATTGATCGAGCATCTAAAGAAAGTAGACTACGTATCAGAGCTCAAACAGAAATTATCTGATGTACACGAGGCCACGAGGACGAAATTAGCAACAAATAGTGATCGGATGAAGACCCGCTATGACTTACGTGCTAATTCCGCAGGATTGAACGAATGTTAAACTAGTATAAATGATAGACACTTTTTGTATTTAGTTTTTATTTTCTTGTTTTTATTTTTTGTTCAAAGTGTTTTGTTTTTATTTTGACATTTGTCCGCTTAACGTCTCAAACTCACTCGTTGCCAGGGGGAGGGAAGGCACGTTCCTGCACACTATTGGGTCCTGCAAGGTAATTGAAAGGTTCAAATGAGTAACATTACTCAGTGAGAAAATTTCTATTATCTACATCATCACACACTCATTCGTTCTACGTCTACACATTCGATCACTGAGACCTCTAAATAATTGATCACTTAGACCGTTACTATACCACACAAACAGCCACACAAACAATCAACCAAACAACTATAGTACAACTATGTACATACAATAAAGTTTCAATACTAAGATTGACTATACTACTCTACTTAGTAATATTAAATCTAAACGAAATATGAATCCACTCACGAACTTATCGATTGTTCCAATATTTTTCTTAGCCTGTATATCCTTTTTTATTTTTCCAACTAAATATTCGCGCACGCGGGAGAACTGTCTGACGACTAAAATGCACAGTCTCAGTTTCCTTATTTTCTCCTTGATACCTTTTAGCCTGTTCTGAGAATTATTCCCAGAAACCCAAATTAACAGGGGCAAGGATAATTACTTTTACCAGCAGCCTCTCACCGGTGCCGACCTATACAGATTCTTTTCCGTTCTTTCGTTTCAAGGGCACTACAGGTACGGTTAATTAGTTAGTTTTTATTGCATGCGAAATAACTACGCCTAAGGGATCTAAGCATTTTATTTTATTTTATGTTATTGTCGGCATCTATCTTTTATATTTTGTGACAGCTCGGCCACCCTGACTGTCTGAAAGTCCCTGTTCTGACTCCTCCACGATATCACCATCCTCATAGTCAGCACTTGGCTTTCCTGGAGTCCACCTTTTCAGTCGATCTACAGCTTCAACACTTTCGTATTTATTCCTATTTGTACGATAGGAACCAGGAAGCTCATTGATGGCATATCGGTCATTTCCTAATACACGTTTTATCTGGAAAGGTCCTTTGTAAACTGGGAGCAGTTTTTTACTTTGTCCATCACTACTAGTTGGTTTCCTAGCAAGTACTAGATCTCCGACTTCCTGTGTCTCTCCTGATTTTCTCTTCCTATCATATGTTGCCTTCTGGTATCGTTGGTTTTCGCAGACCTTTGATAGTGCTTCATTCCTTAACTTATGAATATTCCTTTCAACTGTCTGAACTTGTCCTATTTCCGCAGTACGGATTCCATCATTCGGAGCCCTTGGCTTGTATCCAAAGAGAAGCTCACTAGGTGTCTTCCTCGTAACACTATGTACAGTGTTATTGATAGCGAATTGTACTTTATTAATTTCTCTATCCCAGTGGACATCGTCCTTTGCCGTTGCTGCCAGCGATGATAGTATGGTTGAGTTGAACCCTTCAAGCTGACCGTTAGCGCGTGGTGTTTCTACAGCTGTCTGAGTATGTTTTATTCCCTTTTGCTCACAGAAGCTGGTAAATGTGTGAGACGTGTAACACGTGCCTTTATCAGTGATTAGTTTCGTTGGGATACCGTATGTCTCTATTATAGATTCTAAGAACCTCACTACGGGAAGAGTTTTCTTATCCTTCGCTGCTTTTAGTAGGACGAATTTTGTAAACCCGTCTACGGCAACAACTAAATATTTCTTTCCTGTAGTACTTTTCATAAAGGGTCCCAAATGGTGCGTGTGTAACGTATGGAACGGAATAATACTCTTCTCGATAGGGTGGAGAAATCCGGGTTGTTTCCCTTTCGGTTTTTTATGATATAAGCACGGTATACAATTGCTTATATAACGTGTGACGTAGTCCTTCATGTTTGGGAACCAATAGTTCTCACAGACTTTCATCATTGTCCTTTCGATCCCGAAGTGCCCAAAGTCGTCATGAACTGTCTTTAGAATTTGTGACCTCATCTCTTTCGGAATAACCCATTTATCACCGTTTTTAGTTTTCCTATATACACGACCATCCCGTAAACAATAGTCTGTATGAACACTTTTCTCGTAGCTTATTGTTGGCTTATCCTGCAAAATTTCATAGATTAGCTTAACTTTTTCATCAATTAGTTGACCTGCTAAAACCCAATCTGCTATATCGATTCGGAAGATCGATTCTTCTTCTAACGGTGTCTCATTTTCCACTGCATTACGGCAGAGTGCATCTACGTGAGACATCTTATTTCCAGGTCGATATTCAATAGTAAAAGAGAATTCTTGCAGAAGAAGCCACCACCTCGCTATCCTAGGTACAAGGTCCCTTTTATTTGCGGCTGCTTTGATTGCATTGCAATCAGTAATTACTTTGAATGGTTTATCTATTAAATATGTGCGGTATTTCCTTAGAGTCTCTACCACAGCAAGAGTTTCCAATTCGTACGAATGGTATTTTTGTTCTGCACTTGATGTTTCACGGCTATAATAAGCAACAGGCCCTAGTTTTGCATTGTCTCCTCTTTGAATTATAATTCCTGCTAATCCTTTTTGGCTTGCATCCGTATGTACTTCTACTTCCACAGCTGGATTAAAAATAGCTAACAGTGGTCTAGTTGTCAGTTTCTGTTTTAAGGTTTCGAACGCAAGTTCTTGTTCATCTTCCCATTTCCATTTTTGATCCTTTTTTATTAACTGAGTAAGTGGTTTAGTTAAAATTGCATGTCCTTCAATAAACTGATGAAAAAAAAACGGTTAACCTAAGAAATTGACGTACGTTATGCACGTTCATCGGCCTGGGAAAATCGTTTATACTTCTCGTTTTTTCCAAACCTGGGGGCCTATTCTTGAATAACGAATGGTTTTAACGTATTCGTTATATAACGAATGGTTGATAACGAATCGTATACACCGTTCGTATTCTTGAACCTCATCGTTATAAAGTCGAAGTGGTGAAAAAGTTTTTCAACATAACGAGTGTGGTAAGATTAGATCTGTCAATTTACAAATTGAATAATGTCAGCTGTTTCATGTTTTAAAGTATAATTTGTAAAAAATGGCTAGCTTCAGTGTGTTATCATTATTGTTTACGTCTGAAATCGTTAAAGAATCTATGGACTATCAATTACGTCGATCGTTAATCAATTCCTGCACCCTTAATTCAACGCTAAATAGAAAAATGTTGCAGGAGGATCTCCACCAGTGCCATGCAAATGTTTTTTATCCGCCACAGATTTTCCTTTCACCACGCATTTTAAATCCTGCCAACTCTGGAAATTTTCTATTAGCTTTGTTTAATATAATATCATAATAAAACTTTTCTGGTTCTTTTGCGCTCCGGGTATGGAATTTAATACTGATTTTATTTTGCCACAATTCCGTGGCATCTTTTGAACTGAAAAAGTTATCGTATTTATCAAATTTCAGTTTCAGGTTTTCCTCTAAAAACTCAATTAGTTTAGTTTTTTGAGCATATAAAATTTTCGCACATCTTTTATCTCCCATTATCACTCGTAAAGTAGCAGCTGATTCACTCTTCGTTTGGCATAACGAATGGTTGAACCCATTCGTTAAATAACGAAGGGTTTGCGTTCGGTATATAACGAGTGCGGATTTCAAGAATACGATTCCGAATGGTTTTGACAGTATAACGAATACGGAATCTGTCTTCGTTGTTCAAGAATAGGGCCCCTGGCCGGATCCCATCTTCGCTTATTT
Organism: Dioctria linearis; assembly: GCA_963930735.1. Taxonomy (NCBI): domain Eukaryota; kingdom Metazoa; phylum Arthropoda; class Insecta; order Diptera; family Asilidae; genus Dioctria; species Dioctria linearis. The sequence continues at coordinate 173,331,381 of OZ005741.1, read as the reverse complement.
CAAATCCCAAATAATTTATTTTTGTTTTAAAAAAGTAACATTTTTCTGCATTAAGTGTCAAATTATTTTCCTGTATGAGTTGTAAAACGTTCTCTAGTCTTTCGATCCCTTATTGAAAATTTACTGACGGTATTAAAATATCATCTAAATATGTTGTCGCTACAGTTCCCCGCAGTGGTCTAAGTATTTTATTTACCATGCGTTGAAATACGCCTGGGGCTTTTGATATCCCAAAAGGCATTCTATTAAATTCGTATTATCCGTCACAAGTGACAGAGGCGGTTTTGCCTTTTGACTCCTCTTCAATTGGAATTTGATAGTAACCAGACATCATGTCAAGTGTTGTGAAGAATTTATACCCTTGTAACTGATTAATTTGATCGTCTATTCTCGGAAAAGGGAACCTGTTTTGCTTCATTTTTGAGTTTAGTTTTCTATAATCAATGCAGAGGCGATCTTTTCCATTTTTCTTTTTGGCTAATAAAACAGGAGAAGGAAATGGAGATGTGGATTCACGGATTATTCCTCCATCTAATAATTCCTCAACAATTGTTTTGACTTTTTCACGATCAGAAGCTGACATTCTATACGGGCGGAATCTGATTGTTATCTCCTCTGTTAGTTCAATTTTAAGTTTAGCTGCATCCGTACACCTGAGATCGTTGATATTGACGGCAAAGCAGCTCTTGAATGCATTTAGCATTGTTATTAGGTGCCCTCGCTCCTCGTTGGACAGGTTTTCGTTGATGTTGAAATGATTGGAATCAAATACGTCCTGACCGTTTGTCCTTTTGCGTTCTGATTCCATATCGTTTTCTTTTTCACATGGTGCACCCCGAGCAAAAAAATTTCGCGGATTTATGCGCAAATCTTTTTCCGAAGTGTTAATTACCGGCAAGACACAATCGCCAAATTTATCACACCTAATTATACATCTTAGCACTCAATGTTCGTTAGTTTAATTTAGTCTTAAACTTGTTTCTACTAATAAATCTCCATCATAATCAGTACGACATACTATGTTCTGCGAATGTTTTGGTGGAATTACTGTAGCGGTTTTAGCCCAAAGTGGAATTTTTGAAATGTGTAAGTCTCTAACGTGGGGCAATTCGTTCCAGTCATCTTGATAGACTCTTAGGACGTCGGCAGTCTTGTAAATTATTATGTGAGCTTGTTCCGAGAAAGGTTGTCCAATAATGGCTGGTATCTCCTGCATTACATCAGGAACAATTACAAATGTGGTTTCCGCCTCGGTCTGGTCCACTTTTACAATTACCTTATTTGTTTCACCTAAAGTGTTACAAAGACCCCCTCCATAACCCCTAATACTCTTGATTACTTTATTGATAACTAAATTCATTTCTCTGGCTACTTTTTCTTTAAGAGTGTTACAACTAGAGCCCAGATCAACAAATACCCAATTTTTTTTGTTATTTATAAGAGCATTTATGAAATATTTGTTACCTGTATTATCCGTTTGTATTAGTGAGAGCACTTGTTTCGGCGTATCCTTCCGGCATTCTCCTAAATGAAATCTGTTGCACTTCCCGCACTTGTTATGATTGTTTCTTTTTGGACAGCTTGGTGAGAGATGATCACGGTTACCACAGACGTAGCATCTGCGTCTAGGTTGATAATCCAATTTTATTTGCTTTGCAGGTAAACTAGTACTAATATTGTAATTAGTCTTTCACTGTAGATGCTTCTCATGAATGTCTGCTGTTTTATTTGTGTTAATACTTTTCAGGAATTTGAGCAGTTCGTCTGTATCCTTGAAATCACCGACTTTGGCTGTTGCGTGGATATTCGGATTTGGAATTCCGTCAATAATGCAAGATACTGCTCTCTCTCCTGCGATGTCGCAGCCATGTATTAAAGCGAGTTTTCCATAATAATACTCCATAATTGATTCATTGTTTTCTTTCGTCCGATGTAGCATTTCCCTGAGTTGTTGGCAATAATCTATATTTTCTGGGAAAGCTTTTATCAATTTAACTTTCCATTCTTCCCAAGAAAGCATTACTGATGGTAAGCTTTCATACCAAGTTTTAGCTAATCCGCGCAGTCTTGTTGTAGCATTATAGATGGTGGTCATTTCATCCCACATGTATATGCTTCTAATTTCCTCCACTTTTTTTATCCAGCGTTCCATGCCTTGCACTTTATCGCTAGGGTTGTATTCCGGTAAAACTTCATTACAAACATGATGTCTTCCCCTGCTGGATGTCATAGCACTTACGTTTTTTGTCAAAGTACACTTTATTTTAAGTAAATCTTGGAAGTCTGGTGATCTATTCTCAGGAACAGAAGGGTCGGTACATATCGACGTTCCGCTTGTAGTTGAAGACAGAGGTGTATTACATTGGAAATTTTCACACAATATCATGTTATTCACATTCTCCACGTTCTCTTCTTGCCACTCAATTGGTGCCATGTTATTTACTCTTTTTCTATACATAGCTACTTCTAACACTACTATCAATACCTCCGCAGTGACGCAACAGTTGTACAAGAATGGAGCCAAAACCCTGGAGAATACTTCGCAAGCCATGAAGCAGACTCCCTCCTACCACATGCGAGGCCCAACGTTGTCCTTACATTCTAAAATATTTGCAGTGTTCTTATGTAAAAGTGGCAAAAGTTTGATTTGAATAGCTCCTCCGCCCTAAACTACTATTCATACAGAAAAATGGCGTTCTGTTAATCTTAAGCTTGCTTTCTTATCTTCCGAACCGTAATAAAATGTTCATACCTTTCCTAACAAAATTATTTCAAAAAATTGTCTTAACCAAATGACTACGATTCCTCAAACAAAAATTCTCAGCTGAGTAATCATTGTAATGTCGCTGTGCCGTCATGGCATGCCGTGGGCTGATGCGTAACCCCCGCAAGATACAAGCCATGAACAAAGTCGAAAAAAGAGAGCAGCGGGCCGGTCAGCAGGCGACATCCACAGTCTTCTTGCCTTGTCTTACTGAAGGAGTTTTTCATATAAAAGTTGCTTGTGTTTTGTTCAAACGCTATAATTTCCGTAAATTTGTTCTACATGCTATTTTTTGTTAAAACTATTAGAAAGAAAACATATTTGGCTGCAATTTGCTTTAACTTCATTTTGCTGTGGGAGCGACAGTTTTGGAATTTAGGACCTGTTTAAGATGAAATTTTATTTTTTCCTCCACGACGAGTATACAAAATGCCATGAGAGTGAGCTCTTACTGCATGCTGTACCCGGCACGTTAAGGCCTTTAAATGTGTCGGTGCCTTCGGAGACTTCATGGCTTGTATTATATTCCGGGGGTTACGGCTGATGATATCGAATGTAGTTGCCTACAGATTCGGACTACGGCTGCACATACCCACATGCAATTATCACTCAGCTGAGAGGTATTGAGCGTAAAATGGTAAGGTTACTTTGTAATCAAAACTATTTTATTATTTTGTTAAGTAAGGTATATAGAAAGTGTAGCCTTTGGGAAGGTAAGGAATCAAGCTTTAAATTAATAGAAGACATTTTTCCTTTATGGATAGTAGTTTCGGCTCTATGGCATATATAAAGCCAATGTTTAGCACTTTTCCATAAGTATCAATATAGAACATTTCAGAAAACGGACTAAGACCGCACACATATAGATTTCCGTTTCATGGCTTGGAAAGTATTCTCGAGGGTTTTGATGGAGCACTTTATCCCACTTCTGAAGTTGTTAAACTAGTATAAATGATAGACACTTTTTGTATTTAGTTTTTGTTTTCTTGTTTTTATTTTTTGTTCACTCGTTGCCAGGGGGAGGGAAGGCACGTTCCTGCACACTATTGGGTCCAGCAAGGTAATTGAAAGGTTCAAATGAGTAACATTACTCAGTGAGAAGATTTGCGAAATATAATGTCAAGTACCACTACACAGACAGTCTACGCTTTTCAGTTTCACTTCTCTTTGGCCTGATGATTCGTTTCTGTTACGCATTCACAACACCAAAGCGTTTCTTTTGCACACACTTCTATGCAAGCATGTTTACATTTTCGTTACGTTTTTGTTTCGCCTTGCTTGAAGGGTTAGATCGTAACTATACCACACAAACAGCCACACAAACAATCAACCAAACAACTATAACACAGCAATGTACATACAGTAAAGTTTCAATACTAAGATCGACTATACTACTCTACTTAGTAATATTAAATCTAAACGAAATATGAATCCACTCACGAACTTATCGATTGTTCCAATATTTTTCTTAGCTTGTATATCCACTTTTATTTTTCCAACTAAATATTCGCGCACGCGGGAGAACTGTCTGACGACTAAAATGCACAGTCTCAGTTTCCTTATTTTCTCCTTGATACCTTTTAGCCTGTTCTGATAATTATTCCCAGAAACCCAAATTAACTAATTAATTAATTAAGGATAATTACTTTTACCAGCAGCCTCTCACCGGTGCCGACCTATACAGATTCTTTTCCGTTCTTTCGTTTCAAGGGCACTACAGGTACGGTTAATTAGTTAGTTTTTATTGCATGCGAAATAACTACGCCTAAGGGATCTAAGCATTTTATTTTATTTTATGTTATTGTCGGCATCTACCTTTTATATTTTGTGACACGAAGGTGATCTTTTTTGGCTGTACAACCCCAAAACGACGTAAGGGACGTTTTCCAAAATTGCAACAACACTGGCAAGGACCGTATTCAGAAGTAACTAGAATTAATGACGTATTATACAGGACTCAGCGTGGCACAAGAGGCACCGCTTGTGTCAATACTACGAGCATCAAGCCCGTGAACCACCTGTTGTTCGGGACGAACAAATTTAAGAAGGGGGCAGTGTTACGTGCAATAGATAGAGACAACTGGTGACATCTACTGGCAATGGAGAGTAAACGACTTCAGGTTCGGAGAATCGATTATGGAATCTACGGGAACGTTTAGGAATAGAATAGTCAGAAACTTCTGGAATAGAACAATCCAGATTAATCCGGAGAGTTTCTATGGTATAAATATAACAGTTGTCATCGCCAGGAAAAGAGTCTAGTCTTAGACGTTGGAGTGTTAAGAAGCAAAAGTAATAAACGGGCGAAAGTGTTGTAATTGGATTGCGATAATTGAAAGTACAGTGCTAGCGATAATTAAAGTTAGTTGTTTAATTGAAGGTTAATGATTTATATGATAAGAGTGAAATAAAGAACTTGTATATTAATTATTTAATATTGTGTTTTAAATAACGAACCAAAGGCCACGCTCGCAACAATATGTACCTACCCGTTCCGCAATATTTTCATCTTAAGTGTTGGAACTTTTTCTCGGTATTTCTTGATCTTTTTTAGAAACATCAGATCATTATAATACCATAATTTTGGTTTGTACACGTTATCAGTCCCTTGTTCTGATTTTTTAGATTTTTCAACTTTTTATATTCATTTCTGGAATTTTATCTTAGTGAGTCTATCATTTTCACTACCGTATCTTTTGTTGCATCAGAAACGATGTTTTTTTAATTTTTCCACTAAAACTTCATACGCCTGATTTCATGCATCGCGATTACTGTATTGATTACTCTTAATGTTCGATATGCACGGTTTACTTTTATAAAGTTCAATAAATTCTTTTGAAAAATTTCATAGATCAGCAAATTCGGATTTTTATATTAAATTTACGTTATTCAACTGCTACTCCACTAGGCATCTTTGTTTGAAAAAACAACAATAAAACACTTGCTCCGATTCCACAATAATTTATTTTTATTTTTTACAAAAAAAAAATTGAGTAAAAGCCTACGCGTTTTGTCTTATTAGGACATCATCAGGGCTTGCTACTCCACTGTTTAACAACGAACGATGACGCACCTTTTTCATCCACACTATCGTCGTACAGGTTCAGTGTACGGGGAAAAATCAAACCCGATTTAATTTTTCTCAGTGGCTAACGTCGTTCGTCGAACAGCGTTGTCTGAACGAACGAACAGCGTTGTCTGAACGAACGAACAGCGTTGTCTGAACGTCGTTCATACAACGCTGTTCGACGAAAGCGGACTAATATGACGATGGTGTGTGTAGACCCTTTTTATGGCGGTGACAACTGTTATATTTATACCCTAGAAACTCTCCAGATTATTCTGGAGTATTCCAGAATCTTCTTAACTATTCTATACATTCTATTCCTGAACCTTACTGAAGATTCCACCATCGATTCTCCGAACCTGAAGCTGTATACTCGCCATTGCCAGTAGATGTCACCAGCTGTCTCTTTCTATTGTGTAACAATATAAATGTAATTTCTTAAATTTACATACATTTTTTAATCTTCGCTTGTACCATCCCTCTCTGCAAAATTACCGAAATTACCGCCTGTCGAAAGTGTTACCACATACCGACTATCAATAAATTGTCGAACGTCGAATCTTGCCTCAGATAGTGATTTTAGCACTTCTCTCAAGATATCTGTCTAAAAATCCCCACCTATGTGCAAAGTTGACAAAGGCAAATATCATTTCAAGTAATTGGAATTAATTCGACCAACAACCCTACTTTGTATAACAGTTTTGACGTCTGGTTAGCTTGATCACCGAGTCAAGGTTGGGGTTGACTTATTTAAATAGACAAAGTATTGTGAGGTTATGTTTTTTTGCTGTCTGTGAAATCGAGCTGAGCAAACGAACGAATTCGGACAGGTTAACTTCGTCTTCGTCTAACCCTTATAATAGCTAAGCTTATTATGTTACGCTACTAGCTCTAATAACAAGACGAAGACGAGGAGTTGGTTTTGACAGGCCCTTATATTGTGGTTTGTAAACTTATTTTGCAAACTTATGAATAATTCTGAGTTATACCCTGTTAGAACGCAATTATAACATACATATACGCAAGCAGCATTTATCTACAATCAACACTAATGAGTCAAAATAAATAGCATGTATAAACCTACTTCCTATAAAACTACATTCATACTAGTGATTCTCAATTATACACATATACATAAATTATTGTCTAACTTGCATTCACTCAGTTCTTTTGCACTTTGCATTTTTATAACAAAAGGTAACAGTTATCAAATTTTCTAGTTTTGAAGAGTAATTGACTTGCTGCTATGTAATTTTAGTTCTGTTCAAACCGGCGTGCAATAAAGATATTTAGTAAAAACATATTTCGAGAGATTTAATTAAAGCAATCCGATCTCCTATTTAGTGCAGTTCTATGTATAATTGCGGGGACATATCCGACTACGCGGAAACATATTTTGGTGCCGAAACCCGGGAAGGAGTATCGGTTTAATAATTAAAAATTGATTCTAAACATAGCGGGAAAGTTGTGCATAAAGATTCTGAATTGGGAACACAATTTTGTACTTAACATACATATCGTGCTATAACGGTGAAGTACATTGTGTGGTGCTGTGATAAACAACAAAAGAATTAAATGCAAAATATCTTGTGTGATAATTAATACATTGGTTGAATTTACATGTATGGTGACTAGCCGTGGTTCTATCTGTTTAATCTGATTTATTAATCGGGATTGTTTGAAGTGCAAATCTCATGTAACTTGAGATACTCACATATTGTGAAACTTATTTTGCTCATTTCATTAACAAATCGGTATCATAACGTGGATTACGATAGAAAACGGAACCTAAGGCGATCAGCGAAAATCAATCAGAAAGGTCAACCGGTACAACACATACACAAGTAAGTCCGTTCCATTTATCTACTCATACGTATTACTAACATGGGGAAGCTTATTTTAGAGAGCAGAACACGCTTATGACGTATATCAGCAATTTTTTAGATAACACCAATCGTGTGGGTAAAGACAAGCAGACTCAGGGTTATTTACAAGCGCGAGTGTCTCTCCTCAACAAATATTGGGATAAATTCCAATTATTAAATGACCAACTTCTTCAAACATGTACTGGTGAAGAGCTGGAGCACGACTATTTTAAAATAGATTTTTACACTACTACAGAGATAGCATATACTGAAGCTCTCGGTACCTTAACCGATATTTTGAAAGAGAATGAATACCTCAATAATTCTAATTTATCATTAAGCAACCAGACCCTACATGAATGCTCCCAAACACAAACAAATTCTTGTAGTTTTTTGGAAAAAATCAAAATTCCTCGTTTTGGAGGTGATCTACGAGAATTGCAGTCATTTCGTGACCTATGTCAAAGCCTAGTGCATACTAGTACGGGACTAAGTGCGTCAGCGAAATTTTATCACCTGGAAGGTAGTCTTTACGGTCACGCTGAACAGCTTCTACGAAATACACCTATTTCTGACGCAAATTATACTTCCGCTTGGAAGATTTTATGCGATCGCTATCAAAACAAGCGCTTGCTTGTCAACACAAACCTTAAATTTCTAACCTCATTACCTACTATGAAGACAGAATCAGCCGAAGAATTGAAAAGGCTTCACGATGGGACTATTGAAGCTATCAAAGCGCTAGAGGGACTTAAACGACCAGTCGATCAATGGGATGATTGGCTCGTCTTTATCACCGTTCAGAAGTTGGATCCTATAACGCGAAAAGACTGGGAGTCTTCTATTAGCAAGGATACTGAATTTACAGATTTCAAAACTCTGTCATCATTTCTACAGAACCGCATTAACACATTGGAAGCTGTTGGTGCATGTAATCAAAAACAGAAAGATTTAATTAAAATTCCGTTCAATAAATTCCAAAATAAGCCTACAGCACTGAAAGCTCATGCAGTAACAACCGGAAGGTGTGTAGATTGCTCAGGGAAACACATTCTCCTATTTTGCCCTGATTTCAGACAAAAATCTGTTTTGCAGCGAAGAGAATTTGTTTCGAAACATTCACTTTGTTTTAATTGTTTGCGCTCTAATCATACACAAAGTCATTGTCCATCATCTAACCGTTGTAAACACTGCAACCAAGCACATAATTCGACTCTACATGTCTTCTCTATCAGTGGTGTGCAGGCAAGGGACACGCCAATTGCAAAAGGGACAGAAAATTCGACACCTGCTTGTACTGATTCCTCTTGTAATCAGGCAACCACATCTAATGCATGCACTTACAGAAATTCTTGGAATTCTACTTTGTTGGCTACAGCTATAGTGAGATTGAGCTCACTTTCTGGCAGAAATATAACGGTTCGAGCACTTCTCGATCAAGGCTCACAAGCCACCTTTATGTCATCTTCTATTGCAGCCTGCCTGCAACTACCAAAATCAAGGGTGAATATTCCTATCACTGGAATAGGAAATACTGACGCTGGTGCCGCAAAATCTGCGGTTGAAGTCAAACTACAGTCATGCATAGATTCTGATTTCGAGCTGAACATAAAAGCATTGATTCTTCCCAAACTAACTAAGTTGGCTGCCTTGCCAAGAACTACTGCATTTCTTAATGCAATTCATCTTCAAGGAATAAAATTTGCAGATCCTGATCCTACCGATAATAAGCCAATAGATCTACTCCTTGGCGCAGACTACTTCTGTACAATTTTAAAGCAAGGATTACGAAGAGGACAGCCAACTGCCCAAGAAACTACTCTGGGTTGGATCTTGTCTGGTCCTACTGTACCAAATTCCGATTACATCCGAGCTTCTTCATTCAACTTGAATGTACACGTTACGATTTCTAATACAGATGCTGCTGCTAAATTGGATTCATTGATCCAAAAGTTTTGGGAAGTTGAGGATAACTTTCAGCCTGCTCCATAATTCTCCGAAGAAAGAGCAAGCCTGCCTAAAATTGTACAAGGAAACTACTCGGCGAGACAAAGACGGTCACTACGATAGTGCGTCTGCCAATACGCCCAAACTATCAAGACTTGATGCATTTTAAGGAAACGAAGCAAGCTGCGGTCAGAGCACTTCTTAGAATGGAACATCAATTTCAATACAATGATTTGTTTTGTTCTCGTTATAAAGATTTCATGGAAGAATATTTCACACTTTGTCATATGGAACCTGTTCCAGAAAATACTACACTAACCACTACTTCAAGATTCTATCTACCACACCATGGAGTTCTGAAAGAAGATAGTGCTACCACAAAACTAAGAGTTGTCTTCAATGGATCACAGAAATCAAAAAGTGGACTTTCGCTTAACGACTGCTTGTCACCTGGGTCTAAACTTCAAAACGATTTACGAACCATTATTTTGAGATGGAGAAGACATACAATCGTCTTTGCTGCAGACATAGCAATGATGTTTAGCCAAATCTGGATCGATGAGGCAGATAGGGACTTACAAGGGATCGTGTGGCGAAAAGATTCTAGTGATAACATCAACGAATATCGTCTTCGCACTGTTACATACTGTATAACAAGTGCACCGTATCTTTCCATACGTACGTTGCAACAATTAGCAGATGATGAGGGCTCAAAATTTCCGCTAGGAGCTGAAATCTTACGTAATGACTTTTACGTTGACGATGTTTTGTCAGGAGGCGACGATCTTTCTGAAGCAATCAAGATTCAGCAAGAACTTACAGAACTTCTCAAAAGTGGCGGCTTTCTTCTACATAAGTGGTACTCAAATCATCCTCAACTGATCGAATCTCTACAAAATCACTCGTCTCCTAGCCTGGTCAATCTTGATAAAGATGGAATTATCAAAACTTTGGGTCTCCGATGGAAAACAGAGACAGAGATGTTTGAGTTCCAAGTTAATATCACAGATTCGCCTCAAATAGTCACCAAGAGGAGACTTTTATCTGATGTGTCCAAACTGTATGATCCGTTAGGTTTCTTGGCCCCAACAATCCTATTGGCGAAGAATTTCTTTCAACAACTTTGGCTGCTAAAGTTGGAGTAGGATACGCCTCTACCAGAGTCTGTTTCACAAGAATGGCTGGTGTTTCGTTCCGAGCTACCAAAACTTGAAATGATTTCAGTACCTCGTTGGATAGGTATACACTCAGCGAGTCTTTCATATGAAATACACGGATTCTCAGATGCATCGGATAAAGCATATGCCGCAGTCGTGTACCTTAGGGTCATACATAGCTACGAGAATATACAGGTGTCTCTTCTCTGTGCAAAAACCAAGCTTGCGCCAATCAAACAACTATCGATTCCAAGGCTCGAATTATCTGGTGCTCATTTATTGGCTCGCCTGGTACATACTGTGCAGTCTTCATTGGAACTTTACGAGGCTCCCATCTTCTGTTGGACTGATTCACAAACAGTACTCACCTGGTTAAAAGCACACCCGTCGCGTTGGAAAACATTTATTGCTAATCGGGTCAGCACTATTCATGATCTTCTACCATCAGTGAAATGGAGACACGTTCCTGGTTCATGCAATCCAGCTGACTGTGCCTCTAGAGGGGTTAAGCCATCTATGCTAGCCAGCCATCCTCTATGGTGGCAAGGTCCTTCGTGGCTAAAAGGTCCTTCTACATCCTGGCCGGAACAACGACTCTCAAAACCTGACGAAAATGATTTGGAAGAACGGCAACCTGCAGTGACAAATATAGCAACAACGACATCGCCTCTATGGGATCCCATTTACAATTATTCGTCTATTCATCATTCTATTGTCAACGATTCTTCCTCAATGCGAAAGTCGCTCCAGAAAACAGAACACTGGGTTTGCCTTCTGCATCCGAGCTTTCTAAGGCTCTACTTTTCTGGATACAACGTTGCCAGAAATATGATTTTCCAGAGGAATACAAACGGCTGTCACAGGGAAAACCAATCTACACAACCAGTGCACTACTGAGACTATCACCATATCTAGACACAACAACAAAAACGATTAGAGTTGGTGGACGGCTCCAGCACGCTACTTTACCGGATGAAGCAAAGCATCAGTACTTGATCGGTAAAGATAGTCCGCTCGCAAGTTTGATCATCAACGATGCCTCCATGGCGGTGTACAGTTGACAACGAGCGTAATCCGGCAAAAATTTTGGATTCTTTCCTGCAGAGAAAAGGTACGACGTTTTATTCGACGCTGTCTGGTATGCTTCCGTCTTAGAGCATCTGCATCTGCATCCAATCAACTGATGGTCCAACTACCAGCTGCCAGAGTCACCCCTTCGCGGCCGTTTCAAAATACTGGACTCGACTACGCTGGACCCGTCTTGGTTCGTTTTGCTCCTGGAAGAGGACGTCAAGCCTACAAAGCCTACATCGCTATCTTCGTTTGTATGTCTACCAAAGCAGTACATATTGAGCTTGTTTCGGACTTAACCACTGCTGCCTTCCTCAATGCTTACAAACGCTTACATACATATACGCAAGCAGCATTTATCTACAATCAACACTAATGAGTCAAAATAAATAGCATTTATAAATCTACTTCCTATAAAACTACATTCATACTAGTGATTCTCAATTATACACAAATACATAAATTATTGTCTAACTTGCATTCACTCAGTTCTTTTGCATTTTGCATTTTTATAACAAAAGGTAACAGTTATCAAATTTTCTAGTTTTGAAGAGTAATTGACTTGATGCTATGTAATTTTAGTTCTGTTCAAACCGGCGTGCAATAAAGATATTTAGTAAAAACATATTTCGAGAGTTTTAATTAAAGCAATCCGATCTCCTATTTAGTGCAGTACTATAATTGCGGGGACATATCCGACTACGCGGAAACAACCCAAAATGTTTCGTTTTAAGAAAATAAATTCAAATACTTATAGAGTAACTATAGCCTCATACCGGAAAGACATCTATTCCGTTCACTTTGAGTTAGGAATCTAAAATTTAACGGAATGGATGTCTTTCTGCTGCTTTGTTTTTATACGGACATGGTTCGTATCAAACTCCAGTCAGGAGTTGTCATATTTTAGCACTTTTACACCCAAAGTATCTCAAGAGCTATTAAGAAAGCAGCTGCTTTCATAAATGATTACTTAGTGGGTGATTTGATAGAGTATCACCATAGATGGCAGCTTAGAGCAGAGTATACACATTGTGAAATGGGTCATGCATTCTGGAATGGGCCACAACACGGTTTAGAGTCTTAGAATATAGAGCAAACAGGAATGGTGATAAGCCAGATTTTGCGTAATGAATTCCTGGTTGTGTTGGTAGTCCATTTTTACATGTATTTACACGCCATCCCTATGTTGTATTTCGTTCGGTTAGGGAAGCTCACCAGATAAAAAGCTTTTCTTTAATTTAAAAAATGTTTATTTAAAAAAACTTCTTCTCTTCGATCGCGTATTTTTCACCTAAAGCTGCATGAACGAGAGTCTTCGTAACTTGACTCTTAGCAATATTAGAAAGAACTCACAGAGCTTTCTCCGGCCAGTCACCATGTCACCTCACTCATTCGTTCCATATCTGGGCCATTGCTATGTTGCGTCATATTAGAACATTTTTAAGCAGGTAGCCACTTGAAGTTTAGCATACGCGCTTTCATAACAAACCAAATAATTTCCAGTTTGTTATGAAATGCGATACACTGCAACTTTTAATGGGGCTACCGTTGGCACACTTAAGCAAAACCTGGATGCATTGTATTTATTGTGCAAGGTCTTACTTCGTATCTCGCAAAGCAATGACTCAATGAGGAAATGCTGATCAATTGGTTGTTTTGTTCTATGATAACATCAATTGATCAGCATCAAGATTTATATTCACAACATCCCTCACCCGTGATGAAAACGACATTGAGGGGATCGAGATGACGTGGTAACCATGCATGAGGAGAAAGTCCCTTTTATTTTTAATGCGATAATACGATATATATTTTTTTATTTATTCTCTTCGTTTGGCTTTGAGTTACTTACGCAAGTATTTTTAGAGTTATAGATATATATTTTTTTTGGTTTTTTTTCAATTTGTAACATATACGAAAATATATAATGCACATATTATAAATTAATCAATTTTATGAATAATAGAAAAAAAATACGAATAAACATAATTTTTTTTTTTTTTAATCATTAAGCTATAGAATCAACACAGTTGCAGATGAAAGTTTACTTTTACGTAATATATAGACACATTCAATATATATATTCTGTTGAGTCGAACAGAAATTTAAAATTATTATTTATTCTTATTTTCTTAGTTATGGCTATGGCTATGCAATCAAAACATTTTACAAAAGAAAACAAAAGAATAACAAGTTGATTACCCAGAACAATTTTTTTTCTTTTTTCAATCTTTCTAAATTAAATATACATAATCTAAATTAGAATAAACTATACAGTACCTACAGCGGAAAACTTTTTGATTTTCATTATTCCAAAACTTTACAATTTTTTATCATTACAAATCATTACCTCTCTTTTAGCTAAGTCACAAAAAGATACTAATATGTATATAAAAAAAGTAGTAATATAAAAATAACTAAGCCATAAAAATATTTCCTGGTAACCATACATATATATTTAATTCTGACCGTACCATTGTCTCAAGCCCTTCATGACTTGACTTTAAGCTTCATATATATATATGGCTTCATGTGGGGTGTGTTCAAGGGTAATTTTGGTGGTTTTTGATCAAGTTTGCGTGACACAATCGTTTTAGAAGTGGTGCTATCTGAAATAGAAATCGCTTTCGGCTCTTCCTTTTCCGGGAGATGTTTTGCGGGTATTTCGGATACTGCTATCGAGGTTAAGGGGATACTTACGATCTCTTGGGATCTTCGAGGAGTAGGGTATGAGATTATGGGCTTTAACTTTGCTTGAATAGTTTGGTTTATTTTCCGTAATAGATATTTTAAAGCCAGGCACAAAATTAATCCAGCGACTAACGCTGTAGTTATTCCTGTATTGGTATGGGTTTGAATTTGATGCCTTTTTCTTTCCCTACTTGACTTTACTGAATTTATTTCTCTTTCCAAATCATCTAAATCTTTACTCTCACTAACGAGGGCGAAGTTATGATTTCTATGAGTATTTACCTTTAGATTTGCGGTAATATTAAATTTACCTTGTAACTCGTCATAAAGATCTTGTTTGAACGATACTTTAGGAACATTGTAAAGTTCGGGTTGGTGTATTGGGGGATAATAACTGAAGCTGTTTTCAAAAGGAATTCTATAGTTTTCTAACTTATACGTGCAGGGTTGTTTTAAAACGAGAACTCCAGTGCCGTTGATGGTTAAATGACCAAAATGATTACTACAGTTTGTTAAAAGAGTTGCCTCTGAGAAAAATACAAACAGCCAAGAATTTTGCCTGACCATTTTTGTTAGGGTATTAACAGTATTATTTATTATTCTGTGTTCGCAAGGAGCAGGTCCTCTTATCGGGTTATTGAATAAGTTCGCCATGCATTTGGCTTTGTTAACTATAAGTGTACTAGGTTGGACTTGATAACAAATATATATTATATCACTCGTAGTAGTAGAAAACTTTTGCAGTGTTCTTTAAAGTCTAGTGTTGTCATTTCTAAATACTGTTGGTTTCGAGTGCTGTTCAGGAAATAATTTGCCTCAATTTTGAAAATAGCGGAGCTTTTGGGTGAGATAGGTGTTGGCAATAAGTATACTTTATTAAGTGTATGTATATACTGTATTTTCAGGCAATGGAAGCGTGATTCGGATGAAATGTTTGTTATCTAACTGTATAGAATCAGTTTGAATTATTTGACTGACAGTTTTGAAGTCCAACAAGAGGTTTGTCATGCCTCTTTTACTGATTTCACTATATATTTGTGATATATCGTTGGCTGTCAATATCAGAGGGTGTAAGGTATGATGATGATGTAAGGCATTTATCACCAATAATTCATTTGTTAACCGTTGATATATTTGTTGAAGCTGATGTAAAATATATATCAATATTTCATTAATATCTGATTTAATATTTACGGTTCTTATTTCCGATTTGAGAATTCGGGTGGAATTAATTACATTTTCTACCAAGCCGTAACGTTCTTAAATGCCCGATTTATTTCATTGAATTTTGACTTGACTAGGCTAATTTGTTTTTCTATCAGGTGCACATTTTCAGAGGCTTGAGTTTCTAAGTTATTTAGTTTCGTATATATTTGCTCGGCATCTCTGTCATCCATAGTACCGAATAAAAATTTGCTCACCCTACCTATTCCATCAACTATTCCTCGCTTACTTATAACTTGCAAATAGAAGTTCATATCTCTTAACCTATCCTTAACCTTGTTTACCTGCGTTCGTAACTCGGTTTCCCATGTTTTGCATGATTCGGTTTCTTCATGCTTTAACTGTATCGTACACAGATGTCCTATTGTTTTCTCGCATTTTTCAATAAATCCTAGTACTTCGGTTTCTTGCATTATCTGGATCTGCGTATATATGACCCATGTCTGCAAATACATGTATGCTGGTGATATCTGTTCGAACATTACGCCAGTGGGATTTAGAGGTATTACATCTGCCTGGGGTGCCACCCAGGGTATTATTGCAAAAAACCACAGTAGCATAATCTGTAGATAATAAATCGAATTTAGTAATAGTCGCGATAAATTAGGCTTTGAGGTATACGATTAAAATGTTTTTAATCTATTATTATGAACTCTTCGCAACTTATGTCCAATTTGTAGGGTGCAATTGACATCATTATTAACCTTTTTAATCTCATACGGTCCATTCCAAATGGGTGCCAGTTTATGTTTTTTAGTAGGGCTTCTTAAAAGAACTCGGTCACCTACATGAAATTTTACACTCCGTGCATTCCTATCGTAGTTTTCTTTGGGTTTTAGTTTGCTTTTTAGCAATTCTTCTCTTACCATTTTATGAAGTAATTGCATTTTTCTTCTTCTTATGCTGACATAATCATCAATATTATAGATAGGTTCAGGCTCTATTCTTAAGTTATTAGGAGGTGGATCGTAAAATCCCCACAATGCTTCCATAGGGGTATGTTTTCCTCCTACATGAGGTGAGTGATTACGCACATCTACTGCTTCCTCGAGCCATTGGTCCCATTCTGTTATGTTATCATCCACAATATTCTTCAGGTAGTCAATTAAAGGTCCATGTGTTCTTTCCAGAGCACCATTTGCCTGTGGGTGGTAAGCTGTTGTTTGTAATTTCTTGACTTTAAATAGTTTGCATAGTTGTTTGAAAAGGTTGCTAGTGAAGTTTGCGCCTTGGTCTGTGACTACTGCTTTGGGTATCTTATATTTCATCATTAGCTTGTAAAAACCTTCAGCTACTATGATAGCCTCGCCATTTTTTAAGGGTTTGCAATCAAACACCCTGGTTGTGTCATCCAAGAGTGTAAGGATATATTTATTACCATTGCTTGTTTCTGGCAGAGGTCCGACTATATCTAAATATACTTTATCAAATGGCTTTTCGGCAACACTACTAATTACCATAGGCATTTTGATGTTCTTTCGATGTTTGTTTTTGCTGCATTATGCGTTTGTATGTCTTATAGATTCCTAAGTGCCCTCCGAGGGGTGAGTTATGGTAATCTCGTAGAAAGACATTTATGTCATTCCGGTTACTCAGAACTGTTATTCTTTCAACGTTGGTGGACTCCTCTGAACTAACTGAGCTAGTATCGGGATCCTTCTCGTCTGGCTTTCCGTTCTCCTTGGGGTTTGGGCTCCCATTTTCCAATTCCTTCAGGTCTTCCTCATTTACTTTTCTTTGTGCCCTGGTTAAAACATAACAGGATGGGTGACAAAATGTCGTTTCAACTTCAGAATCCATCTCGTGGTGAACTTGTGCTGTTGTGGTTATCTGAATTCCTTCACGATCTTTATTCATATTGTCACTGTTGTCGTTAGAGGGAATTCTGCTGAGTGTGTCAGCGTTTTTATTAAATTTTCCTGGTTTGTACTCTATACTGTAGTCGTATTCCGAAAGCTTTTGATGAAATCGAAGTAAACGTGAGGAGGGGTCTTTACTATTGAAAATGCCTTTTAAGGGTTTATGGTCTGTGTAGATAGTGAACCTGCGGCCATATAAATAACATCGGAAATTCCGTGTGGCCCACACTATTGCCAATATTTCTTTTTCGGTAGCAGAGTAGTTCCGTTCTGCTTTTTTTAAGGTTCTGCTTGCGTAAGCAATGGGTTGTTCTTCACCGATCTTTCCTTGAGCTAACACCGCACCCAATGCTTCTCCGCTGGCATCTGCCGTTAATATGAAGGGTTTGTCGAAGTCGGGATATATTAGTAAAGGCGGTGCGATAAGCAACTCCTTGAGTTTGTTGAAAGCCTCTTCACATTGGTCTGACCACTTGTATTTAGTATTTTTTCGCAGAAGCTTGTTGAGGGGCTCGGAAATTTTAGAAAAATTAGGGATGAATTTCCTATAATAATTTGCTAAACCAAGAAAAGACTGAACTTGTAGCACAGTTTTCGACTGTGGAAAGTTTTGGATGCAAGCTACCTTTGAAGGGTCTGGTAAAGTGCCTTTACTAGAGCATTTGTGTCCTAAGTATACTACCTCTTTTCGTATGAAATGACATTTGCAATTTTCAGCTTTAAATTATTCCTTCGCAATCTTTCAAACACATCTCTTAACTTCCCGTTATGATCCGATAAGTTCTTTCCGTATATTACAATATCGTCTAAATATACAAAACATCTGAATCCTTGAAGTCCGGTTAAGACGTGATTCATTAAGCGTTGGAATGTTGTTGGAGCATTTTTTAGCCCAAAAGGCATTCTTTTGAACTCAAAATGTCCATGTGGAGTACTAAAAGCTGTCTTGGATTGATCTCTTTCGTCAACTAGCACTTGATGGTAACCACTGGCCAGATCTAATGTTGTGAAATTTCTTGAGTGGCCTAGTTGATCGAATATGTCCTCAATCATTGGTAAGGGAAAGGCATCACCTATAGTAATATCATTTAATTTTCGGAAGTCAACAACGACTCGCCACTGTTTTTCTCTATTCGGACCATCCCGTTTAGGTACTACTAGAAGAGGTGAGTTCCACGGACTGATACTTGGTGTAATAATATCATTTTTAAGCATTTCCTCCACTTGCTCCTGGATAACATATCTCTGTCTCTCAGGTAACCTACACATTTTCTGATTTACTGGCGCATGATCTTGCTTAATATGTATTTCATGCTTTACAGAATTTGTATATGATAGCTTATCTGCTGGTAATTAACAAATGTCATTATACTCATGACATAACCACCGCAATGCCTTCTGTTCCTCTTTATTGAGACTTTCATCCAACACGATTTCCTTATCCAGTATCTTGTTCCGCCTATTCGTGTCGGCTATGTGGTATATGCAGTTCTTACTTCCTACATTTGATTTAACCTTAGATGTATTATTGATTTCATTCCAATTTGTAATGTGATAATGTTCAATCGGCTGTAATTCTAATTCAACATGGTCTAGCTTTTCATCATTGTTACTGGAATTAAGTATTATAGTTGTGATTTCCTTTTTTACTGCCTTTGTTAAACAGTTTGCTACAAATATACCAGGTCTTATCTCCTTTGACATGCAAACAAATTCACCATTACTTTCCACTGGAATTCTCACAATTTTTTCTGAGCGGGCAGGAATGTGGGTTTTTCTCTGAACCTTCCCATTTTCTTCTACTCCATTCAGTTGGCGTTGCCTATTATCGCTTCGATTATAGCAACTTTCAGATTCCAGCTTACCAAGTTCCCATTTTGAAAAATGGACTGACTTTCTGTTTTTCAACGTTTCGAAGGGACTTTTTTCTATGTTCAACCCCTTCTTTTCAATGTGAGAATTTAGTGGTATAGCGAAGTTTGTATTATTTACTTCTGAGACTGGGAACTCTAAGGTTTTCTGTGGACCCTTAATATTACATGCTTTTGACAAGAAATTGTAGCCTAGTATGCCATCGCAAGGTACATTCTCGTTGTCCTTTACTACATGAAATTCACATGCTTGTGGGGTTTTAAGTAGAAAATTCCCCTTGCATGTTCCTACTGTTTGACCTTCTCCAAAAGCGCCGTTAAGGTTTGTTTTATTACCTTGATTAATCTTAATATTATTTTGTAATGCCGACTTTTTTATTAAACTAACGTCAGCTCCCGTGTGGACTAAGAGCTCGACCGTGGAAGTAGCTGCTATATCCAACGGTAATTTAACTGAGCACTTAGGGGCTTGGGAGGGCTGACACCGGTTTTCATTGGTGCTCTCCAGGCTTCCGCGGTGTCGTCGCAAGCCTACATCTAGTTTTCCGAGTAATTGTTTGTTCTTTGAGCACTTTGTGGTCTATTGCTGTCCCACTCTTGCTTAGCTCAACAGTTGGTCATAGTATGTCCCTTTCTTTGACAAAATTCACATCGTTGGAGTGGCCTTGTAAAAAATGCTGCATGCGAGACTGGCCTTCCATTAGTTTGTAACGAATTTATCTGAGGTTTTTGGTTAGTGGTTCTCTTTCTGCAATTCTGGGCGACATGTCCATAACTTTGACAGTTATTGCAGAACCCTGCTTTTTCCGCTGGAAGCATTCGGAGAAAGTGTGGTTTGCCTTATTACAGAAACTACATTTTATGGGAGGCGGGTTCCGCCGGTCGTTTTCTTGACGGTTATGTGCCGAATATCTTCTTCCATTGTAAGAATTATTCTCCTGAGGAGCTACTTGGTAATAATTTGGATTTTGTTGGATCCGCATTAAATTATTCGCAACTGGATATCCGTTTCCCATTTATGGGTTCATTAATTGAACTCCCAAAGGGTTATGGTACATCGACATTTCTTGCCTTTCTATCTCCTCAAGTTTTTCCGCCTTCTCGATTACGACAGACAGCTCCTGACTTGTATCTTGAATAAGATGGATTTTATGATTAGGACTGATTATCCCTGTTTTAAGCACATATATGGCCGTTTCCATAAGCTCGGTTCCTACTGCTTTAGCAGCATCACCTTTATGACGCTCAGAAATTTTTGAGACACAATTTTTATATAAAACTTTCACTCTGTGTGCAAAATCTGCCAACGTCTCTCCAGGCATCTGGTATAGCACACGGAGTTCATTTACCAAGGTCACATAGCTCTTTGTGTTAACCTGTTTGCTAT
The DNA here is from genome assembly GCA_963930735.1 of Dioctria linearis. Taxonomy (NCBI): domain Eukaryota; kingdom Metazoa; phylum Arthropoda; class Insecta; order Diptera; family Asilidae; genus Dioctria; species Dioctria linearis. Next base: position 173,310,478 of record OZ005741.1, on the reverse strand, counting down.
GAATTTTGGTCTCTAATTCGCTGAAATTTTTAAATTGTGTCCCCTCTAACGAGGTGGCTGCTCTACCTTTAAGCGTGTGGGAAGGAGGGTTAAAAAATCGGAATTTCTTCGACAGATAAGCAAATTATTACATGTTTACAACAGTTTATAAATATGCTTACTTCTGACTCTAGGTTTATTCCTATGTCACCCGTCAAAATGGGAATACTATTGAAAATCAGTTGGTTAACTTTTGCTATGTCAACTTGTACGGTTGCCATATTGTCTTCTTGTAATAATCGCGGACAAGATTTTGATCGACGTCTGAATTCTTTTCCTGACCTTAACATAGATGCTTCCCCGCTCTCTGTCGGGTTGCTGCTTGTACTAGGGTCAGTGCTATCTGCACTTAAATTTGGGCTTGTGTTCTCAAAGGAAAAAGAATTAATATTTTTCCAAAATCTCTTTTGAGCTTTACTCAACACGTAAAATGGATATGCAGGTTTGGCAGGCGATTTTGGTGTTGAATTTGCTGTCGGATTATCCGTTGTCTGTGACATTAATTAAGATGGTTCAATTTTTGAATTCTATTCCACCTTTATTCAACTGTTTATTCTTAATTGTAACACCACTACAAGAAAATCTAGCATTTGATCTTGAACCGTTCATATGTGTGTATACAGCAATATTCGGCCGACTCTGAGGGGATATGTTCCGTTACATGAACAGGGGCGGATTTCCCTATAGGCCGAGTAGGCCCGGGCCTAGGGCGGCAGATTTAGGGGGCGGCAAAACTTGCTTATTTTTGTGAAAAAAATGAATAATGATTATATTTATGTAATACATATGTTTGTAAAATCCGAAGAAATGTTGTTCCTATGTTCCCTGAGTTTTATTAACTTATTAATTTGAATGGAATTTTTTGCTGTTTGAATGATTTTTGATTTTTTCTTGTAGTTGTGGGTATTTCATTACATTTTTATACTTTTTCGTTTTTTTAAATAAAATAATTCGTTGGAAAGTGTTATTTTTAATTCTACTCCATTTTTTTCAAATCTACTCCGATTTATGAGGCAGCCTACTCCGCTAATTCTAGCCTGGGGTCCCTTCACTGGATATAGATCATTCAATTTTTCGTGTTTTACAGGGAGTAGGGGGCGGCAATCTTCCATAGGCCTAGGGCGGCCAAGTGATCAAATCCGCCCCTGTATATGAAACTAAAGCCCTGAGAAGCTAACGAAATACAAATAATACATAAAATAGAATCAGTTAAATGTTGACGTAGTAGAAAATCTTACGGTTAAAATTTTCGGAAATTTGAAATGACAATTTTCTCATTAATATCTCATGTTAGTCATAATTTCAATATTACAACAATTACATAGTGCAACAGACCTTCTACTCGGATCAGCAACAATTCGCAAAGTCTCTAATTACCGCATCTTCAAGTTTTATTCGTTTTTGAATTTTCTTTACAAAAATGCCCATATAATGTACAATTGCCCGTTTTGTACCGCTAGGTTTAGTGGTCTTCGTTAGTAGTAGCAATTCTTTACAAATAATATCATTTATGACTGATGAATTAAAATTAGTATAAATATAGAAGAATAAGAAGATTGTATTTAATTAGGAAAAGTTTTTTTAGATTGACTGCTTCATTCACTGCATGAAATCATTAGGTCAACCTATATATGGATTCTCAGTTTTTCGCTATTTAAGCTCTTCAAATGCACCAAAAATATCTTTTAACATTCACATTTACATTTGTTATTAAAAAAAATTTCTGTGGACACACAGCCTTGGACAAAGAGTATAAATCACCTTTACCATACAAGCCAGCTCACTTAAGTTCATGCGAAATTCGAGATCCGTACTAGAACTCCAGTTTATCCCACTTTGTTTCCCCCTTTTTTTTCTTGTAGAAAAATTCCGAAAATTCGGCTTAAATGAATTTATTATAAAAAGCAGACGGTTATAAGTCTTCTCGGCACCGACAGTTATTAGAATCGTATTAGATTTGTTAGCTCAAAATTTTGATTTACTTGTCACTTTTTGTATCATCACCAAAACTATTTGGTTTCTTTTTAAACAAAATTTTAATTATGCTATTGCGCTGTGACAATGTTAAAAAAGACATAAATAATTATTTCATACTATAAGAAAAATCTTCCGGATATTTATATTTTCATTCGCGCTTCATGTTGCAGAGATATTTTATAACTTGTTGAAGGTCATTAATCACCCTACCCTTTAACACTTACACCTTTTGGTATAATTGAGTAGTATTCCATACCAGCCAAATGTTTGTATTTTTTTTTTTTGTAATTATTATTGTAGCCAAATCAAAACAAAATATTTAATATATCCCTATCAAATCTGGATATACGTATATCCGCAAAGAGCTAATGGGAGTAAGAGATAAAAATGAAAGCAAATAAAATAAAAACAATCATAAAAAGCAAAACTTGAGTGAATGGTACTTTTGTCGTCTGCGGCTTAGGTATATACATATATATATATTAAAAAAAAAGTTATATAAAAATCTTACAATTTTTATTTATTTTTTTTTTTATAATTCCTTGGGAGATATACTGCTTCAAAAATTTTAACGTTTGTACTGTTCAGTTTCAGCTGCGAGTTGTCAGGTACTTGCACTTGCACCTTTTTACACACTTTCTTTTCTTAAACAGATTTCTCTGTTTTTTCACTTTTCTTCTTTCCCTCTTTTTATTTTATATATATATATATTTTTTTCAATTTCCTACTTTTTTTTGTTTTTGTTTTTATAATATTTTGTAGGTCGAATAGCGCCCCGCAATCAGACTCAATTTCAGGCTTGAGGGTATAGAATATCTTGCCCACACTATTCAAACACTACCGGTTGCGCCAAATGTTGTATTTCGTTCGGTTAGGGAAGTTCTCCAGATGAAAAGCTTTTCTTTAATTTAAAAAATGTTTATTTAAAAAAAGCTTCTTCCCTTCGATCGCGTATTTTTCACCTAAAGCCGCACGAACGAGAGTCTTCGTAACTTGACTCTTAGCAATATTAGAAAGACCTCACAGAGCTTTCTCCGGCCAGTCACCATGTCACCTCACTCATTCGTTCCATATCTGGGCCATTGCTATGTTGCGTCATATTAGAACATTTTTAAGCAGGTAGCCACTTGATGCCAATCTCCAGTTTGTTATGAAATGCGATACACTGCAACTTTTAATGGGGCTTCCGTTGGCACACTTAAGCAAAACCTGGATGCATTGTATTTATTGTGCAAGGTCTTACTTAGTATCTCGCAAAGCAATGACTCAATGAGGAAATGCTGATCAATTGGTTGTTTTGTTCTATGATAACATCAATTGATCAGCATCAAGATTTATATTCACAACACCTATTCTAAACAAGTTGTCAATTTGCAAAAAGTAAACAAAGGATTTGTGCGGAGATCTGTGGAAAAAAATGTTCTTTTTCTGCTTTATTCTGAAACAATTCACATAATTAACTTATATAAATCTTTGCTTCTATTAACAAAAAAGATAATTTAGGTAGTGCAGTTGCCTCAAACAGGATTCCCTAGTTTATAATCCAATTTATATTTGCAAGCACTGACCGAACACTTCATTTCTGTTTTTTTAATTGATATGAAGATTTTAACAGGCACTAGTGGCACTATAAAACTTTGCACTAAATAAAGTTCGGTATTTTTGTTAAATTTCACAAAAGAATTTTAAGTTGACCAAATCTGCTCACAAACCAAAAGCACATTTGACAATTAATCTACTGCTTTGACAATTTCTCTATCCAGCATCTCACTTACTCCTATGTATAGTCTCCTGCTCTTGACAAATTACGCTCATGTACACGAATTTTACACGATTCCACCATTCCTGTTTGGTATATATTCTAAGGTTACGTGTTCATAAAACAAAAGAATTCATAAAATAATTTTATGGAACCGCGACAGAATACGAATTTTTAAAATATTTTATTTTCATTTTATGAAGAAGGGATTTTTTGCGATAAAATAATATAAAATAATATAAAATATTATTTTATGAAAAATTACAGAATAGGACCAAATATTTACAGAATATGGCTCATTTTAATAATTAAATTTTCATTACGTGCTGTGAATTTGTGATACAGTTATTATTTATATTGGAAACTATAACTTTTCTGAACACGCACACAATTAACCTTGGTATTTCCAATATATAAGGCTGTGCAAAATTATTGTGTGGGCACAATTCGCAAATTTGCGGGTGCTGAGAACCAGCTACGTGTACGCCTAATGGATTCATCTGCAGAGCACAACCCAATTATGCTTTATTAGAATACATGATATTCCCATTACGAACCATGTTCCGCCATTAGTGACGAATATCGTGAAAATGTATAGCAAAGCACGGTACAGAGAACACAAAACTCTGCACGCTCTCTGTCCTTTCTATAGAAATGTATATACATTAGTCACGTAATACGTCGCAGAACATTTGCCAACATTTTAATGGGAATATTTATGGCTTTATTGGCTATAAGCCCGGTATGCTAGAGCCAAGGAATTAGGTCAAGGATTTTTTCCACTTATTTCTTAAAGAAAATTTGACATTAGGTCAAGGAATTTTTGACAATTTGGATTTGTCAATTGTGTGATATTTCTGACAATAAAGAAATAATAAAGAAAGTGAAGAAATGGATAATTTCCAATGAAAAATTAAGATAAGCCCGGCACGCTAGAGCCAAGGAATTAGGTCAAGGAATTTTTCCACTTATTTCTTAAAGAAAATTTTACTTAGGTCAAGGAATTTTTGACAATTCGGATTTGTCAATTGTGTGATATTTCTGACAATAAAGAAATAATAAAGAAAGTGAAGAAATGGATAATTTCCAATGAAAAATGAAGATACTCGTAAAACAATTTTTATTCGTCCATTTGTCATTTTAAAATTGATACACCTCTTGCAAAATCGCCGTTCCTTCGTTCAATTTTTCAATTATTCCACCACCGTCAAAATTCCTTACAGAAATAAGTGTATCGGTACTTATTTCTTCAAGAAATATTGACATAAATGGATTTTTCGACAAGAACGACATCTTTTTGTCAATCGAGAAGTAGAGTTTTTCTGTTCGAATTACTTTTCTCTAGCGTACTACCTCAAGGAATCGGCCAAGAAAAAAATTCCTTGAGCATTCCATGACACTTTTTTTACATAGTTTTTGTATAGGAACAAAAATTCCTTGGCTCTAGCGTACCGGGCTATAGACGGTAGTAGGAGAGAATTTTTGCTACCCGCAAATACTTCCCAGCAGAAAAACTAATAAGGGTTATGGCATTGGAAACAAGAAGAAGAGGAAATAGATAGCTGCCACGCCATTCGATTTTTCTGAACTGTGTATAGAGCTCGGAATTAAATAAAATTGTTTTTATGATTGCGTTGCAGTAGCACACATATTTAATTTTTAGTGTCCAACTAACTAAACAATTAGTAATTATGCCACGAATTATGATAAAGGGGGGTGTTTGGCGCAACACTGAGGTAATAATGTCGTAGAAATTAAACTTTAATGTGAAATATATTTGTTTTAGGATGAAATCCTTAAAGCAGCGGTCATGAAATATGGAAAAAATCAGTGGTCTCGTATAGCGTCACTTTTGCATAGGAAATCTGCTAAACAGTGTAAGGCAAGATGGTATGAATGGTTGGATCCCAGCATCAAGAAAACAGAGTGGTCTCGGGAAGAGGATGAAAAACTTCTTCATTTAGCTAAATTGATGCCCACTCAGTGGAGAACTATTGCACCGATTATTGGCAGGACAGCAGCACAATGCTTGGAGAGATACGAATATTTATTGTAATATTGTTTTTAGATCATATTATATTTTCATGTGATTTACTTTCTGGCAGGGATCAGGCGCAAAGAAAAGAAGATGGAGATGATTCTGTGGATGATCCTCGGAAACTTAAACCTGGTGAAATAGATCCTAATCCTGAAACGAAACCTGCTCGTCCGGACCCCAAAGACATGGATGAAGATGGTGTGCTATATTTGCTGTATTTTCTCCTTTAATGTCTTTTATTTCAGAACTTGAAATGTTGTCAGAAGCACGCGCACGTCTAGCAAATACCCAAGGCAAGAAAGCGAAGCGGAAAGCTCGAGAAAAACAGTTAGAAGAAGCCAGAAGATTAGCTGCTTTGCAAAAGAGGAGGGAATTGCGTGCTGCGGGCATTGGATGTGGCAACAGAAAAAGGCTTAAGGGAATAGATTACAATTCTGAAATTCCTTTTGAGAAGAGACCAGCTACCGGGTTTTATGATACCTCTGAAGAAGCAGTGGAAAAATTAGAATTGGATTTTAACAAGATGCGACAGCAAGACTTAGATGGTGAACTGAGAGTGGAGCAAGAAGAAAGAGAACGTAAAAAGGACAAGCAAAAATTGAAATCTAGAAAAGAAAATGATGTGCCCCTTGCTATGTTGCAAAATCAAGAGCCTGCCAGAAAGCGTTCAAAGCTTGTCTTACCAGAACCCCAAATATCGGACCAGGTAAGCGTCCTCTTATAATATTTACGAAGTGAAATTAAATTTAAAATTTAGGAATTGCAACAAGTCGTTAAACTTGGCCGAGCAAGTGAAATAGCTAAAGAAGTAGCTTCAGAAAGTGGAATTGAAACTACAGACGCCTTGTTAACAGACTATAGTATAACCCCTCAGGCTGCAGCTACACCAAGAACCCCAGCTCCATTTACGGACAAAATCATGCAGGAAGCCCAAAATATGATGGCTCTTACCCATGTTGATACGCCTTTAAAGGGAGGAATCAACACACCTTTGAATGAATCCGACTTTTCCGGCTCTCTGCCGAAAAGTGTCGCGATTGCCACTCCAAACACAGTATTGGCAACACCTTTTCGGTAAGTATTTCTCTTATTTCTGCTTTTATATATTTCTTTATTTTTACTTTGTTTTATTTTTTTTTAGTACTAACTGTACTTTTTATAAAAAAAATTAAAGCCATCTTTTATGCCGCTTCTCTGGCAGCTCAAATTTACACTAAAGCAAACAAAAAAAAAAGGTTTACGAATACATTTACGTTTCTTTGTTCCTGCATCATCACTTGGAAATCATGAATTTAGATTACCAGATCTATTGTAGTTAATTAATCTTCTGCATTTTTAATGTTATTTGGCTGCCCATTTATTCATCCATTACTTTTCATCAATGATAGACACGTTGTGGGGGGGGGGGTCAGAATTCTCCCTCCCCAGTGTCTTATCAACGAAAAATGATGCATGCTACCAGCGGGTACGCCGCATTCAGATCACATTCAGATCAATTGACTCTCCACTTCAGAGCTGAAAGCATCTACCTAATTGAGGTGTATATAGCGTACATTGTAAGATTATGTTTCATTACGTTGATTTTTAGATACATCATGATTAATCACAACTATGGCAACACATTTTTCGTCCAAATTTTCACACATAATGCCTGAGACACTAGTTAAGCTAATCAATTTCTCCTTATATGTTTGAGTATCCAATCCCTGCATTAAAATCATTGGTTTTCCTACCTTCGGTAAATAACGGTGAATAAATTTCATAGTCAATGATAAAGGAACAGAATGGGTGGTCTTTTCTTTAAGACTGTGGATGGATGGGCTAAGGCCGATAATTAAAACACTCAGGTAGATAAAATCATGGCTGGCGTCGATATATAGAAGCCACCTTTCGCTGGGTCATTTATCTAAAGCCTGGCAGAGAGTGAAAGTAATCTGCATTCCTAAGTTAGAGGACCACGACTACAAACCTATTGGCCTCTTTCATGCTAAAAATTGTAAACAGGCTATTAGACGAATATATAAGAAGGATTTAGGAGATTGGCTTGGCTCGAACTGCCAACATGCTTAAATCAAAGCTAAATAAGTAGAGTCTGCACTGCACAGTGGTGTCAGTAATTAAAAGGTAATTGGAACACAAAAAATACACGAACTGGTGGAAGTGGCTTTCAAAAATGTTAGGACGGATGTCATTTATCAGAATTTGAGGACCGTGGGAGTTAACATAACGTTTTATGACTGGGTAATCTCCATTCTCCTTAACAGCAAGATAAACTCATGCTCAGGGAACGTAGGGGTATGCAGAGATACACAACAACCACTGGCAAGGTGCTAGCAAAATGCTAAATAAAGTCACTTAAAAAAATATGCGGCAAAATAAACTGAACTCTTTTTGTGCTTTTATTCAGCTCGGCAAGTCTAGCATTACGTAGAATGAACTAAAAATGATATTTCGTATTACAAATGCAAAAATATTACTTCGAATTTAAGCACTTGTGCTCCATGTAGGGGTAGAATATCCACAACCTCTGAATCTCTGTTTAATGAAAGCACCGGGCACCCTATTGTTATACCATCTTTTTTGTTTCCGAAAAGCCTAAGGTTACACGGGGTTATATCAGAGCGTTCGTTGAAAACCCCGTGTTTCTGTTTTCTACACGAACTTCTACCGATTTCCATTGATCACGTTTTCTAGCACAGTGTAACAATTCACTTTTCTTGCATTGCTACTCTGAAATCGTTCTATCGACGTGCACGATCGGTCCTCCATTCTTACTGATTAAAACCAAAGAAACTGAAACATTGGTTGCAAAAGAGAAAAATCCATAAATCAAGTAATGGCAGGATGCTAGTCGCAATACAAAATAAACAATAAAATAATATATATATATTCAAGCGCAATTCACATAGAAAGCATATACACATACATTTGCAAACTCAGTTGGCATAAGGAAACGATTTAATATATTAAGAATTTATTCCCGACATTGTAATTTCTAGATTTAACTGTAGTAGGTCACAAAAATTATTGTGAATCTAATAATATAAAGATATATTTATAAATACACTAGAATCTCAACTATATTTAAAAAAAAAATATATATATATAGGGTGTTTCCCCTTAGGAGGTCCATAGAGCGGGAGGTGATAGTACTCAACTTAAAGAGGAGAGTCTGCAGTTTACAGTTTTTATAAAAAAAAGATATGTTAACGACCTTTTTGCAAAAATAATAGCGGTCAAAGTAAAAAAAAAGGAAAGAAAATCCGAAATTTTTAGTTTAGACCTTCACAACTTCTGAGGGAGAGGGGTACGGGGCTGGTTGAGCTGTCGTTGGAAAGGCCATGAAGTTCTGCATACAGTGAGCACTTAACTGTGACAATACGCCCTGTAGTTTTTAATATACAGGGTGTTTTGTGAAAACCTAGCTTTTTTATGAATCACCCTGTAACTCCTAAACGGTTGATATTGCCCCCCCCCTGCCATACAATTTTTGGTTCGTCTAGGTGAGTACTATCACCTCCCGCTCTATGGACCTCCTAAGGGGAAACACCCTGTATATATATATATATATATATAAATCTAATTCATGAAATCAGTTCAAACAACACAACCTTTAAAAATGCAGCAGAATCAAGCAACATTAGTAACGATACGTCGTATAAACGAACCCCATCGACACAGAATACAGTCAAGCTCACACAGAAGAACGGAACGGCCGAAAAAGGACAACGCTGATGTCAAGTGATGGACAGGTGATTCGTCCTCTTTTTCGTTTTCCTTCTTTGCGTCGAGAGGTCAGTGTCGACAACCGAGGAGTGAACCTCACATTATAGTGCAGAGTAAAAGTTTTATATAATTTAAAAAGTAAATTCAAAACGAAAAGCAGAAATGTATTTGAAGACATAAAGGTGAAGAAGAAAAAATAAAATAAGTATATATATACTTAAGAATGAAAAGCGAGTCTAGCAGTAATCTGCGCTGGATTGAAACCAGATTGCGAAGAAGCGGCACATGATAATCGGATCCTGTAATCCTAACATTGAGAGCGGAGAAAAATATAATACGAGTAAAGGCAAGTCTGGCAGCTAGTGGCGCAGAATACAAATCAAAGCTGAGTGCAGCAGTAACAAAAAAAAAATAATTTTTTAATGCGATCGACACCACTCCTCTTACAGAAGTCATACTCCACATAACAGTAAATCAAACAGGTTAGATCACTGACACAGCAAATTTCAATCTGATAAATTACACGGATATGAACTACCACCACATTCTCATCGCTTTAAAAGTTATTCCATTGATTGAATGCACTTTTCTTAAAATATCAATTGAAATCGACATACAAATTGTTGGGGGTAAGGATTTGGCATTTGTCACTGTCACTGAAATTTGAAATTTGTTTGTGATTGCGGCCACTGACATATATAATTGGACTGCTTGATCTCCTGTTTCATGTGGCATCAATTTTGATTTCAGAAAGTATGCACTCACTGCCAATGCTACCAACTGTCGTAAATTGGCGCTATATTTAAATTATTTGCGAATTTACTTATATGCATGTCCGTGGGATTTACCGAACTTACCACAAAAGTATTTGGGACTATTTGTATCGTTAAATTTTAATTATGAGTCGAAGAAAGTGTTTTTTACAAGGATTTTTACAAGCAATTTCTCGTTCCTAATCGTTACAGTTCAGTGGGAAAGTATGCTCTCACGGAAAGAGACAGGAATATGAAAGTGGTGCCATTTGCTTTCATGCCTTTTTGGTTCAACAAGCAGTCCATTTATATACATGTCAGTGATTGCGGCATATAAAAATGCTTCTTAAGCAAAAATAAGCACTAATTTAAATAAATGAAACACGCATTTTATAAATTTTCACAAATCACAAAAAACTCGAACTTAAATGGAGAACAATCTTACTACAAGATATTCAAATTTAATATATCAGATCAAAAGCAATATACATTTCTGAGTATATTTTTTTTTTATTGACTCAAATCCGTCAAAAAATGACAAAGTTATTGAAGTTTAAAAAAACGGAAATTAAAAACGGCGAATCTGCTGATGACGTCATGGTACACAACACGCACGATGCCAGTTTGCACAATATAATATTTATAGGACGATATTTTATGAAATAAATTCAATACAAATCCAATCCCGAGCACTTTCTATCACGGCGGTGCATCAACTACACTCGCGCTGCGTTAGACCGCGAATTGTATTGTGTATTTTTGAGAATGCGGTGCTAAAATAGCTATAACTTCGTCATTTTTTATCCGATTTCAATAATTCTTTCACTGAATTAATTGCTTTTTTTATGACTATGATTCTGCATAATTAACTAAAATAGTCGTTGTTCCTCATTAACAAGAAGCTTCATCTAGCCTCTAAAAATGCACAAGTTGTATGCTTAATTGTGGATACGGTCGGGAGGTAACAGACGGGAAGAAGCAAAGATTTGAGACTGAGAGAATATTACTCTGTTCTATATTTCTCCGCCACCCCATAGCTATTATGTACCACTGACTTACATAGAACAATTCATGTAGCACTCATTTTGTGTTTCTGTATAACAGGGTTTGAGTACCATTTAAAACGTTTACGATAAAAGAACATATAAAACTCAACCACTCAGATGAAATTTTACACCCGAAAATCGAATTAAATTAAAAAATATATTTTCTTGTGTCCAAGTGCTATTTTAATCGCCTATAAGGAACTCATTCCGACTTTAATTATTAAAAGGTTATTTTTACCTGAGTCCTGCGTATGGGCAAGAGAGATCGAGTATGATAAAAACTATCTTGCCTTATTATTCTTCCTGCGGTGATTGCATCTGCAACAAACATGAAAACATTAAATGGCATAAGAAAACGTTCAGTAAGCTATATTTTGTGCTGGTAGCTCTTTTATATACAGACTTTAATAATCATTATCATCACCCAATGAGATAATGCAGTACGGGCGTTTTCCACTCACGAGTCAGTTCACTTCGACTCCACACAGAGAGTTCATTTGTCGGACTCAGAGAGCCCAGTTACAGCCGTCAAGCAAGACACATTTAAGTGTTCTTCAATAAAGTAAAACTCAAGTATTTTATATATATGAATAAATATTGTTAAGTCCGCGTCAATATTTTATTTATCCAACTCTATCGATCACAACAACTGGCAACGAGGAATTCTAAGATTGACTTATTTTTTTGCGGAACTCAACATTTACAATCAAAATTCCAAAATTGACTTATTTTTTGGCGGATTTCAACATTTACAGCAGAAATCGTAAAAATTTCTTGTTTTAACCGAGGACCACGGCGGAATTCATAACCTAAGAAAAAAATTCTAAAATGGTAACCTTTTTTTTCATCCTGGACTTTATATGAACATTTTTTCTAAACCGTGAGATATGTTAAAACATAAAATATTTTCAATTTAATCGATGTAATTATCTAAATTAATATAACACATTTTCAATTTAATCAATATAATTGCATTCTACATACATATATTAAATGCATATTTTTTTGCCGTGGGCTGCATAATACATTTCAATCAGACAAGGAAAGAAAAATACATGCATACATACAACAAATCCAAATTGAACTTCTATATCCAATCGAATTTATTACGAAATGGTAACGGTAAAAAAAATCAGTGGTGATTATCAATAGCGATAGACTCAAGGTCAAAAAGGTGAAGTGCGCGGCCTACACTTGGCACCGTTTGATGAAGCAAACGAGCATTTCGATACGTACTTCCAGAGGCTTCCGAATTATTTAGAATTGCGGGATTTATCTAATGAAACCGCTGAAGATGATAGAAAATGTTTTCAAATTTTGATAAATTGCCTTGGCCCAAAGGTTTTTTATACGCTCACCTGTTTAACTGCGCCTGAGCAGCCAAGTCACATAAGTATAGTGAGCTTACATCATTTTTACGTGCGCATCTATGTCCAACACCAAGAGAAATCGCCGAACGCGGTACGAATACAACTCTGACTCTGATAACAACTTTCTTCGTACAAATTTCATTCAATGGCGTGAAATTTACAATGGAGTACGATACAGGTACAGCTGTTTCCCTACAAACTTAAAAAAAAATATTAGCCCAATGATAAATTACATCCAACTCCTATTCAATTAAAAGAATATACAGGTGAAATTGTATAACCGCACAGTATATATAAAAAAAAAACCTCAAAATTTCTCCCATAAGAGGGAACTATTAAGTATGATACGGATGTAAATGAACGAACAGTAGCTAGTTGCACAATGGTTGGGAGAAGTATTAGTTTTATGTAAGTACACATCTCAGTGCCAGCCTGCAAATGTATTGTTCCATTACCAAACAGCTGTAATAACCTTAGAATATATAGCAAACAGGAATGGTGATAAGCCAGATTTGTGTAATGAATTTCTGGTTGTGTTGGTAGTCCATTTTTACAATGTTTACACGCCATCCCTATTCTAAGCAACTTGCCAATTTGCAAAAAGTAAACAAAGGTTTTGAGCGGATCATCTGTGGTGAAAAATGTTCTTTTTCTACTTTATTTTGAAACAATTCACATAATTAATTTATATAAATCTTTGCTTCTATTGACAAAAAAGATAATTTAGATAGTGCAGTTGCCTCAATCAGGATTCCCTAGTTTATAATCCAATTTATATTTGCAAGCACTGACCGAGCACTTCGTTTCTGTTTTTCTAAATGATATGAAGATTTTAATAGGCACTAGTGGTACTATAAAACTTTGCACTAAATAAACTTCAAAGATAAATAGTTTTGAAAAGAATTGATTACGTACTTTTGTTAAATTTCACAAAAGAATTTTAAATTGACTAAATCTGCTCACAAAACAAAAGCACATTTGACAAATTACGCTCATGTACACGAATTATACACGATTCAACCATTCCTATTTGCTACATATTCTAAGGAAATAATGTTTGTGACAGTTTGATATTTCTACCAAGCCGAACGGCATGGGAAGTGGAACAAATTGTTTTTAGCTTTTTTTTTTTCTTGCAGAAATAGTTTTGATTGTCATTCTGTCCCTCTTCCTCTAGTACAAGTTTGTGCATGCTGTAAGCTCTGTTTCTTCCAGTTTAGATTTACATAGGAACCTTTGCATTAGAAATTGACTATTGTGTTAGTTAAAACTGTTGAAAGAGAAGTATAGTCTCTTTATAGAAGCATCCTACTCGCTTGACAATTTTGACAGAGCTGGGCTACTGTATGATATATACTGTGACAAAGGTCAAAGTTGCTTACGAAGATAATGAAAAATATGCCTACCTCTATGTTCTACAAGAAAATGTCGATTAAATCCTCGGTAGAGAATGGATAAGGAGTTTAAAAATAGAAATTAGCTCACTACATAAAATTATAAATTGCGATATTGCCGAAAGTGAGTATAAAAAGCAGTTACGAAAGGTATTAACTGAATTCGATGACATTTTCACTCAAAAAATAGAATTTCCTAATATCAAATGTACGTTAAAGCTACGAGGTAGATGTCAAACCATATTTATGTGACCCCGCTCATTTCCATACGGTTTACGAGGAAAAATTGATTCTGATCTGGATCGCCTTGAGAAAGCAGGAATCATCGAGAAGAATATTTATTCTTAGTGCGGTACGCCGATAGTGGTAATTAAGAAAAAATGGGGATATTCGACTTTGTGCGGATTATAAGATCACTGTTAATAAGGAGATAGAGGATGACAACTATCCAATACCAAGGATTGAAGAGATACTTTCCAATCAGGCATATCTTCACATGGAGATGGACGAGGAGAATTCGTTGCTGCAGGCAATCATTACACATGGAGGGAACTATAACGTTAAATGACTGATGTTCGGTGTTTAGTCAGCACTTAAAAGATGGCAACGATTTTGGACTCGGTACGGCAAGATATAAGTGGAGTCGCATGCTTCTTCGACGACATAACCATTCAAGGCATTACTTACATTCAACTTCTTCAATGCCTTAGAGCGGTTCTTCAGAGATTACGTGCGTATGACCTACATACATGCGTGTCCTGAAGATGTACAACAGTTGATAGTATTTCTAGGCCTGATAAATTACTACCAAAAGTTTTTACCAAATTTAGCGGGTCGCCTTAAAGCTTTACATAACCTCCTTCAAAAAGGCACAGCATTCAAATTGAGCGACGAATGCAAAAAGATATTCAACCAGTTAAAAAAAGATATAGCCAGCACAAAGATTCTAGTGACATATAATGAAAGGCTTCCCCTGGTCCTGGCTACCGATGCGTCGCCGCATAGCCTTGGGGCAGAAACATGGCATCAAATGAGCGATGGCACAGAACGTTCTATCGCGTTCGCATCGAGATCTTTGAGTAAGGCAGAGAGAAACTATTCTCAGTTGGATAAGGAAGCCACATCGATATACTAGGGATTACAAAAGTTTTTCCGATTTTGTTATGGCAGGAAAACAAAATTATTAACTGCCACTCACCGCAATTCTGCCCAAATAAAAATCTTCCAGCTACATCAGCGATACGCCAGCTTCATGTCCGGTTTTTATTATACAATTAAATATCGGTACACTAAAAAGCACGCTACTTCCTTTCGTGATTTCCTATGCGAGAAATACCAGACAAGCACAATAGAGACGATTCAATCTCTCAAATCTCACAAATAGAGATCCTGCCAGTTACGTTAAAGGACATACAAAGGGAAACATTTAAAGACATCGAGTGCAGAGCTTATTTCAATACTTAACAGCAAGTTGAACCGATACCCCATCATGGATCGGCTTTCAAATTTTCTATCAAGAAGGGATGCATATTCAATGGCATTCGGGTAATGATACCCAAGTTATTACAACAATGAATTCTTAAGGAGCTTCACGAAGAGCACATTGGTATAGTGCGTATGAAGGCACTAGCGCGCAGTTATGTATGGTGGAAAGAAATCGATCGAGACACTGAAGACCTAGATCGAAAATGTCGCAGCTGCTGCAGTAATAAGGCAAATCCCAGCAAGCTAACTCTGCATCCCTGGCAGTATCCAACTAAACCATGGCAGAGGATACACATAGATTACGCCGGACCATTTTACGATCAAAATTTCTTGATAATTGTGGATGCGTATACAAAATGGATGGAGGCAGTTCCTACAAAAACTATTACGTCTTATACCCTAGACACACAGCAGATAATCAACTGCACTAATGAAGTGTTTTCCTCCTTCATTATAGCTATAATGAGGAAAAATGTGCTAGATTTGGCATATAATATATATCCGGAGCTCCGCTGTGCATCTGCCGATTTGAAAAGTAAGAAGAAGAAATGCAAAGAAATGCGAAATCACAAATTATATTATCAATTTTTTTTTTTAAATAGTGTTTTTCTCATTTGCAAATTGTTAAATTGAAAATAAAATAAATGAAAACAAAGTTTATCGCTTTAATTCGATCCTGTCAGATCGAAAGTCAGATGATTATGAAGTACACTAATGAAGTGTTTTCCTCCTTCATTATAGCTATAATGAGGAAAAATGTGCTAGATTTGGCAAAAAATGTAAATGTAGAGCTCCGCTGTGCATCTGCCGATTTGAAAAATAAGAAGAAGAAATGAAAAGAAATGCAAATCACAAATTATATTATCAATATTTTTTTTCATTGCTAAATTCGGTTATTTTTATTATTATTTCCTATCGTGCTTGGTATTTTCTTCCATTGTGTACTGGGGCCGGATTCACTAACTCGGAGAGTTGTGGAGATGAGAGTTCTTTTGCCACTTAACTCTATACTCGGAATTCTGTAACTTGTGGAATTTTTATTGAGATTTACCAAACTCTCTATTCAACTCGGCAAAACTCGGCTGTGTTAGTTGTGGAGAAAAGAAAAATATTTCTCAACTGACAGTATTGCCTGCTTTTATTGTCCTTTGTGAAGGTACCAATGTACCTAGGATTTTCAAATTGATTTATGTATTCACTGCATATCCTGGCTATATTTACAAAAATTTTGGAAATCCTTGCAATACTTACAGAGAAATAAGGATTTTGGTGTCTCAAGGTACCCGCTAAAAATTGTAATTCACGCGAAAATGGTCAATTTGGTCGTCTTCCAGTACAGAAGAGATGCTATAAAATTTTTAAATATGCACGTTAAAGCTTGTATGTAGGATGAAATCGCATCTACATTTTGGCCCCTAATTAGATATGTAATTATTTTTTCAATCCAATAAATGGTTTTGGAGATAACTGCAAAAGAAGTAAATCAGTCCTTAAGATGAAAAAATGGCCGTTTTCTGGTACAAAAATGGACATATTTTCAATTCATCATATCATTATGAAGAACTGGTAAGTCGTGGAAATTCACTTTCCATGAGAAAAATGTTCACAACAGAATACTAATGGATGTGAAATAAAGAAAGGTGGAAATATATGCAAAATATAGTAACTGGGGTGTATATGACCCAAGTGCAAAAAAATCCGTCTTTCGGCGGTAAAAAGTCAGTTATGAAGTTAAAATGATAAAAAAAAACTACACCACTCGATTACCCGTTTCTCCCTCTTTAATTTGATACCAAACATGACGTATTTTGGACAACCCCCAATGGGGGTGGTACGCCCCATCCCCAAAAGCCCCCCCCCCCCCCCCCCAACAGAAATTGTTCACCTATATTTTTGTACTCTAGACTCTAAATCCGTAGGAAAAAACAGCAATGCTCTCCGACCCTCAGACACAGAGTTATCCGTCTTTCAATATTTCGATACTTCTCACGTTTTCTTTAACTCCTCAAGTATGTTAGAGAATCTCGAATGGAGAATTAGGGAGCTTTAACCGGCGAAGACGAAAATTCTCATCTCCCAAACTCTCTGAGTTAGTGAATCCGGCCCCTGGAGTTGATTAGCTTTTTGCTTTATTCTTCTGCTTTGGCTGATGGTGTCTGATGCTGTGAACGCTGCACGTGGCTGCCTGTAGTAAATCCATCTTACTCCACAATTGTTCCTTGTTGTGTAGTCTTTGGAGTCTCAATTGGCCCTTACGCTTTTTGACGGCTTGTTCTGCATATGTGCGCGGAGTTTTTCTCTACCACGTGAGAGAAATAGTTATATAACCTATTTCTGGTTTGGTCCTGGTCTCCATAGTGGCATCGGCCTTTGGCATAGTTCTTGCTTTATTACTTCTTTAGATGGGGGAGTCTGCTGGGATCAAGCTCAATCTTAAATCTGCTTCAATGCCGTCAGACAAATTGGATAACATTCTTGCTGCCATCTCGGAACTGGGCACTGCTTTCAGCAATCGATTTGACGTCATGAAGGCGGACATCGATAAGAGGTTCGACGCTCTTAGCCGCCTGCTATTTGGCAAGCCGGATGTGGTTGAAAAGGGTTTGCAAGGTTGTTGTAGCAGGACAGATGATGTGGACTCGAGAATGACTGGTCGATGTGACGCCTTAGAGATCGAAAATTCAAGACTTCAGCGGATTTTGAGACGTGGTGACTTGATTGTAACTGGTATCCCCCCTGATGTTTCCGATGTCCTGCGTTTTGCCTGTGAAGTTGCCGCAGCTTGTGGTGTGGACTGCTTCAGCAAGGACTTAGCTCACTGTTGCTGGTTAAAGGGCGATAAAAGGGAGCTGCTGATAAAGTTTTGTTCGACGACTACAAGAGATCTCGTAATGAATAAGTACTTCAGGATGATGAAAGAGGGGAAAGCGTTAGATCTTGCTGCTGTTTGTCCACACCTGCGATTGAGCTCTAGACTTTATATATATGAACACAGCTCCCACGGAGAGGAAGCCTTGAGGAATTTTGCCAGGCTCTTGCTTAAGCTGGGTCAAATTAGGTCCTTCAAATTAAAGGGAAGCCTTGCTGCGATTGTTCACTTGGATGGCGCTGTTGAGAGTTTTTCAGACATCAAGCTGCTGCGCAATAGATTGCCTGGTTTGGCCAGAAGTAAGAGGTCCGTCGCAAAGTCAAACCCCTCCTTTGGTTCGGCTCCAGCTGGCACATTCAGTGATTTCCATGGATTTTCTGAGTAATTTATACTTTTCCATTGTTTTTCTCATTTTGCTTTCTTACATCCACTAAATTTAGTTACATTCTTGGTATAAGTTAGCTTTAGTTCACATTATTGGTATTCTTCTGTTTTATTTTTTTTATTTTTTGATAATACTCTTTTCTTTTTCTTCAATGTATGGCTTTTCTTTTTAAATTTTGAATTCTTTATTGCTGCTTGTAGTTAGTATTATTTACTTAGAATTTTGAACTAATTTTAATTTTTAGTTTTCTTTGGGATTTTATGCTTTTAATTACAGTTCTTATGCTTAATTAGGTGCTGCTTTATATGATTATATGGATTTTTCATTTTTCACTTGCTTATGTTTGCATATGTACGGCGAACTCATCTCGGTTGATTATCCATTGCCCGCTGTTTTGATTTTTTGGAATCCTCAGTATGAGTTCTCTTGATGATTTGAGACAGGTTGCAGATGATAACTCACTCCTTAGATCAACTCTTACTAGCTTTTCTAATATTTTAAATTTCGGCCATTTTAATGGACAGAGCATTAGACCAGGCCTTCGAACAGCAAAATTTGATGAAGTTAAGTGCATTCTTGAAGGCGGCTATCTCGATGTTGTTGGTGTGAGTGAGACTTGGCTCAAACCCTATGTTTCCTCTAAGTCAGTTGAGATACCTGGTTATAGGCTTTTTAGGAACGACAGACCTGGGGTGGAGGTGTTGGTATATATATCTCGTGAAGGATCAAGGCGAGCTTGCAATCGGGTTAGCCAAAGTGCTTGTAGGTGTCTGTTATCTCCCCGATGGTGATCTTTCAAAAATGGATGATGTCCTATCTCGTACTTCGCCGCGATACGATAGCATCATTATTGGGGGAGACTTCAATAATAATCTCCTTAAATCGCATGCCTCGGCTAGAGCTAGGGATTTCTGTGCTTGTCATAGCCTATATATCGTTCATAATAATGTGCCTACACATTTTGATGTTTTCCATTCTAGTAAGTCATTATTACACTTCTTTCTGGTGAGTTCGGCCGAGCAAGTTAAGTTTTATAATCAGTTCCAGGTGCCGGGCATCTCTAGACATCCCTTCATATATATTTCATTCGACATTCCCCTTCCCCAGGCCCTCTTGGACTGTGCGTTGTCAACAAATTTCTCTGACATGTATCTCACTAACAATGTAGACTTGCAGTTATCGGTTTTCAACAGCCGTGCTCTTCAACTTTTTAATCAACACGTTCCTCTCAAAACATTTTCAAAAAGACCGACTGTATCCAACTGGTATCATACTCCAGCCATCAAGAGAGCGAAGGCTCTTCGGGACCTTGCATTTAGGGCTTACTCTGAGCAATGTACGCTCGAGAGATGGGGACTATTCATGAAGTTTCGGAACAGGTATCGCAAGGAGGTTCGTAAAGCCAAGATGGCTCAGGGAATAACAATATTTGGCGCATCGTTTTCCACTAAGGCTTTTTGGGCGAAAGTTCGTAACCTAGGTGTGCTTTCTGACTCAAACTCCGTGCAGCATGACATGGACCCTGACGTAATGAACAGCGTCTTTGCTTCAGTGCAAACTGATCCCACATCTACCTCTTCATCGAGTAATAATATTAGCATCGCCGATCATGAGGACTCCTTTTCCTTTTCTCGTGTGTCAAATCGGACGCAGTTGGTCTGGATGCCATATCCCTTAAAATTTCTGAAGCTAGTTTTTCCTGCCCCCTCTGGTCATATCATTCACCTATTTAACACCATTATCACCACTTCAACCTTCCCTACTGCTTGGTAGTCAGGCAAGGTAATTCCTGTTCCCAAGTGCTCCAATTCTTCACAGCCCTCGGATTTTAGGCCTGTAATCATTTTACCCGCACTCTCTAAGGTTTGGGAAATTTTAATCAGGAACCAAAAAACTTCGGCATCTGCTGTCCCCTATCTTATATACTCCAAGCAATCTGGCTTTCGCAAAGGTCATAGTACCTCGAGTGCCATTCTGGAGACGGTAAGGCTCAACATTGAACGCAAGCTGGCTAGCATACTCCTATTACTCGACTTAAGCAAAGCCTTTGATAGCCTAGATCATACTATTCTGTGCCATAAGCTGCAGAGCCTCTTCTGCTTTTACCGGTCCACCTGTAACCTGATCTAGTCTTATTTGAGCTTGAGACGCCGGTGTGTCATGTCAGGGGATCGTACATCTGATCTTGTGGGCCTCCACAAACGTGTTCCTCAGGGGTCTATCTTGGGTCCAATCTTATTTTCCCTATTTATCAATAACCTTCCAGCTGCAGTTAGGTTCCCTGTTGTTCACATCTTTGCAGATGATGTGCAGCTACTTTATTCTGTGCCACTGGGATCTGTGGTTCAATATGCTGTAGATATCAACGCCGACCTTTCCTCTGTATCATCTTGGGCTTTGTGCAATAAATTAACCATAAACCCAGTTAAGTCGAAATCGATTGCCTTTGGTCATCCAATCAAGCACCTTCTCGATGCCATCTCCCTTAATGGGGTTATTATACCCTATTGTGACAGGGTGTCCAGCCTTGGCTTGACTGCATTAACTACAATAAGTGTTTTTTAAAAATTGGTTTATACAGGGTGTCCCATAAGTCGACGTCAAGCCGGAATCGGGTGATAGACCAAATCATAACAGTTACCAGAAAAATATAAAAAAATCTAAGTCATGTATTTTTCAAATTATTGACATTTCTTTTGTTTTCGAGAAAATGTACACCTTGTGATAGTTTTTTAGCTCCTGTTGCTACAAATCTTTACTTATTTTCAATTTTATTTTTCTTATGTAATCCCGAATAGTGCTTATTTAACCTGCTGCTTTAAATTCTAAGCCTACTGTTCCAGCTTGGAAGAAAATGTCATATTTTGCCGAACTAAGAATAGAAAATTAATATTTCACCCAACTTTAACTAACTGTAATGAAAAAAAAATGTACTACGCCAGTTTGGCAAGTAACTTTAAAAGTTGGCGCATTTAATAAGGATTATGAAATGGTATAACACTTGCTACAATATTTCTTAGATTACGGAAAAAAAAACTTTCTTCTAGAAACCCAGTTTCGAAAAATTTCTTTTCACCTACTACAAATGATTCTAGTGTATCCAAAGCTTGTCGTAAGACCGCAACTTTAAGCTTCTAGTTTGACTGAGACGGAGAGTCATTACATGAAGTGTGAGTGAGACAGATAGTGACGCTTTCAAGTTAGAGATCCTAACTTTTTGTTGAATTTAGGACAAATTTTACTTAAGTTTAAACTTAAACACCAATTATTTGGATGCTAAGATTTATTATTTACAAAAGATGTCCAAACTGCCTTCCTTCAGCTGCAATACACGTTCGACATCTTCTTAAAAAGGATCGGGTTATCAGACGGGCAAATCTTCCATTGATGACAAATTCAACTGCTTCCGTAATTCTGGAGCTCATGTTTTTTTGTAAAATTCGGTGAGCTATACTTTTAGGGACTCCTGTGCTTTCCTGGATTGCACGTACCAAAGCACTTGGGTCTTCTTCAACTGCTTGAAGTACTACGTCCTCGTAAGGTAAGGAACTCTTTCTTCACCATGTACTTGGTTTGGAAGTCGACCCTCTGTGGAGAGTAGACGATGCACATTTGTAAAAACTCAATGATTTGACGAGCTAGCGTCACTATATGTCTCACTTACACTTCATGTAATGACTCTCCGACTCACTCAAACTAGAATCTTAAAGTTGCGGTCTTACGGCAAGCTTCGGGTACACTAGAATCATTTTTAGTAGGTGAAAAGAAATTTTTCGAAACTGGGTTTCCTGAAGAAATTTGTTTTTTGTAGCAAGGGTTATACCATTTTAGAATCCTTATTAAATGCGCCAACTTTTAAAGTTACTTGCCAAACTGGCGTAGTACATTTTTTCTTTCTTTACTGTTAGTTAAAGTTGGGTGAAATATTAATTTTCTATTCTTAGTTCGGCAAAATATGACATTTTCTTCCAAGCTGGAACAGTAGGCTTAGAATTTAAAGCAGCAGGTTACATAAGCACTATTCGGGATGACATAAGAAAAATAAAATTGAAAAAAAGTAAAGATTTGTAGCAACAGGAGCTAAAAAACCATCACAAGGTGTACATTTTCTCGAAAACAAAAGAAATGTCAATAATTTGAAAAATACATGACTTAGATTTTTTTTTATATTTTTCTGGTAACTGTTATGATTTGGTCTATCACCCGATTCCGGCTTGACGTCGACTTACGGGACACCCTGTATATATAATAATATTCCGCTGAGTGCGGATCTTAAACATACATATGTTCCCGCAATATCCATCGCACTACATTTCTTTAATGTTTTACGAGCACTTATCACATCTGGACAATTTGACGATCAAAGTTACTATTCTCAACTGGATATGATCTTAAACATGTTTTATCAATACTTTCGCACGAGTCCATTTATAACAGAAATTAAAAATTGAATAGCGTAAGCTTACATGAATTAGTAGTACTCCTTCGATAATAAATTTAAGGTTGAAATGAAAGTATTCCTTGTTGCAGACAGTAATCGGGATGTTTTCAGTATTTCTGTACTCTGCAAACTGTTAAACGTACCTCCATATCTCCTTAATCAAAGTGTTTTTCTACAAATGAATGTTTTATTGATTGTACAGAACTGTAATAAATTGCAGATTATTTTTATATGTACATATTCCTATCAGTTATTTTTTTCCTTATTTGCGAAGTGGCTAATATAATTTTTTTAAAGATCAACTCATGGTGATGCAAATACTCCTGGGGGATTCGCTACACCTTTATCAACTGCTTTGGTCGCTGTTGGAAAAACTCCAGGTGGTCACACGGGATCTCATACACCAAATTTTGTTCGTGATAAATTGAATATTAACCCAGAGGATAGCTTGGGGGTTACAGAAACTCCTGCAGCATTTAAAAATTATCAAAAACAGTTGAAACAGTCATTAAAAGAAGGCTTAGCTTCATTACCTGTTCCACGTAATGACTACGAAATAGTAGTCCCAGATCAAGAAGATGAAGTTCTCGAGAAGCCAATTAACGAACACGTCGTAGAAGATCAAGCTGACGTGGATGCAAGAGCGGTTGCTGAAATAAAAGCCCAACGTGAGAAAAGTGTTCTATATTTATCTTGATTTTAATTGTTGCTTTGTTTTAGGTGAAAAGGAACTAGCAAAACGCTCACAGGTTATTCAAAGAAATTTACCAAGGCCTACAGAAGTTAATACAAAAATTCTGCGACCCCCATCGGAAAAGCAGGGTCTTACTGATTTACAAAAGTCTGAAGAGCTTATTAAGCATGAAATGGTTACCATGTTACTGTATGATTCTGTGAAAGATCCAGTATCAGGACAATCACAAAATAAAATGGAACAGCTGCAAAATTATTTTAAATCAAATCCATACGAAGAGTTCTCTGAAGAAGAACTTCAATTTTCTAAGAAATTATTAGAAGAAGATATGCAAGTTGTTAAGCAGGGAATGGGACATGGAGATTTATCGTTAGAAAGCTACTCTCAAGTATGGCAGGAATGCTTGAGTCAAGTGCTATATTTGCCAAGTCAAAATAGATATACTCGCGCAAATCTCGCTAGTAAGAAGGATCGTCTCGAGTCAGCAGAAAAAAGACTTGAACAGAATCGGAAACACATGGCCAGAGAAGCTAAGCGATGTGGAAAAATTGAGAAAAAATTGAAAGTTCTTACCGGCGGATATCAAGCAAGAGCGCAAGCTCTTATCAAGCAGTTACAAGACACTTACGAACAGATCGAGCAAAACCATTTGGCACTTTCAACGTTTAAGTTTCTCGCTGAACAAGAGAGTATAGCAATTCCAAAGCGATTAGAAGTAAAATCTAAATCTTTTATCTTTCAGTAGAATTAATTATTTTTTCTTTCACAGTCGTTGACCGAAGATGTTAAGCGTCAAATGGAACGTGAAAAAGAACTCCAAGCTAAATACGCTCATCTTAAACGACAACTGGAAGACTTAGAAAAGCAGTTAACAGAGATTGAGGCTTATCCGAATGACGATGACGGTGGTGCAGGCCAACAGCAAGGAAAGATAAATCAAATGGATATCGAGCATTCTGTACAAAATACTGAAACGTAGATTATTAGTAGAAGAATGCAAAAACGGGAATTAATTATTAATACTACCGTTTATTATTATGGACATTAAATAAAATATGATAATTGAAAATTGTACTAACAACTCAAATTAATGTTCTCGCTTTCACGTTAAAATATCGATATTAGGACATTTAAGTTTATGGTCGCACATTTATGCTGCAGTCAATTTTTCCTTTTCATGCTAATTTCCGAAAAAGAAGGAAAAGAAAAGAAAACAAAAAGCAAACTAGAATCCCTACATTGATTCTATGGTACCAATTGGAATTTTACTGGTGCCAGACAAATTCAAATTTCCAAACGGAGTCTTTGCGTACAGTAAACTGTGGATACCATAATACCTAACACTAGTCTACATATATACGCACACAGTCATCTACAATTTCCCTTCTTGAAGCAAAAACAATCACACATTTTTCATTTTTAAATCGCAATCTGAAAAATAAACAAATCTCATGAAATCATGTTACACTGTAGCATCATCAGAACGTAGCACTTATGCCCCGTCCAGTACATATTTGTGGGCTGCCAATATTTGCTGTGGCAATCGTCCCAATTACTTCGTCCTCAATAGGATGTAGAGGTTTCGCTGTATTTGTTTGGCTCGGTAACTGTCAACACAGTAGCGGAGCTGCCCTCCAAGATAGCATAATTCCTTAACGTAGGAAGCTGAGCACTTGAAAGTCAAATCCGTGGGAGAGATTCACCAGAGCGTTTGACCAGGAAAGGGTACTACTGTTGACTTACTAATCAGCCTGATTGGGGCCGGTCAACTAAATCTACCTGAAATATCCGGAAACAATCCAAGTCCTTATGACGGCTTGACTGCTGCAAGGCTGAAGGTGGTTGTATGGGTCTCTTCAGTGCACACTGTCCGTATGACAGTCTGCACTACACCAATCTTCGAGAAACGCTAGATCTCTGACACCAGGTCGACCTTATGTCGACTAACTACTTCAAATTCAAATTCAAAAATTTCTTTATTGCGTAACCTTAAATCTAATCTTAAAAGGTTTTGGTCCACGACATCTTGGCCATCTGGGCTCTGCCAGTTTTGCTTTTAACATTGAAACATTGGTGAAAGTGTTTAAATGTTGCCCTAACTATGATACAATTTGCTATTTGTTCTTGATACCTCTCAGATGCTTGCTTGGCTTTGGATTTCCTTGCATTTACATTTTATATGGGACTGGGCTTTTAGTTTTAATGACATTGTGTAGTAAGATTATTTCCAATTCATTTTTTTTCTTTAATAGTAGAATAGCGCTTAGTCCTACTCTGTAGTTTAGGAAAAATCCACGATATCCTTAAGGCTGAATGGCAGAAAAGAAAGCTCTCGATTCCGAGCTTCCATTTAACTACGTAGTAGTAGCGTGAGCTTTGTACTCGCTGTTTTCGTAATTTGCTTTCCATTCTGACTTTGGGATCTTTACATAACATCCTTTGTCTTCTATGTACAGTACATATGTACATATATACACAACGGCTCCAACAAATTGGATTAAATATTTGCCATTATATTTTCTTAGAAATATTTTTTTTTTATATTAATTAAAAAGTAATCTTAATTAGATGGATTGTTTTCAATTTGAAAAACCTTTTCTAGTCCAAAAAATGTTAAAACAAATCCATTCGTAATTGTCCAGTGCAATGCAGTGTGTTTCCTAGAAACAAAACATTATCACAAGCTAATAAAATCAGCAATAATACTCATAAACTAAAGTGCTATTCAAAATTATGCACATATGTCCATACAGAATGTACCCAATTGATAACTTTAATTATTTTCCGAATACACCTAGAGCGAAAAAACCGATTATTTGCATGGATTACAAAACAAATTCCCAATCTTAAACAAATATTCAATAAAAATGTGAAAGGAGAAAAAAAATTCCAAATAATTTTCCCTTGGCTTATATTCTAGATAAATATTTTTCGTCTCTTTTTAACTAAACCATAAACGAAAAATATTAACAAATATTCTCCCTTTTCTCTCATTGTGTTGGCCCAATATAAGGAAGATTCTTCTAGCAGCCAAGGGCGCATTTTAGTGAAATAATTAGCAATTGCTAAACAGTAACCTCGCAAGGTATTGTTCTGCAATTGTCGGTTATTTCGCTGATTAGCTCAACAGCTGGCTGTGATGAGCGCTTAGTGGAGCGATCGACGATTACGATAACAATTAAGCTCGCATGGTAATTGTTATGTAAATCGATTGCTTACTACTAAGCGACTCAGGTGCTGCAACCGGTAGAACAAACGACAAGGCTGTTGTCGTTTGTTTACATCCGCGTTGTGAGCGAAGAAAGCTTACTTCCGAGTATGGGTTCATAAAAGACCAATGACTGGTCTGTCGAGTGCCTGTAATATTCTAGCCTTCCAGTGAGCAGTCACGTTGTCATAGTGGTGTCAAGTTTCCGTTCGGTGTGGAGTACTTGATAATTGTTAAGCTAGGTCAAGTTTTGGTAAATAAAGATTTATAACGTGCAAGAAATTCGAGTGTTGTTTTATTCGAAGAAAGTTTTATCGCGGTTAATTATTGGGTTTTATTGATTGATTGCTTTTGGGACACGACAATTAATCCACTCCAACAACAAAGTTACACACAGCTAGCAGCAGACATTATGTACATAAGTGTAGGATAGATACTCATTTTTAGAGGCACATAAGAAAAATATGTTTGAAATTTTGTACTGGAGCCTATTGCCATTTCGGAAAGCTTTTGAGAATTAAAATAAATAAAAACGAATTTTATCATTCACTTTTTATCACGATAGAGGCTTACAAATTGATTTTTATAAAATAAACTACTTTCGGGATTAATCCCGTTTTTGGACCACTGAATAGAATCACCTCAGTATTCATTCTCGTGTTAAAATAATCCTGTAGCAATAAATTTTATTCAAGTTACAAGAGTCTCAATCTTATTGGTATGAAAGTAATCATAACATGAAAACTATTAACAAATATAAAAAAACAACTCCGGTAGGATTTAGAAATTGTGCGAAAAATAATATTGTTGCGAGCGTGGCCTTTGGTTCGTTATTTAAAACACAATATTAAATAATTAATATATAAGTTCTTTATTACACTTAAATCATATAAAGTTCACAAACATTTATTTAATCAACTCAACTCTAATTATCGCTAACACTGTACTTCCAATTATCGCAATCTAATTACACACTATCGCTTTTTTATTGCTTTCGCTTCTTAACACTGCAACGTCTAAGACAAGACTCTTTTTCTGGCGATGACAACTGTTATATTTATACCCTAGAAACACTCCAGATTTATCTGGAGTGTTCTATTCCAAAAGCTTCTAGACTATTCTATTTGTTCTATTCCTGAACTTTCATAATCGATTCTCCGAACCTGAAGTCATTTACTCTCCGAACCTGAAGTTGTTTATTGCCAGTAGATGTCACCAGTTGTCTCTTTCTATTGCACGTAACAATATAAATTGGTGTGTGCATGAAAAAGTAATTGAGGGGCGAGGAAAATAACATCTCTGAGGTCGGTATCTCAATCCTGACAGAGAGGCCCACTCCGTCACTGTGGGAGGTGCGGTGGTTTGCCAAGTATGGAGTAAAGTTGGATAGGCGTGGGAGGGGAGCTCCGTCTTGGAGGTGAGTCTCCTAGATACCCAGGATAGAGGGTGAGATGTTGCTGTCTAGGAGCTGAAGGCTACCTAGATTATTATAGTGTCCACAGACGTTCCATTGGAGGACGGTAAGGTCTCCAAGGTGGTACTGCGGTGCTACTGTGGGATTAGGCATGGTATGGGAGTAGAGGGGTGTGTGTGGTTAAAGACTGGAATCATATTGTAGTTTATTTCGTTTGATCCACCATGTCATCTTCAAATTCGAAAAAAAGGGAGGGGGGGGGGTTGATTTTTGTGGTTGGGGATGGTATGAGGCTAGTTGGAGCGTCTTTAATTGTGGGTGGTGAGTGTGAAATTAATGCATTTGGATCTTCCATGGTAGATGGACAGAAACTACCAGCTTGTACTTTGCGGAAGGTGATGGGGGAATTTTCACACAAAGTTACTTATAGTGACTGCGTTTGCAACCCCAGCATTTTTAAATTTTCGGCATTTTCATGGTATACTTTCAGTAGCCAAACTCAATTTATTTGATAATCAGTCAAAATTTATATACTGTTGATTCATGTAAGGCCTAACACGCACTGAAGATTTTTTTTCACACAGTATTAGTTTAGTACACACACTGAATATCTATCGAGGAGGAAGCTGCGTATGTGTATTTGTAATAAGGATATTGAAAATATCAACGCTATTTGGTTTTTTCATTTTGGAGCGAAAGGGTGCTTAAAGGAAAATTTCACTTAATGTTAGATGAACTGCGATCCTATCCTGAAAAATTCTCTGGATAGGTCCATATGAGTGCTGAAAGCTATAATGATTTACTACAGATCTTGAGACGTGCTATAATTTATCAAAGTACCAATATGCGATCATCAATTAAACCCGAAGAAATACTTGCTGTAACTCCAGGGTCTATAAGAACTTACACGGATATTTTTCGGCACATTTTTATCTTCAAATTGCTCAGAGTATTCCTTCAAATTTTTGTTGTATAGGGGTGGTCTCATTTGCACTTCTTGTATTACTGCTTCCTTATTTATATCTTCCTCTCACACTACCGTTGCAGCAGACATTTAAAAAAAGATGCGTAAAATTTTTCTTAGAGCTACAACGTTTCCGAAAACAATGGCAGTCAAGTAGCTACAAAAATGTTACCAATGCATGCACATTCATATAAACGTGAAGGCGTGGTGATAGTTTCGTCACCCAAAACTTGCTAGAGGAATCAAAAAGCCGCGTTGCTGTCAGGTCACTTCATGCACGCATTAAAACACGTCTTAACATACTTACGTAATTATTTCTGTTGATAACCCAAAGTATTTTAGAAAATAACTGACAGGGGCTTCCATATCCTAAAGTGCCCAGGGCCCCCACTAGGTTAAAGACGGCCATGGGTCGGATGGGTGTTGCTGTTCAGTTTATTTGTCGGTGTTGATATCTGAAGTTGAGTTGTCTGCTTTGTGGGTGTGTGTCATGTAGAAGGTTCTGTTTTGTTTATGTTTGGAGGGCGAGTTGTTTGGGTTTGTTGGAGTGTTGCATTGGTCTGCGTTCGTGAGTTTTTCTGATTGGGGTTGGCCGCCTGGGCAGCCGTTTTTGCTTTCAGATTGAAGTTGACCGAGGTAGAGGGTGCTGCGATCGTAGGGATTTCAGTTTTAGTTTTTCCTTCTGCCTGGTTTGGCAGTTCTGATTTCTTGGAGGCGACATCCGCGAAAGATACTCCAGTTTGCACTTCGCCAGCACTCTTTTCTATAGGGGCTTCATTGCCGTAGATGGCGTACCACTTTCGCCGCGCCTCGAAGCGAGTTATGTGGTTATCGATCTGAATCTGGGCAATCGATTTCTCCCTGGCGAAGGCTGGGCATACTGTTGCGAGCATGGCCTTTGGTTCGTTATTTAAAACACAATATTAAATAATTAATATATAAGTTCTTTATTACACTTAAATCATATAAAGTTCACAAACATTTATTTAATCAACTCAACTCTAATTATCGCTAACACTGTACTTTCAATTATCGCAATCTAATTACACACTATCGCTTCTTTATTGCTTTCGCTTCTGAACACTGCAACGTCTAAGACAAGACTCCTTTTTCTGGCGATGACAACTGTTATATTTATACCCTAGAAACACTCCGGATAAATCTGGAGTGTTCTATTCCAAAAGCTTCTAGACTATTCTATTTGTTCTATTCCTGAACTTTCATAATCGATTCTGCGAACCTAAAGTCATTTACTCTCCGAACCTGAAGTTGTTTATTGCCAGTAGATGTCACCAGTTGTCTCTTTCTATTGCACGTAACACTGCCCCCTTCTTAAACTTGTTCGTCCCGAACAACAGGTGGTCCACGGTCTTGATGCTCGTAGTATTGACACAAGCGGTCCAAATGAACAATTTTGTGCTTGCCTCTTGTGCCACGCTGAATCCTGTATACCACGTCATTAATTCTAGTTACTACTGAATATGGTCCTTCCCAGTGTTGTTGCAATTTTGGAGAACGTCCCTTACGTCGTTTCGGGTTGTACAGCCAAACAAGATCACCTTCGTTAAATCCTGCGGAATTAGCGCGTAAGTCATAGCGGGTCTTCATCCGATCAGTATTTGTTGCTAATTTCGTCCTCGTGGCCTCGTGTACATCGGTTAATTGTTGTTTGAGCTCCGATACGTAGTCTTCTGGTAACTTTTGTTCATCTCTGGGGGTACCGAATTTGAGGTCGCTAGGTAAACGCATCTCTCTTCCGAATATGACTTTAGCTGGGGTTTGTCCGGTAGTACTATGAACGGCTGATCTATAAGCCATTAGGAATACAGGAATATGTCGATCCCAATCGCGTTGATGATAGTCAACTACTTTCTTTAGATGCTCGATCAATGTTCTGTTGAAGCGCTCTACCATGCCATCAGATTGTGGGTGTAGAGGAGTTGTTCTAGTTTTTCTTATTCCCAACATTTTACACATCTCCTGGAAAGTCCGCGATTCGAAGTTCCGTCCTTGGTCCGAATGAAGTTCGTGAGGCACACCAAACCTACTGACCCAATTCGTTATTATTTGTTCCGCAACTGTGGTTGCCTCTTGATTAGGGATTTTATAAGCTTCAGGCCATTTACTGAAATAGTCAATGGCAACTAATATATAACGGTTACCGCCATCCGTTTCTGGAAAAGGTCCAGCGATGTCTATAGCTATCCTTTCAAAGGGGGCTCCGACATTATACTTATGCATTTCTCCTCTGCTTCTGTGTTGCGGCCCATTGCAAGCAGCACAGACAGTGCATCTGCGGCACCACTCCTCCACATCTTCTCGCATATGTAACCAATAAAACTTTTCTCGTATTTTGGAAATGGTTTTGTTCACTCCCAAATGTCCTCCAGAGGTTCCACCGTGCATTTCTTCTAGAACATCTTTGACATTTGATGCCGGCACGACTATCTGCATTCGGAAAGATTCGCCATTAGGTGCTTCCCACTTGCGTTTTAATATACCACATTCAACATGAAGAGAGTTCCATTGAGCCCAGTAACTTTTTAGCTTCTCACTCCGTTCCGAAATATCCTTCCAGTC
This sequence comes from Dioctria linearis, assembly GCA_963930735.1. Taxonomy (NCBI): domain Eukaryota; kingdom Metazoa; phylum Arthropoda; class Insecta; order Diptera; family Asilidae; genus Dioctria; species Dioctria linearis. The sequence goes on along the minus strand of OZ005741.1, from coordinate 173,278,337 downwards.
TGGTCTTTCCATGTCTTCTTTCCAAGCAAGAATAGGTGAAATGTCCGGATCTGCTCGTTGTGCTGTTCGTAGGTCCTCGTTGTCCCAACCTGTAGATGGCTCCACGGTTACCAACTGTATAGTTGCTGCTGATTCTTTTTCTTCTATTCGTGTGCAATGTTTGCACTCAAGTTTACATGGACGTCGTGAAAGGGCGTCTGCATTTCCATGGATACGACCTCTTCGGTGTTGTATTTCAAAATCATAAGCCTGGAGTCGCTCTATCCATCTCGCCACTTGTCCCTCAGGATTCTTAAACTGCAGAAGCCATTTAAGCGCTGCATGGTCGGTGCGAAGGATGAATTTCTGCCCATAGAGATATTTATGAAAATGCTTTGTTGAACTTACAATGGCAAGTAGCTCCTTTCTTGTAGCACAATAATTTTTCTCTGACTTTGAAAGTGCTTTGCTATAGTAAGCTACTGGAACTTCTTGACCATTCTCCTCCTGAGAAAGCACTGCACCAATACCTTCATTGCTGGCATCCGTGTCTAATGTAAATGTTTTTCTCAGCTTTGGATAGTGAAGTACTGGAGCCTCACAGAGCTGTTGCTTCAAATTTTCAAAACTTTCGTTGCATTTATCCGACCATATGAACGGCTTTCCCATTTCGGTAAGTTGATGTAGGCTTCTTGCTATATCTGCAAAACCTTTCACGAATCGCCTGTAGTAGGTAGCTAAACCAAGAAAACTCCGTAATTGATGTTTGTCCTTTGGAGCTGGCCAATTTTTGACGGCTTCTATTTTCTCTGGATCGATTCTTACTCCTTGTGATGAAACTATGTGCCCTAAATATTTAACCTCTTTTTTAAATAGAGCACATTTACTCGCACTGAGCTTTAATTTTGCATCTTTGAGCCTTTGAAGTACATCCCGTAAGTTGTTTTTATGTTCCATGAATGTCCTTCCGATTAGTATTATGTCATCCAAATAGACAAGACATGTTTTCCAGGTTAAACCTCGTAGAACACATTCCATTAGTCGTTCGAATGTGGCTGGAGCATTACATAACCCAAATGGCATTACTTTGAATTGCCATAAGCCACTGCCAACTGAGAAAGCAGTTTTCTCTCGGTCCTCGGGATGTATTTCCACTTGCCAGTAACCACTCTTCAAATCCAGCGTGGAAAACCATTGCGCTCCGGAAAGGGTATCCAATGTGTCATCAATCCTTGGTAATGGATAGCTATCTTTTCTCGTCACGTTATTTAGTTGGCGGTAGTCTACACAGAATCGGGTGCTGCCATCCTTCTTCCTAACCAGAACAACCGGCGATGTCCAAGGGCTGTTAGATTCCTCTATGATGCCTTGTTTCTTCATGGAGTTCATCATGTCTGCAACTTCTGGTTGTTTGGCTAATGGCAATCTTCGTGGTGTCTGTCGAATGGGTCTGGAATCTCCTGTATCGATTCGATGCTGGACAAGATTTGTTTTACCATAATCATCATTCATTGCAAATAATTCCGAAAATTCATCGATCACCTCTTTGGCATCGTTGTGTTGTTGTTCACTTAAGGCACTGGACGAAAGAAGTTTCTGAACCTGTTGGGTAGTAGCTGGTATAGTTTTTGTCTCCTTGACATTACTACCATTATCTAAATTGACGATTTGGTGAACGGGTTCACAATTTCCAATTATAGCACCTTCTTTTAGTTGTATCTCGTTTTCGGATGTGTTAAGCACTCTGACTGGAATTAATGTTGCACCTTCTGCCTTCACTAAAGTCTTGCCAACGATGATGTTCGATGTAACTTTTGTGGGGTTAGGCTCCACCAGATAGAATCGGCAGGTTCCGATGTCATCAGTAAGCTTTGTCCATATTAGTGTCTCGGAGCATGGCGAAAGAGTAATATTTTCGCAAACCATCGTCCTTACTTTCGCAGGATGATCTCCTTCTTCTCCTAGTTTCATAGGAATTTCTATGTTGCCATATTTGAGAATCCGCTCTCCGACATCCAGATTTATTTTGTATGTGGTCATGAAATCTATTCCAAGAATGCAGTCATCCATTACGTCTGAAACCAGGAAACTGTGAGGAAATAGTAGTTCGCCTAGTTGAACATCTAAAGTTATTTCTCCAAACACCTGTGCTGCCGCTCCAGTTGCTGTTCTTAGTAGATATTTGGTGGTGTTGTGAAGCCATTTGTTCTTAACAAGATCTGCTCTAATAATTGATCTTGAAGCTCCAGTATCGATAGTAACTGCGCAGTCATTTTTTCCTACACTTCCATATATAACAAGACTGCTATTATTTCTCTGTAACTGACTTACTTGGATGATGACTTCGGGGCTGTCGATTCCACCAACCAACTTCTGCCCCACGAAGTTGGTTTTTACTAGTTTTCCGACTGCTCAAGAGGAGAGACGATGCGACTAGTCGCTGTTTGATATCTAGTCTCTCCACGAATTGCTTGTTCCCTGGCTCGACATCTTTGGCATTCTTCTTTCCCCTCTTCTTCTGGTGATTCCACTCGTCGACGTTTTCTGCAGTCTCTTTGAAGGTGCCCTGGTTTATTACAATTCCAGCATCGAGGGACACCACGTGAAGGCGGGCTCTGTGATGATTGCACTCTGTTACAAGTACATTCTTCCACTGAAATTTCTCTCACTCGTACAGCACTCCGTGAAGCTTGTCTGGCGGATTCATACGCTAATGCATAGGCTAGTGCTTCTGCTGTTGATTTCTTTCCTGCTAGCCTCAATGATTGTTGTAAATTTTGATCTGTAATAGCGTTCACAAATGCCTCCGTCGCTACTTCATTGAGAAAATCCGCATTCACGCTGGAGTATGACAGATGCGCTAATCTTTCTACATCTGCCTGCAGTTGTTGTAGTGATTCGCCATGTTTTTGAATCCTGTTGCGCAACTGTAGGCGATATACTTGCTGCATGTGCTCATCTCCGTAACGTAATTCTATCGCCTGTACTAATGAAGAGTAATTACGTTGATTTTCAATCGGTACAGTTTGCAAGAGTTCTGACGCAGGACCTCGAAGTGCTAACACCAGAGCTATAGCTTTGTCTTCATCATTCCATCCATTTACCTCTGAAGCTGCCTCGAATTGTCTCTTGAAGATATGCCACGAATTTTGTCCATCAAATATGGGAGGTTTCATTCTACCTGCACCGGATATTTCAGTTGCTCCGCTTAGAGGCTGACGATCCTTTATTCTTTCCAGATCTGATTTAAAACTGTCAAGCTGCTCGGTGACTTTTTGTTGAGCTTCCGCCACTTCCTGCTCGATTCCTTCAATTTTCAAATTTTGTTCGTCTAATGAGTTTTTCAGGAAAGTCTTCTGTTCCTCCAAACGAGTTTCTAGACAATTCTCCAAAGAGATCTTTTGTTCGTCCAAACGGGTTTCCAGAGATTTCTTTTGTTCCTCAAAATCAATCTTTTGTTCATCAAAACGGGCTTCCATAGATTTCTTCTGTTCATCTAAACGTGATTCCAGAGAATTCTTTTGTTCGTCGAGAGAATTCTTTTGTTCGTCCATAGATTTCTTCTGTTCATCTAAACGTGATTCCAGAGAATTCTTTTGTTCGTCCATAGATTTCTTCTGTTCATCTAAACGTGATTCTAGAGAATTCTTTTGTTCCTCGAGAGAATTCTTTTGCTCATCAAAACGGGCTTCCATTTTACTCATTAAAGTACTCAACAGCTGTTCCATTTTCATCGCAGGCGCTTCTTCAACTTCGATTTCCTCCAAGTTCTCTTCGAAAACAAATGTTTCAGGATTCTTTCCTTCCTCTATCAAAGATTGTCTAAGTCGCTCGACTAGAACTTTCTTTATGCCTGTCGTTTGTAATGACCGGTTCCCTAACTCCACTTTCAAATCCTGCGTTCGAAGCTCGTCCACTTTGCGCCCCATTATTTTAGTAATTCACTCACAGTTGAATATAAATTATTTTCCAGAACTTTTAAAATTTAATCACACTTTTAATTTTTCAGTCAATTGCCACCACTTTGTTTCTCAAATATATTTCACTTCTGACACCAGTTGTTGCGAGCGTTGCCTTTTGGTTCGTTATTTAAAACACAATATTAAATAATTAATATATAAGTTCTTTATTACACTTAAATCATATAAAGTTCACAAACATTTATTTAATCAACTCAACTCTAATTATCGCTAACACTGTACTTTCAATTATCGCAATCTAATTACACACTATCGCTTCTTTATTGCTTTCGCTTCTTAACACTGCAACGTCTAAGACAAGACTCTTTTTCTGGCGATGACAACTGTTATATTTATACCCTAGAAACACTCCGGATAAATCTGGAGTGTTCTATTCCAAAAGCTTCTAGACTATTCTATTTGTTCTATTCCTGAACTTTCATAATCGATTCTCCGAACCTAAAGTCATTTACTCTCCGAACCTGAAGTTGTTTATTGCCAGTAGATGTCACCAGTTGTCTCTTTCTATTGCACGTAACAACATATTGGAAAATTTCAAGAAAACTCCAAATAGACAATATTCGTCCGCTCATATTTAAAAAAAAACAGCAGAAGTTGAAGACATAAAAGATAGTCTCAAGCACAAAAGAAAAAACTGCTAGATTTAGTTTTGAAAACTCGTCTAACAGGAACAGTAAGAAATAAACTGTGCACATTGCCAACCGACACCACTTTATAAACATTCCAAAAGAATCCACGAGAAATATATAAAACGAATAAAACACCACTCAATATTCACACTGAGCTAGCAAAGGTCACTCAATCCAATAGAAGTATCACAGATTTTGCAACAAAAATTGAATATTTAGTTGCATAACTAAATACCATACAGATAACGGAGCAAGGTGAAACAAACAGGTCATTGATCGTAAAATTGAATGATCAATTGGCACTAAACGCTTTCAAAAATGGCCTACAAGAACAATTAAAGGCAACAGTCTCTGCTGCAAGACCCAAAACGCTAAGTGAAGCTATACAGATAGCGGCAGAAATGGAACACCAAGACAGGAAGCGAATTTGTACCAATATAATAAGTACAATGCTCGGAAAACCTTTACAAACTTCAAGAACAACCGTAACGACTCAAGAAGCAATTATCGCAATAAACCTCAACGGAATAACAATCGATCGTTTAACTCACAAAATTACCATAACGGCCAACATAATGGCAATAGTTACCCTCGGAACAATATCCGCCAAAACAATAACACATCGTATAGGCGAATTCAAGTAGCTCAATCGGGAAACGGGCAAAGCCCCGAAACAGAATCGGGGGACACACAGTAAAAATTTATAATATAAATGAAATTTTAACCAATTACATATCTGTATCCATAAATGTATCACTCGGCAGCAAAACATTCCTTATTGACACAGGAGCCGATATATCAATCTTGAAAATAAATGAGTTGAAATCAAGAGATGGAATTCAAGAGCACAATAAATGCAAAATGAAAGGTATCACACAATCAGAATCAAATTCCCTAGGCACAATGAGTGCAAATATAAATATAGATAATCAAGAAATCCAACAAGAATTCCACATTGTCGATGAAACATTTCCTATAATGACCAGTGGAATATTAGGAAGATTTTCTCATAAAAAATTCCTGTAAAATAAATTATTACAATTTTACCATTTCAATTTTTTTCAATGATGCAAAATATATTCTGCCAATGTACACTAAATTACCTAGCTTGAAAGAGATAAAAATTCCTGCTAGATCTGAAATAATTCAAGTAATAAAAGCCGACATTACTGAAGATAGCCTAGTTTTGAATGAAGAAATTCAGAATGGAATTTATATAGCAAATTCCATCATACCTGCTAAAGGCATCGCTCATGTTAAAATCCTAAACACTTTAGATGAAGAATTAACTTTACATAATTTTAAACCTAAAACTGAACCACTTCAAAATTATTACATTTTGAATACTAATATCAAGCAAGAAAATGGAAATAGATATAACAAACTACTAAAAGAATTAAATATTGAAATTCAGACCAACATGCAACTAACTCTATTTTATACCTTTTTAAAAATTTCTCAGATATCTTCTATTTACCAGGTGATAAATTAACGGTAAATAACTTTTACAACCAGAAAATCTCCACTACAGATAAAAATCCAGTTTATATAAAAAAATATAGACTTCCTCACACCCATATTGAGGAAATAAACACACAAATCAACAGTTTCATTAATGAAGACATAATTGAACCATCAGTTAGTCCTTATAATTCACCATTGTTGATCGTCCCAAAGATTTCAGATAATGATACTAAAATGGCGTCGTGTTGTCGATTTCAGACAATTAAACAAGAAAATTCTAGATGATAAATTCCCTTTGACAAGACTTGAAGACGTACTAGATAAACTCGGAAGAGCTAAATACTTTTCCACGCTAGATCTCACAAGTTCTTTTCATCAGATAGAATTAGAAAAGAAATCAAGACCATTAACAGCATTTTCTAGTAACAAGAGACATTACCAATTCAAAAGGTTACGTGGATGGTATTATAATTTTCGGATGTAGTCTAAAACATCATAACCAAAACTTAATAAAAACTTTTCATAGACTGAGAAAATATAACCTAAAGCTAAATCCTCAAAAATGTAGATCACCTATTTAGGACATTTAATAACAGAAAAAGGTGTCAGGACAGACCCAAAAAAATTTGATACGGTATTGAATTATCCTACCCTTACAAATGCTGATGATGCCAGAAGATTTATTGCTTTCTGTAATTACTACAGAAGATTTATTCCAAACTTTGCTCAAATGGCAAAACCAATAAACTCGCTATTAAAAAGAATACACCTTTTATTTGGTCGAAGGAATGCCAAGAAGCATTCTCGACACTTAAATGTAAATTGGTAAATGCACCAATCTTAAGATATCCAAATTTTGATGAAAAATTCATCATAACTACAGATGCTTCACAATTTGCCCTTGGAGCAGTTTTGTCTCAAGGTGAAATTGGCTCAGATCTACCGATTTCATACGCTAGCAGAACATTAACTAAACACGAACTCAATAAACCAATTATTGAAAAAGAACTCCAATTAATTACTTCAGACCGTACGTATATGGCAACAAATTTATAGTAGTCACAGACCACAGACCTTTGGTAAGTCAGAAACCCATCTTCCAAAATGACAAGGATAAGGCTTGACCTATCTGATTACAATTTCGAGATTATCTATAAGCAAGGCAAAATGAACACTAATGCTGATGCTTTATCGAATAAAAATAGATTTTGATATCCTTAAAGCGATGATACCTACTGCAAATTTAAAAATAACAACTAGAGCAATGTCTAACAAGGGCAATCGAAATAACGATAAAAAAAACGACCCAGTATGAATCCCCTACTGACGTAAAGACTGATCACCTTTCTGTATGGGAATGCATCTCAATTAATGATGTAAGAAAGGTCAAAACATTACGCTTTGAAAGCAATAACAATAACAGCAACAATGCTGATAAATAAAATAGCTCTAGGAAAACAAGAAAAAGAATTAATGAAAGTTTGCCAGAAACAATAATAAATAAAAAGGGAGTGATAATCAAAATCGGTAATAATCCATATCATGACTTAGGTTTGATCTTGGAGACACTGATCTTTGAAATGAAGAAAATGAAAATAGAGTCACTATCGTTAGCGAAAGAAGACATCATATTTCAATACATAAACGTCGACAAATTTAAAATAATATTTAATGAGCTGCAGCGCAAAATAAATAAGAAAAATCGGCAAACAGAATTAAAGATATTGATATATAATCCTCCCAAAAGAATTCTAGATGAAGAAAGTAAAAGTAATATAATTGAAGAATTCCACAACTCTCCGCATGGAGGACACTCAGGTGTCAAGAGAACAATCAACAAATGTGCAAATCTTGATAGTGAAGAGGGAACACAGAGTTTTATTTTATTAGAATTTGGCTTACAAGAATCAGGCCTTGATGGAGTAGCGCGTATTATGTATGAAGTGCTGAGTATGATAACTTTCTTTACATATGGAAAAATTTGAGCAGAATGGTTAAAAATCATATAAATAAGTGTGAAAAATGTGCTAAAAATAAGATTCTGAAACATACAAAAGAAAAAATGGTGATAACAGATACACCATCTACAAGCTTCGAGATTATATCTATAGACACTGTAGGACCATTAAAGATATCGAACGAATACAGATATATACTAACTATACAGTGCGACTTGACTAAATATATTGAAGCCATTCCATTAAAAAATAAAGAAGCAATAACAGTAGCAAAAGCTCTGGTTAACAATTGCATATTAAAATATGGCAACTTTAAATCAATAAAGACCGATATGGGAACGAAATTCGTGAATGAAATATTCACTAACAAATGTAAATATTTGAAAATAAAAGATGTAACATCAACACCATACCATCATCACACGTTAGGCTCAATAGAGCGTAATCACAGAGTACTAAATGAATACCTTTTATCATTTACTCAAGATTACAACTGGGATGAATGGATTCCGTATTATACCTTCTGTTATAATACAACACCTCATTCTGATACAGGATACTCCCCGTTCGAACTACTTTTTGGAAAATTATCAAGTTTATTCAATAATCTTGAACTTAATGACAATAACCCAATATATAATTACGAAAACTATTCTAATGAGCTTAAATTCCGTTTAACTAAAGCACACGAAAAAGCTAGAAATTCACTAAACATAGCAAAAGCGAATAGAAAAGAAAAAGCTGATAAGACATTAAATGTAATAGATTTAGAAATAGGTAAATATGTACTATTAAATAAAAATGATAGGAGAAAACATGAATGTCCATATAAAGGACCATATAAGATAAAAAACATAAAGGGTGTAAATGTATACTTAGAAATAGATAATAAAGTAAAGAAGGTACACAAGAATAGGTTAAACAAAATAGTTTAAGAAGCTAAATAAGACAACTGTATAATATAACATTCAAATAAAAATAATCACCATGTTTTAATAACAACTTTATCATAACAATATATAGATTAGATTTTATAATAAGGTTTAAAAAGATTGTAAATATCGTATGTACTGTAACCAGCATTACATTAATTTGAATTTGAATATAATTTTAAAGATAGGACATCTAAATTAATAATAAATAGCTAATAATTTTAATGTACACGTTTTCTTAAACCATACTTTTAAGATTTAATGTTAAACGTTTACTTCATTCAATATGTCAAAAAAAAAGTTTTTTTCTCATGCACAAAAAAATTTTTTTTTCCTCTTTACAGCGAGGATGTAGATCATAAGTGCATTGATCAAATGCACACAACATGATATGCAAAGAGAAGCATACTGATCTACACACAAATGCACATTAGAAATATCCAACGAAAAATATTAAAACAAAAAAATTGCTTTACTACATGAATGGATCATACGCTGCATGAATGAAATTGCAGTTGAGTAATCGTAAACAAGCAGAGAAAAATAATGAAAAACAATTCTTTCATTAAAGCTTGTCCATATGACCAAGCGTCATAGGTGAACAAATAAACCCATCATGAGTAAATAAGCACTATGCATGTGCAATGAACTTTGTGTAGCGGTATAAAGCTTACTCGGCATTCTTGTATGCAATCACCGATTTCAGGTGATCATTCGTGCAAATTTAATTTTCACATGCATATTGATGAAGTAAGCGATTTTGTAACTGTATAAAAGACCTGTAATTTGGCTAATAAAATCAGAGTTTAATCAGAACTCTCTTGGCGTATTTCATTATTGCGAAGCTCCCTTAGCTCCTACAATATGGATACCTTTCCAGGTAATTAGAGCTCTCTAGCTCTCATACCTTTGCCTGATACTATTAGAGCTCTTTAGCTCTAAGCAAATCAAATCATTCCATACAGCGATGGCAGATGTGAAGTAATTACTTCATTTTGAAGTATTTTTAACGTTGATAAGTATTGAAGAATTTTAAATATTTTTCTCTATATTAATGAAGTATTTTAGTTTACTTTAATTTTTCATGGCTGCTGTTTTATTTTAATTCGTTGTCTTGAAAGTTAGTAAAATTTCTCTGAATTCCGCAAAACTTGCAATTTAATGAACACTCTCAAATCAGAAGAAAGTTGTAATTTAATGAACGCAAGAAAGTATGAAATGAAGCTAACTTCACAATTGGACTATGGGAGGGAAATTATGTTTTTGGCACTTTCTGACAGTTGATGCAACAAAAAATTTCACGTGAAAGTACAAGTAAACAACAAACTAAAAATATGGAAAATTTTGTCATAAGAAGTATGTAAGTCCTCTATGAAATATAGGTTATTATAACAGAGTTTTGATAATTATTTTAGAAGAAACAATAAATGCCAGGAAGCGTAAGGCCGAACCACCAAGAGAGGATTTTGTTTCTGTGGATGCAAGAATCAAGGATACAAATAATAATCAATCTGTAAGAAATATTTGGAGTTTTAAAGCACATTATTTGAAAAATTCATTTATTTATTTATTTTTAGACTGAAAATTTTGCTAAAGTGCGGCGTCGAAAATAAAATTTTCGTCATGTTAGTTACACAATGAAGATTTTAAACCTTGGCTTTGTCAATATAAGAATCCAACTAAACAAGATTTTATGGCATTTTGTAAAGATTGCTCTGTGCCGCTTCGAGCAACAGCTGGGAACCAAGTTTTGTATCTGCACGCACAAGGTAAGAAGCATATAGCCAATATGCTCGCAGTCCAACAACCGACAGTAAAACAAGCCTTTGAATCATATACAAAGTTGAAGGAGAAAGTAATGACTGCGGAACTAAAATTAACAGCATTTTGGGTAGAGCACAACTTGCCCTTCAGAACTATGGATCACTTAAGTCAGCTTCAAAAAAGTTTGTTCCCTGACTGTGACATTGCCAAAAATTTAAGCTGTGGTAGAACAAAAACAACAGCAATCGTAAAGAATGTTGCAGGAGCTCAACAGTTTCAGAATATATGTAAATATTTAAAAGATAGATTTTTGCCAAATCAGTTGATGAATCAAAGATATTTCAAATGAAAAACTATTGAGCATAGTGGTACGTTTTTGTAACGATAACGATATTTTTTTTCTCTTGTAAAGGTAGAAAAAGCAGATGCTATATCATTGTACTCTGCTGTAGTTAATATTTTCAAAGAAAACAATATAGATTATAAAAACAATCTTGACGGATTCGCGGCCGATGGCGCCAGTGTCATGAGTGGTTCTCAACATTCTGTTGCAGTTTTACTTCAAGAGCTTTCCCACATCTTATAATATTTAAGTGTATATGTCATTCATTTGCACTGTGTTGTTCTGCAGCTTGCAAAAAGCTTCCTTCTTCTTTGGAAACTGTTTTACGCGATATTTACAGCTTTATACAGAACAGTCCAAAAAGGATGGGGCAATTTCAAAAGATACAAAGTCTTTTAGGAATTAAACCAAAACGGATTCTTCACCCATGCCAAACGAGTTGGCTTTCTGTCGAGGCAGTTCTTTTGATAACTCTTGAACTTTTTGAATGGTTAAAATTATTTTTTAATTTTGCATCTAATATTGACAAAATCAGTAAAGCCGAAAATATTTTGATAACTTTAAATGATCCAAAAACAGAGCTTTATTTGAAATTTCTCAGTTTTGTTTTACCTATAATCGTATAGGAGGCGGTGTTGCGATATATGTCCGCGATTGCCTCAAGGCCAAGAGTATATTTTCCTCGAAAGGAGATGCAATGGAATTTATAGGTGTCGAAATTACCTCTAGCTATGACAAGTGTATTTTATCAGCAGTGTACTGTCCTCCAAATAGCTTCAACTGCGCCATAGTGCAGGAGTTTGAAGACACGTTATCACGTATCTCTCAGCAGTATCCGAATGTCATTGTAGGAGGTGATTTTAATCTTAACCTTCTTCGACAGTCAATTTGTTCTTGCATTTCCTTCATACACTACATCTAAATGTAATCAATAATTTTCCAACATACTTTAATGCAGTTAATCCCTCATTATTGGATTTGTTTCTTACAACAGATGCAAGTAAAGTGATCTCCCATAATCAATTGAGTCCTCCTAGTATCTTGGATCATGACTTACTTTATCTTTCTTATGATATGTCTGTTGAGTCAGTACGTCTCCCCTCCTTTTATTCATATCGTGATTTTAATAATATTGATGTAAATGCTTTGTTTGAGGAATGCGTACGCTTGCCATGGGAGTCAATCAATAATTCTTCTTCTGTTAACTGCCAAGTTGAAACACTGTCATCGCTAATCACTCACTTATACGATAAATATGTCCACGTTAGATATAAATACATAACCCCTAATGGCTGTCCGTGGTTTTCATCTCGAGTTCTGTCGGTAATTGCTGAACGCGAGTTTTTATATCGTCGTTACTAATGATCTAACACCTCTGGTGCCCGTGTATTATACCAAACGGCACGCAATAAAGCAACTGCGGGCATTCGTCGCGGTAAGCGCCAGTATTTTAGTTCTAAATTGAACTGCCATCTCCAACCCAAAGTTTTATGGCGCAACCTACGACAGGCTGGTGTGTATGGGAAAACTGAAGTCGAGTGTGGATTCAATCCCGATGAACTTAATGCATGTTTTACATCACTTAACCAAAGTTCAATGGTAAATCAAGCTGAAACGCTCGAAGTTCCTCATGGAGGTTCATTGAACGAGGTCGCACCCTTGGCCAATCATAATGCATTCTCCTTTCGTTGTGTTGACCTGAATGAACTGTCAGTTTCCATTCACTCGATCAAATCTGATGCCATTGGACCCGATGGTTTGTCTCCACGATTTATCAGGTTATTGTATCCATTTTGTGGTAAATATATTGTACATGTGATCAATTCATGCTTAACGACATCAACGTTTCCTTCAGAATGGAAATCTGCGATAGTACTCCCAATACCGAAGAACAGATGTCTCGAGTCCCCTGCCGACTTTCGCCCTATAAGCATCTTATGTTTCTTTTCTAAGGTGTTGGAAAAGTTAATGTATCGCCAGATGCTTGAGTACCTTGAGGATAATGAGCTGCTTACACGTTGGCAATCAGGGTTTGGACGCTTTCACAGCTGTGAGACTGCGGTGTTAAACGTATCCACTGACATTAGATTGGCCCTGGATCAAAACAATTTTAGTACCTTAGTTCTGCTAGATTTCACTAAGGCATTTGATAGTGTTGATCATAACATCCTTCTGCATAAATTGTTTGCTATTTTTAAATTCAGTACTTCTGCTCTTACCCTCATTAAAGATTTTTTGTCACGCCGTCACCAACGCGTTAAGGTAAATAATAATATCTCAAACTCACTCACCTTATTATACGGCGTACCACAAGGTTCTATTCTGGGCCCTTTGCTATTTAGCCTATTCATCAATGATCTACCTGAAGTAGTTCGTGATGTCAAAATGCATATGTATGCTGACGATGTACAAATCTATTTGAGTAGGCCAATTGGACTTATTGAAGACTGCCTTGGACGCATAAACGATGATTTAGACAGAATAGGCGTGTGGGCTTAGAAAAATCGGTTGATACTGAATCCAGGAAAGTCGCAGTGTATTGCTTTTTACAACAACGTTTTTGATAGAAATAGCATTCCTCCCGTCGTTTTGGATGGTACCAATTTAGTGATGCAAAGTAAAGTTACAAATCTTGGTGTTACTTTAAGCCAAGACGTGAAGTGCTGTGAGAATGTTAACGCATTGATTAGAAAAGTCTACTTCGGCCTTCGGAGACTTTGGCTATATGCGAGTATCTTAACAACACCTGCTCGTCTTAAACTTGTAAAGACGCTACTTATGCCATACTTTACACATTGTAGTACAATTTACCCTAAGCTTGATTCCTTTTGTGCCCGCAAAGTGGAGGTTGCCTTTAATGATTGCGTTCGATTTGTATTTGGTCTTCGCAGGTTTGATCATGTTTCCCCTTTTCGGACAAGATTACTTGGTTGTCCTCTGACTTCTTACCTTCAGCGTAGGTCATTGATATTTTTCTTTAATCTTTTAAAGTCAGGCAAACCAGAGTATCTCAGAGAACTCTTCAGTTTCGCAACATCTGAACGCAATAGGAATATAATAACTCCTCGTTTTTATAAGACGATTATGGAAAATTCTTATCTTGTCCAGATCTCACGCCTATGGAATAATCTTCTTATGAATATCCAAACTGCCAACTCATTGATCGCATTCAAGAGGCTCATTAGTTTACAAATAATATAGTTGTTCCATTAAATTTTTGCCATATTTTTCTAATTATCTTCTTAGCAGCTGAAAGTAAATTCTAGATGACCTTTCGTAGCGCACTTACAAAGTTTCTGTAATCTTGATAGTTTGATCTATATTTCTTTCTTTCTTTCTGTTTTCTTCAGAATAAGCATAGTTTAGTTTATAATCTTTCTTTTTTTTTCTTTTACTTTTTTCGCCATAAATTATGTATTTAGAACCGTAGTTACTACTTATTGTACAAAAAAAGATGTCTAATCTTGTGTACGACTGGAATAAATGATATGATATGATATGATATATAATTAATAATCTAAATAAGCTATTCCAGTCAGAAAGCCCTAAAATTTATAAGCTGTATTCAGAAATGAAAAGATTGCTTTTAACAATCTTAGAATGCTTTATTAATAAAAAAAATTTACAAGATGTGAAGATCGAATATGTCCAATTTAAAAATTTAGAAAACCATCGGTTTAAATGAAATATACTTAGGCGCAGCTGTTTCCTTACATTTAAATATGCAGAAAGAAAAAAATTCAAAAGAAATAAAGACTTATATAGACTTTAAAAGGAATTGCTTACAATTTTATGTACAACTTGTTTCAGAAATATTGAAAAGATTTGATTTTGATAATCAAATGCTACAATGTATAGCATTTGTTGATCCGGTGAATGTTATTTCTAGGAAAACTGAAACTATTGCTAAATTGTGAATTCGCTGCAGGAACTAGATAATGAATGGCGCGAAATTAGAAATCTAAGTTTTGATGAAATATTTGAAGAAATACATTTGGAAAAATATATTTTTTTTAAGCAAGGTAACAATACCAAAGCATTTCCTCTAACGGAGAAACTAGTAATGTATATACATACTTTCATTACCAAATTCATCTGCAGTAAATGAAAGAATTTTTTCAGAAATTAATTTAAATAAAACTAAAATTAGAAACAAATTAGAATGCGATACTCTCGCCGGCCGGATTGTTGTACACTAAAGATTTACTTAAAAAAAAGAGATGAGCAGTGCTTTAGCTTTGTTCCTAATAGGAACTTATTTGCAAAATTTAACATCAAAAATATGTATACTACAGAGATCTCACCATTATCCGTTGAAAATATGATCAGTTAAGCAATTTCCGATGAATTTTGAATTTGATCACTATAAAATTATTCCCGAAAAATCTTTAATTTTTTTATTATGTAAAGAAATTGTTTTCGTTAATAGATAAAATGAATTGTTTTCGTTAATAAATAAAATACAAAATTTAACCAACTTCATATTCGTTGTATTTATGAATTTTAGTTTTTAACAAAAATACTTCAAATGAAGTATTTTATGTTGTAAAAGTGAAGTATTTAATCAATTATTGTCTGGCAACTCCGATCCCATATAGAGCTGTCCGCAGCTCTATTGATTTCTATGTCACTTATATTAAGACCATACTTTGAGCTTTACAGCTCTCGTACGGTCGAGATACAAGTACCTAGAAGCTCGATATAGCTCTATCGCTTTTATCTCTGTTTTAATAAAACTTTGTTCTTCTATTTTATAAGATGTTCCTCAACCATTGGTAAACGAAAAGAAGACAACTAAAAACCAACAAACTTTACACTCACTTTAACTTCTTTTTTATACACTGGGTTTATTAATTGTTAATTAATTTCACATAAATTTGGAAACTAAGCCGAACCGCCATGTATCGCTATCTTAAACTTCTATTTTCCTTTTATTTTGAGGAAGATACATTCTTTTGCCGAAACTTTTAATTTTCCTTCATCAGACGGGAGAAGACTTTATTGGCCGTAAACCTTTTATTATTATATTGATTAGAGGGAAAAAACTTTCTTGATGGTAACGAACGCGAGGTGAACCGACCTGTATTCAAAAACCAACGCTTTTCGACTTAGATTTTTCCAATCTCAAGTCTCGTTGTTCAGGGTAGAAAAAACGCTTAATTAACACTTTCTACCCTGAGAAAATTATTTACGTTGGACTTGTTTGAGCATCGTTTTGCCTTTGGTGCATACATTGTTGCACCCACAATGTATGCAGCTCGCGACAATTTGCTGATGAAAGCTTTTTTTGATGAACTATGTATGCATGGGCGGCTTCTATTTCGACTTGTTTTTTGTAGTTTCGTTTGATTTTGGAAAGGATTTTGTTCGTTCGGAGTGTGGCGCGTAGCTGAACAAATTGCTGATGCAACTTTCTTCATATGCGCCAACCGTGTTTTTAGGCATGGTTAGCTTATGAAAATTTAAGTTCTATTTCTTTTCAGAATTTTTTCTTCTTTATTTTTATGATGCTGCATATACAAAGATTTGTATATTCAACATACCTACCCCTACGAAAAAGAGAGTTATTCTTGGAATAACTCTCGGGGTAATGTGATCATAAAAATTTTGGTGCAGACCATTTAAACGTTGGGTTCTCTTTATCTATGGATATTAGATTTCCGTTTTGTTTGTGGATTTGGTACTTGCAGCTTTCGCGATTTTGTTTGTGGACGCAATAGCTCACGAGGGTTTTCGTTGCCCTTCGGGGCTTACCGTGATGATATATGGAATAACCGTTTTGCGAGTGTCGCCTGCCTGAAGAGGCCCCTTGTGTCTAGTGCTTCGTAGGAGCGGTTTTCGCCTGATCACGATTTGGGGTGCAGATGCGGTTGCTGGACATTATCACCGCGTGTTGCTGCCGCTGTATTCCCTCCGGGGACACACTTTAGTTGCTCATGGTGTGTTCGCGCTCCCTTTCTGTTTGTTTGATCATGAATTAAAAAAAAAGTTTGGTTTTGCTTTAGGCTGTGTCTTAGCCGTTACCGGGAAGCATGGGTTACGTGCCTACTACCACGAGATCTTTTCATCCCCTCTTACGGACCTTTTGCGGGCACTTATGTTCACCCCTCCCCTATCTGGAGATGTAATTGAGGATGAGTCCGATTATGATGACTGAGGGTACGCACCCCGTCACAGTGGCTTTTTTTTATAATATTTTATTTCTTTTGTATATTTCCTACCTCTCTTTTCCTTTCCTAATATAAAAATAAAAAAAATTTTGAAGCCAAAAGAAAAACTATCTGTGTTTTTAAGGTAGCTTTTCCGTTTTTCAGGGTTTGTTGCTTGTTTGGCTCGGTGGTTCGGTTCTGGGTTGGTTCGGCGTATATAAAGGGGGTTATATATTGTTTTTTTTTTCATATGTTATATTTTCCATTTAAATTCTAATGTAACTTTTACTCAATTAGTTGGTATTTTCTATCCTAATGTTAGTTTTGTATATTATGTATTTTACATTATTGACATAGGTTAGTAGTGTATTTTAGTGTTCTATATTTATGTATTTATTTATAGCCTTCTATTATTCTTCCTTACTGAGGGGCTGCGCTCTTTTCATTGTTGCTTTATCGTGTATTGTAAATGTTTTTCTTTCTATTACAAGATCTATTTTCCTAATAGAAAAAATATTCTTTTTCGTTATACATATATACCATTTTTTATTACAGCATTTTATCCTACTTTCTAAACCTATCTAATTACGCAGCGGCCCCTTCGCTTCTTGTTTTTCTTATTGTACATTTTTTCTTATTTATTCTTCATTAGTGTTTGTCAAACCGATTAAATTTTTTATGTTTGCTAGTACTAGTGACAGTGCTTTGTTATTGTGGCCTTTTGCAGTGGTGACACTATACCTCTTGCACTGATTGTAGTGGTTGGTAGAGTGCGAGTCCTTTTGAGAGGGGTAGGTACAGGTGTTTTGTTTTATTTATTTTGTTCGATGGGTTCCTCCGCCTCTGGGGTTTTTTTCAGGCTTACGCAAGCGGTACTTTATTATGAATGGGACTAGCCATTTGGCGACCAGGTACAGCACCATACATCTGATGACAGCACCGGTTAAGGAAACTGATGTTGTAGCTAGTACATGCTTAGGGTACTGGTTTGTATGAGGAACTATTTTTGCTTTCGTTCAGCTCTTTTAATGACTGGGTGCCTTTTAAGATGAGGCTATTAGTGTCATCCTCTGAGTATAGTTTTGTACTAGTACTCTCGGAGTGTACTTCTTTGTGGGTTTCATTGAGGTATTTTTCTACCGTTTGCTAATGTAGCTAATGTAGCTATGTTTGGAAAATAATTGGATTGCTTGAGACTCAATGGCTGGATATTCTGTGCTTCATAGTGTAGTGTTATGTACGTAAATTATACCCTGAAAAAGTATAGAAAGGGGATGATTTTACAGGCATACATACATGTTGAACATGATTAGCTTACCTTCAAAAACATTTGAAGAAAGCAAATCAGTTCCTAAAACTCACATAGAAAACCCTAAAATTTGAAAAATATTAAAAAATTGAATAAGTTCTTCAAATTCAGCAAAATTTGCCAGTAGAAATATTTACTTTAAAAAAATAAAGCAAAAGACAAATCGTACCTTCAGTACGATTTGCCGTGAAAACTTCAATATGTATGTACGAACGTACATACATATCACAAAAAAGCTTTCGCGATAAGAAGATCGCGCCGCGAAAGTACATTGTATGTATACGCGCGCGGCATCGTGACGGTGGCTGATGTTTATAAAAGCATCAAATTTCAAGCCTCCGTCCAACGAAAAATATTCTGGACTTGTTTAATCAAGTCCAGAATAAATGAAAATTTTCTCAGGGTGAAAATGCAACTATGCATTTTTTACCCTGAACGAAGGCTCTTGATCGCGACAAAAGTGATCAAGAGCCGAGTTGTTTTTAAAACTTGAATAACGGCGGTTCATGGAGTTGTTTTAAAAACTTGAATAACGGCGGTTCATGGAGTTGGTTTGAAAATCTCGTAAAATCGGAGTAAAATTTAAAACGTTTCTACGTAAGAGTTGGTTTGAAAATCTCGTAAAATCGGAGTAAAATTTAAAAAGTTTCTACGTACGAGCGGGATTGCTAATTTGAGTAACGGCAATTAAAAAACAAAAGAAAGGGAATTTAAGAGTCGAGGTTTTGAATAAAAGTAGTCTAGTGTTTTTACAGAATAGGAAGATACACGGCGATTGTGATTGATAAGAGTGGTTTTGAATCTGGGTCTCGGTTGAGTAATAAAAAAAAGCTAAAATAGAAAAATTTAAAAGATCAGAAATTTATGACAAAAAAAAATTGTACAACAAGAATTGTGGTGAAAACAAAAGAATTAAAATAAATTAGAAAACAAAATATTAAAAGAAAAGTGTTTTGGATACAATACCCGCCATCCCCACAAAGGTACGTAACAAAATTGGCGCAGCCGGTAGGATAGAGGAAGCCTACTTTACAAAAAACAAAAGTATAAGTGCTCGAAAACCCTCTATCCTACGAATCAAAAAGGAGTTGAGGACGAAATCGAATACTGGGCAAGTCACCCTACCCTTCGCCTGAAGTTGAGTCTGGCTTCAGGAGTATTTCGATCTAGTCGGCTCCCAACGCTCGGGGTCGGACAGCTTTAACTGCCTCTGTTTGAAAAACACGCAGCCACCCCCTCATCAAAGCACAAAGTGCCAACGTGGGACAATAGCGGGCTTCATCCCAGCCCAGGAACATAAGACGTCCATAGCCGAAAAATCTCAAAGCGAAACTTGAAGGAAGAATCCTCAACCGACAATCTGCGACCTGGAGCTGAAAGGGACTTCGAAGTAGGCAACGCGCCCCCCTTTCAGCTTTTATCCAAGGGAATTTAAGAAGGCCACGGGCCTCCCCGGCAGCAAAAGAACTTCAGTCACAAAAACCAGCGATCCTGAATTGAGAGGGACCTCGAAGAAGGCAATAAGCCCCCTCTCAATTTGAACCAAGGGAACTAAGACGGCAGAAGCCCCCCTAGCTGCAAATTCTACATACGGTGGTCCATGAGCGAGGAAAGCTCCCACCAGGAGACGCCGCCGGAAATCTCACTAATTCCGCCAACTCCACAACAATCTTCCTCACCGGGCGAAGCACAGGAAGATCCGTCCCGGTACGAAGGAGGCAACGAGGGAGCAACATCTGCAACAGAGGGCGCTAATCAAACACCCCCAACAAATTCAACAGCACCAGGAGTAACGTTAAGGAGTGGGACAATCCTTACAGGTCCCCCACAAGTAAGACCTTCTAATTTAAACTTAGAAAATTATTTAAAATATCTAGAGGGGAAAGTGCGAGACTCCTCCGAACTTTCTGTTATACAGTGCGATTCTATCGATTAACAGCTCAAAAAGACCCGTGAACGGCGTCTTGAGCAAATCGCGCAATTCAAAGAAAGTACGGAAAAATTTAAAGAAAGCTTAAAGCAGTTTGGGGAACTCTCGCACTCTCTCGAAACAGAAATTACAAATAATAGTGTAGAATTAAGAGAAAGTGCCATTGAAGACAGTGTCAGTGATTCCACCGTGAGTGAAATCCTTTTAAATTGGCTGGGCGACTCCCTTCTGGAAACCAGCATAGAAGAAACTAGCTCCCCAAAAGTATCAAACTTTAGCTTCAGAATCCCCAATATAAACATGGCAGATTACGCGAAAATCGCCAAGCTAACTGCCCAGCTCGTTCCCCTATTCTCGGGAGAGCAGCACCCAAAATTGGGCCTTGAGCTCCAAACTTTCCTAGGATGCTGCAGGCAGGTAATCCAGTGCATTTCGGTGGAGGAACTATCGGCATTTTTGCAAATCTTCCCCACCAGACTTCGAGGCGAAGCTTACCAGCTGTTTGCCTCAAATATGCCTACTACTTTCAAAGAGGTAGAAGAACGGCTAAATCGTACCTACCTGCCTAGGGAAACTTACCAGGAACTGGTATATAAATTAATTACTACAAGGCAGTATCCTTTGGAAAACCTCAGAGCCTTCACGGCACGAGTGAAACAAATGCTGGCACTATGCAATGAAGCCGCAGAATCCAAATATGGCGCTACAGCAGCCCCCGCTGTGAAAACACAGCTAGAAGACTTCGCTAAAAACGCACTAAAAACAGGAGTCAATAACCCGTATATGTGCCAATACCTTCTGACCATGACAGACGGCACGGTGGATGATCTCGTACAAAGAGCGCTTGACATGGAGCGTCTCCAGCAAAGTGCTCTATTTCTGCAACCTCCAGGGCACTTTCAATTCAGTACAGTGCAGAGCACAATACCACAGTCAAGAAATGCACCTGTGATAAGTAATCCGCAAGGGATTCCAAATAATTCGCCTGCAAATCACCCCATATATAATCCAGGCATAATACCATTCGCACAGGATACCTGGCAAAACAGTGTGCCCACAAATGCAAGCACCAGTACATTTCCATCACAGTTCACACAGGTAAATATAAAACAGGAGCCAAAATCACCAAATAGAAATTTTAATGTAAACAATAAAAATAATTATTTAAATAAAATTACTTGTAGTTTTTGTAATTTAAGAGGCCATACATACGCAGATTGCCTCAAACGTAAAAATACTCCGTACTGTGTGAACTGCAAAATATACAACCACGATATACGTGACTGCAGGAGGAACAACAACAGTTTTCAAAGACCCCAAAATAGAGAAGCACCAAACCAACGTCCTAGAGAGCAGCAACACTCCAATAATAACTCAAGAGTCTATAACGTGCGTAAAAAGTGCGAATTTTGTGGTCGTTCTGGACATGCAGTAAATAACTGCCAACAAAAACGTAAATGGGAGGCCCGGAGTCAGGGAAACGACGTACAGTCGACCCAAAACTCCCCGGTTCGACTATAAATCCCTCATCTAATAAAATAGGGTCCCCTCAGCAGCCCGATTCCAGTGTCGCTACAGTAAAACTTCCCTTAGACATTGGCCTGAACGGCCAAACTAAACTAGTAGTAGACACAGGCGCTGAGGTTAGTATAATAAAGAAAAGGTCATTAAAAGATCTCAAAGAAATTAACCACAATGGGGCATGTACAATTCAGACCCCATTTGGTACCGGAAAGACGCTGCGAAATTGCCAGGGAAATTTCGTTTTCAAAAACAAAATTCCCTGCGAGTTTCAAGTCGTAAAGAACTTGCCTGGCCTTTCCGATGATGGACTTCTAGGAAATGATTTCCTAGCAAAAAACTGTAACGTTGAGGGCCCTAATAAGGCACTAAGGTTTCCTCGCACGGAAACTAATCCAGACGAATTTGCTTTGCCATTAGAGTTTGAAACGGACAAGCTACATTCTGAAAAAGCAGTCGAAGTAAGAACATTTGTAGAAGAGGTAGAGTCTAACCAGGCTGAACTATCCACCTGCAGTGTTTTCAAGGCTTCTCAAACGAGAAAAGCTGGCTGCCAAGCTCCAAAAGAGCCCAGGGAATGTGAAAAAGGCTGTCTGGGCGAACAAGAGACAGATGAAATCAGGCGGCAATTGGTTACCTTTAAGGAACCAATCTGCATACCTGCGCGCTCTCAAATTGTTGCCCCAGTCCCGTTACAAACTCAAGAAGAAATGCTCTGTTTATCACAAGAGATAAGCGATGGAGTCTTCTTGGCAAACAGTTTGCTGTCATCTGGAGAAGAATTAGTGCTGGTCAGTATTCTCAACGCTAACAGTCATCAAGTAGTCATACATAGCTTAAAGTTACAGCTATTTCCCATAAACGACTACACAATAGTCCCATTAACGCCCACAAAAGACCACAAAAGAACGCACATTCCCATACCAAATATAGAGGCAATATCAAACAACCCAAGAGACGGAACTGAGTGTCTAAAGCCTGCCAAAAAGGTGCATATAACTCTTCCGTCCAAAATCCCGAGGCATAAATCACTCTTAAACAAACAACGAGCATATAAGAACGGTAGCGAGTCGCTAAAGCCTATATTAAAGGTGCATATTACTCCACCGTCACACAACACAAAACATTCTACATGGTCAAAAAGCAGTAGCATGGACGTGCATGAGTATCCCACACAACCTAAGGCAAAGACCACACAGGTGTACCAAACTCAGCCGCCAACAAAGCAGGAAGCAAATACCCTGCCAATTACTAAGAACAACGAAATACAGCCTCAAAAGCAATCGCAAAAGCCTCATCTATTTACAAGTCAAAGACTTAAAAGGAAGAATAAGTCAAACCAAGGTTCAGCCGACAAAACGGCAATTTTACAACATGTACGATATCTATACCCGGATAATGAGACTCCGGACGACCCAAAACAATACCCGCGTATTTCTAGGCTAGAGCAAGAACTCAGCCTAGACCCTAATTTAACCGCGGAAGAAAAAATTTCGATCTCAGAACTCTGCGAAGAGTATAACGATATCTTCTTCCTCAAAGGTGACAAACTCACCTTTACAAATGCGATAACGCATAATATTCCATTGGTGCAAGATCAAGCACCAATCAATCAAAAAATGTACCGCTTACCTGAAACACAGCGGAAAGTCATTAACGAGCAGCTAAAAGAAATGCTAGACAGCGGGATAGTCCAGTCTAGTAAAAGCCCTTGGAATTCACCTCTACTAGTTGTCCCCAAGAAAGCGGGACCTGACGGTGAAAAAAGGTGGCGCGTCGTTGTCGATTTTCGTAAATTAAACGAAAAGACAATTGGAGATGCATTCCCGCTACCCCGAATCGAGGATATTCTCGACCAACTAGGTCACGCAAGGTATTTCACCACACTCGATTTGGCCAACGGCTATCACCAAGTCCTTGTCGACAAAAAAGATCGACATAAAACTGCTTTCAGCACAAGTTATGGGCACTACGAGTTCAAGCGTATGCCATTCGGGCTCAAAGGAGCCCCTGCCACATTTCACCGCCTAATGAATTTCGTCCTAACAGGCCTACAAAGCCTCGAATGTTTTGTTTACCTAGATGACATCGTCATCTATGGTAAAAATTTAAACGACCACAACGAAAAGTTGAGAAAAGTCTTCGATAAGTTGAGAGAAAACAACTTAAAACTGCAGCCAGAAAAGTGCCAGTTTCTACGAAGAGAAGTTGTTTACCTAGGACATAAATGTTCTAGCGAAGGAGCCCTACCAGACCCAAGTAAGACGGCCTGCGTCCAAACATTTCCTGTTCCAAGAACAGTAAGGCAAGTTCAGTCATTTTTAGGACTTGCCAATTACTACAGGAAATTCATTCCAGACTTCTCCAAAATTGTACGTCCAATCACAAATTTACTCCGAAAGGATGTAAAATTCACTTGGACAGAGAAATGCCAAGAAGCATTTCAAAGCATAAAAAACGCTTTAATTTCTCCACCACTTTTAATTTACCCCGATTTTTCGAAATCTTTTAATCTCACTACAGACGCAAGTAACGAGGCTCTAGGAGCTGTTCTTTCTCAAGGAGAAGTCGGAAAGGACCAGCCCATTGCCTATGCAAGCCGCACATTAAACAAAGCCGAAAGAAATTACTCTACTATAGAGAAAGAGTTATTGGCTATTGTCCGGGCGACCAAGAATTTCAGGTTCTATCTTCAAGGCCGGAAATTCACGGTCTATACTGACAATAAACCTCTCAAAGGTGTCTTCAATGTGAAAGACCCTACTTCCCGTTTGGTGAGATTTCACCACAAGCTATCTGAATTCGATTACAATATCGAATATAAACCAGGGAAGTACAACACTAATGCCGATGCACTAAGTCGCATTCCTCAAGCATTAAAGGAAGACAGTTTAGGCAATACCTTAACGGTAGAAGCCCTAGTCCACCACACGATGGACTCAGATGTGGAGGAAGACGATTCCACAAATAATAAAAAGAAAAAGAAATCCGCTCATTGTTTCGTCGTGACTCGAGCTCAGAAGCAAAAGGCTCAAGAGACATTAAATAGCTCCAGTGTGGAGACAGAAGAGCACACGAAAGCGGACCAAAACGAAATGCAACACACGGAGGCGCAAAAACTAAACCCAGCATCGCTTGAGCAAAAAGTAAGTACTGGCAAGACACCAGAAGTTATCACGAGCGCTACGGAAATCCGAACAATCTTAAAAGATTATCACGATTCTCCATTTGCTGGCCATCAAGGTGTCATAAAAAACTTACAAACGCATAAGACGCAAGTATTGGTGGAGACACATGCTTAGCGATATTAAAAAATACATTAAAAAATGCCCAAAGTGCCAGACGATGAAAGCATCTCCACAATATAAAATGCCAATGGTTATCACGGACATCGCAGAGCAACCGTTCGACAAAGTTTACCTCGATATTGTAGGTCCATTAGAAGAGACCACATCAGGTAACAAATATATATTGACCTTCCAAGATAATTTAACAAAATTTGTCGACTGGTATGCAATACCTAATGAAGAAGCAGTCACAGTAGCGCAAGTTTTCTTTGATGAAATCGTTACGCGCTATCGCATACCCAAAAGAATACTCACCGATCAGGGAACAAATTTCCTGAGTGAATTATTCAAAAGAGTATGTGAACTTCTAAAGGTGAAGAAGTTACAGACTTCGGCATACCACCCACAGTCTAACGGAGCACTAGAGCGTGCCCACAGACCGCTGATTGAATACCTGCGAACAATCATAGATGAAAATCCCAAAACATGGGACCAATACCTACGAACCGCTGCTTTCGTGTATAACAATAGTGTACACGAGGGTACTAAACTTACCCCAATGGACTGCCTATACGGCTTTATAGCGGACGTCCCATCAAATTTAAAACGGGATCCCGAACCCGTTTACAATCATGAGAGTTATTATCATATACTGAAGTATAAGCTCCAAAAATCATATGCCACGGCAAGAAAGAACTTATTGGCAAGTAAACAGCGCTCAAAGGGGTACTACGATAAGACAGTACGGCCCCTAACTTTCCATGTAGGAGACAAGGTCCTCATCAAGAATGAAAGCAGAAAACATAAGCTTTCCCAAATCTGGGTAGGACCTTATCAGGTAACTGCTATACCAAGTGGAGTGAACACCACAATAAAAATTGGTAAGCGTATTGTAACGGTACATAACAACCGTCTAAAACCATACTTCGAATGAAATAAACATGTTGTCACAGAACCAGGTTGACTCATATTCCTACTCTGTTTGTTTCAAATTAATCCCATTTTAACGGCTCTCAGGAACACTTGCGGTGGAGCCACTCCACTGCCTGGTCTAATAACGGCACGAAATAGGTAAAGTCATACTTAAAGGAATATTTTCATCCTCCGAATTGTCCACAGAAATGGCGCTACAAATTATTACAACTGCCATCCTCATCCAGTACGCGACAGGAGAAATCGCCGACAAACCCTATGCTATAACCAAGCTAAATAGCTCGGGCATATTTTTCGAGGATCTAGGAAGCCTCATGGTGTATCATAACACTTGGAATGTTCTCACTGAGATAGACTTGGATGAGTTAGACACGCAGCTAAAACTAACGGAACATGCAGAATATTTGGTGCATAAACTCTGCATAAATATCACGGACAAAGAAGACCTGTGCAACGTGCAACAACTACACATACACGCTATAATAGATAGCGTACAAAAGCGCACGAGAACCATTAAGGAATCAGTTCCAGGAAGGCGTAAGGCCAGATCACTATTCGACGGAATAGGCAATGCTATGCACTATTTATTTGGTACCATGGATAGTAACAACGAGAAGGAGATATACAGCCGCTTAGATGAAATTGAATCGAACACACAAGCCCTAGCTGAGCTAGAGAAACAACAAATAAGTGTGGTTAAAACTACCTTGGAACAGATTCAAAAACCATTGGCTATGTTAATGGATCGTCAGCAAAACATAGCACACCAGATTAACGATCTGCATACTGTGACCGAGGACCTAAACAGGAGGCAACTAAGACAAGAGATTATATCAAGCTTATTGCTCCAAATCATCGAAGTCGAATGCCGTCAACAAGCTCTCCTTGACATTATAATAGCCACTAAAGGCAACCATATTCACCCACTCCTCGTGTCTCCCAAAAATCTGCTGGACGTGTATCGTAAATCAACTTCGAATTGTCTAAACGACCAAAATTGCCTATTCTGTACCAATCAGCAGGAGCCCAGTCACGCCTTATGCAGAACAAATTGGTGGTGAGAATAACTCTCCCAATTTTTGATTCCCCCAAAATGAGGCTACGGCAAGTCCGATGCTTCCCAGTACCACAACCAGCAAATTATTCCATAATCCCTGACGCTGGATACTCTTGTGTGGCAAATAGCGCTCGCACACAGGAATTCCTCTTATTAAAAGGCGAGGATATGAAAAGCTTCAAGAAAGTCACTCATAGCCTGGAGGAAAATACATATATAGGTCGACTAAATACCCCCATAATTAAGGCAACCACCTCGGATGAATGTATAGTGAAAGTGTTGTACAATCCTTTAAATGAAGTGCCCAAGTGTAGGTCTAGAGTACAAGTTCCCCAAAAAGACATGTTGATAAAGTTAAACAAGCCCAATGCGTGGCTATTTTCGTTTATTACCTCCACGGTACTACATATAACATGTCAAGATCACTTTGCTATCTCAAAATTAGAGGGGCAGGGGATACTAGAGATAACGCAACCACGTCAGGTGTAGATAGGGGAAAAGGTGCTAAGGTACGAAGGTGAAAATAAACACCCTCTCAAAATTACTCAGCCTAAACAATTTCCTGAGCTGAATCATTCATTACTCAACCTGAATCTAGCCGAAATTTTACCCAAGTCTCAAAACCAAAGTGTACAAACCGAAATCATAACAGGGGACGATATCAATAAATCAATCTATATTGGCACACATTCGCTGGAAGATATCCAGCACAAGTTAGACCAGTATAGTAACAAGGTATCAAGCAGACAATCCCATATCCTGTCCACAACGTCTCTATCATTTACGAGCCTACTAGTTCTGGCCATAATGATCGCTGTGGCTGTAAAATATCTTAACCCTGTTGTAATCAAGATGAGACAACAGAGAAATCAACCACAAGGTAACCCCGAAATTTCATCAGAGGGAATTCCATTAGAAGAACGAACTCCTGCTCCCCAACCCAGTTTAAGGCGAGCCAGAAGCCTCTCTAAAACAAAATCAGTCCAAATCGTTTAAAAAATGGAACACGGACACTGTCAACATGGATCACCAAATCAATGCCAAATTTAAACAAAATGAGTAGCCCTGGTACACTATATACAAAAAGTATATAGAATTAAAAATAATTAGATTAGTAATACTAAAGAAAAACTTTGTTAGAATTAATGCTACATAAACATAAAATAAGAAAAATAAAGTAGCTTACCGTACCTACTCGAACAGTAACAGGTAAAAGAAAAAGAAAAATAATTTAAAATCAGGTACATAAAAAAGGCATTAAATTTAATTATTAAATAGTCGGTAAGCTAATAGTTTTAAAAGAAATTAGTTAAACATAAATAAATAAATATGAAAATAAATAGAAATAAAAAAAAAACACAAAATTATATTAAAATTAAATAATAAATGAATAACAAACTAAATTGTAGAAAAGAAAAAAGATGAAGCAAACCATACTAACAATGGTTAAATAAAAAAAAAAAAAAATGTATAAAAACCATGCAGGACAGGCAGTAAGGCCGAAATAGGTTATGTACTACATAAATATACATACGTACATGAAAATAAAGTGACATTAGAATTAAAGATTTATAAAAATAGAGTAAGGTACTAAAAATAGATAAAATGTTTCTTAAAAGTAGAAATAAAGAATAATTAAAAAAAAAATTAGATTATAACCTACCAAGCTACCATTAGAAAAATAAATAAGCCGTAAATAGGCTAGAAAAAGAAATTTTTTAAAAATTAGCATTAACAAGAACATGCTATAACAAAGATAAAGGCAAGAACCTTTCAGAATAAAAGTTATATTAAACAAAATAATTTTGTAAAACCTAGCCGAACCAACCGAGACCCGACCCGCCAAACTAGTACCAACCTCACCAGACCTAATAGACCTAAAAGCAAAACAAATTCGAGAAAGAATAAAATAATAAAATTAAAGTAGCACTAATGATCTATAAGGTACAACAACGGTAACGTAAAATACATTACATAAATTCAAAAATAATAAAATTCAAATCAGGATAATTAGCAAAAAAAAAAAGAATAAAATAATACAAACTAGTACAACGACAACTTCCCCTGAGAATTATTCCTCTTCAAAGAATAATTCTCTTTTTCTCAGGGGGAAGGATTGTTATGTACGTAAATTATACCCTGAAAAAGTATAGAAAGGGGATGATTTTACAGGCATACATACATGTTGAACATGATTAGCTTCAAAAACATTTGAAGAAAGCAAATCAGTTTCTAAAACTCACATAGAAAACCCTAAAATTTGAAAAATATTAAAAAATTGAATAAGTTCTTCAAATTCAATTCAATAAAATATTCCAAATTATAAATTTTCACATAAGCTAACCATGCCTAAAACATGGTTAGCTTATCTATTTAATCAGTGAAGAAAATTGCGTCCATAAATTAAAATAAAATTATTCCCATGGCAAATTTTGCCTTCAGCAAAATTTGCCAGTAGAAATATTTACTTTAAAAAAATAAAGCAAAAGACAAATCGTACCTTCAGTACGATTTGTCGTGAAAACTTCAATATGTATGTACGAACGTACATACATATCACAAAAAAGCTTTCGCGATAAGAAGATCGCGCCGCGAAAGTACATTGTATGTATACGCGCGCGGCATCGTGACGGTGGCTGATGTTTATAAAAGCATCAAATTTCAAGCCTCCGTCCAACGAAAAATATTCTGGACTTGTTTAATCAAGTCCAGAATAAATGAAAATTTTCTCAGGGTGAAAATGCAACTATGCATTTTTTACCCTGAACGAAGGCTCTTGATCGCGACAAAAGTGATCAAGAGCCGAGTTGTTTTTAAAACTTGAATAACGGCGGTTCATGGAGTTGTTTTAAAAACTTGAATAACGGCGGTTCATGGAGTTGGTTTGAAAATCTCGTAAAATCGGAGTAAAATTTAAAACGTTTCTACGTAAGAGTTGGTTTGAAAATTTCGTAAAATCGGAGTAAAATTTAAAAAGTTTCTACGTACAAGCGGGATTGCTAATTTCAGTAACGGCAATTAAAAAACAAAAGAAAGGGAATGTAAGAGTCGAGTTTTTGAATAAAAGTAGTCTAGTGTTTTTACAGAATAGGAAGATACACGGCGATTGTGATTGATAAGAGTGGTTTTGAATCTGGGTCTCGGTAATAAAAAAAAGTTAAAATAGAAAAAGTTAAAAGATCAGAAATTTATGACAACAAAAAAATTGTACAACAAGAATTGTGGTGAAAACAAAAGAATTAAAATAAATTAGAAAACAAAATATTAAAAGAAAAGTGTTTTGAATACAATACCCGCCATCCCCACAAAGGTACGTAACAGTAGGATTTGCGATCCCACTTGTAGTTGACAAGGATGGATGATAGTTATTATTCCTTGGCGTTCGATTTTTGAGGTCAAGAATTGTTGAGTACACTGGATGTGTATAACCGTTGGTTCTATCAACGAGAATATCCACGATTTTGGTTTACTTAATTTGATAAGTAGGTGTCTGGGAGGCATTTGTGCTCTAAATTCGTACTGAGGCTCTTCTTTTAATGGATTTGTAGTGTATACTTTGCAAGCAAACAAAAACCAAAGCAAATATTTACCCGCTGTAATTTTACTTCAATCAAACGAAATAAAGATATCAATCTCGACTCCCAACTGGAAGTACAAATAAAGTAACAAGCATCTTTCTCGCGCGAACGAAGAGTCGTAGCTAGATGTTCACAGTGAGTCGCAGTCGTCGCTTGCCCAAAGCGTTTTAATTAAAATCAAAAAGGAAACAGTTTTTCTGAGTTTGTAGATAAGTTATAAAGTATTTTAATAGTCGTATAAAGTCACAGTGAATTTATAATGAAATAAAATTGTGACGATAGTTCTCGAGGAAACTAAATGAATTTCATTTTAACTACCTCCCATACCCGATAGATTGAAGAGCAGCTTCACTGCGCATTCCTTAGATATTATTGCCTTTATTACGGGAATGCCTAGCTTAGCGATGTAAGTGTCCTCTTTGGAATATTGATTAATCTTTTTCAAGTTTATTAGATCTTACGACTTTAATAATAATATATCCTGTGTCTGTACCTGCTGCGCTTCATGCGAGTACTGTATTTCGGATACCAACGATTGTTGTTTACTAATATGAATGGGAAATGTATCCTATACAACTTCATTTGTGATAAATTGAAAATCAGAAGTTGTATTCGAATGACTAACTTATCTTGGACTAATCGTGCCTTGGATTCATCTGTCTGATGTAAGAGAGACAGACAATTTTGCGCATCTCGGCAAGTAGCGTGGGACTTGTAGTATAATTCTAAAAAACTCTTTGCAGTCACAACTAGCGGATGCAATTGATGATTTTTGCTGGCAACAATTATATCGAGTAAGGCTTGCTGCCTGTGCTCAATTTCGACAATTTGTAGGGTCAGGCTTGAAATTATATCCTGCCTTAACTGTCTCATCAGCAAATCATCAGTGATATTTTGCATTTTATTTACCTGAAGATTTATTTGACGTTGTCTTTCCTGGAGGGGTGTCAATGGGCTTTTGCATTTGCTGGAGAGTGGTTTTGACTAGGGTGATTTGCTGCCTTTCCAGGTCGGCCAGTGCTTTTGTGTTTGTTTCGAGCTCCTCGAGTCGACTATATATCTCATGTTCATTAGAGCTGTCCATGGTCCCGAATAGGTAGTGAATTGCATTTCCAATTTCGTCAGAAAGGGATCTTATTGATCTAGACTTTGGGACCACTTCTCGGATGGCACTTGTTCTTCTCTTGATATTCTCTAAGAGGGAATGAACGTATTTTTGTTGCACCAGGCATAGCTCATCCGTTTGAGATTGATTGGAACATAATCGATACACTAAATGTTCCGCTTGTTCTGCCATGTGTGTTTGGTTGTCCAATTCCAGTAGATTTATTTCCGTTAAAATGTTCCATGTACTATGGTAGACTTGTAATTTTCCTAAGTCTTCGTATAATACTCCTGTGTTGTTTAGAGGGCTTATTGTGTAAGTCTCCGTTTGTATTTGTACCATTGCCAGATGAAGACAGCACACTTACACCCATATGTGCTTCATGTTCTGTAGAAATAGTATTTGATATTTTAGACCTAGTAGTCCTTAATCACCTTGTTGAGAGTCTGTATAATGGAAACTTACTTACTAAAAAGGGGAGACGAGATAAAACAGAATTAAACAAACATGAAGTGGGCTACGAAGCTCTCAGATCAAGGTAGGAGGGATGTAAGTCAATTCATGCTAAGTCTCGCCAATTTATCGTAGGGGTTCAATATTATGAGCATTGTACTTTTTCAAAAAAAATTATTGAGAAAATATTTAATTTACTCTAACTAGTAAAAAGTAGGGTTTATTTGTTATATGTTCAGTTTTTATTGTTATTTCGTTATTTGTAATAACGTACATTGTATATTTGTGCATTTTTTATTGATTCAAATAAAATTTAGGTAGGGGTAGACTTCGTTAGTCAACCAGTCATAATCAATAATTCCGAGTGTAGAACTATTAAGGAGAGGTTACCGTTCATGACGATGAAAAATTCATTTTTTTGTACATAATTTTCATCCTTAAAGTGTTTAGAACACGTGGGTAAAAGGACTTTTTCATATCTAAAGTATTTTAGAATTCACAGAATTAAGTGCGGAACCGTCTGCCGCGCCGGCTAGAAAATGAACATTTTCGTTTTCTCCGATTAAACTTGAGAAGTGTGAAAAAATGAGAATCGCCAGAGACGATAACGGGTATCAGTTGCGGGGTAGAGGGTTGTTTTTTCGTTTTAGTCAATGTACATGGGTCTATTACCTCTCGACGTCGAGACCAATTGACATTTTTTTTTAGTAGGGTGGGTTTTGAGGGAGTACTCTTTGTTTTTGGTTTTTGGAATAACGGGATTGGAGATGAGGAGAGAAATGTATGTGGTATCAGAAAAAAATAGAGTTCGGGGAAATATGATAGAGGGAAGTTGGGCGGGGAATTCTTACCGACCAAAAACGGCTTTTTTACACGTGGGTCATATACATCCCAGTGTCTGTATTTATTTCGTTCTTTCTTTCACATCCATGAGTACTTTGTTGTGATCATTTTTCTCATGGGAAGAGAATTTCCCCGACTTATTAGTTCTTCACAATGATGAGTTCAAAAAAAGCCCATTTTTGTCTAAAAAATGGCCATTTTTTTAACCTTAAAAAGAACTGATTCACTTCTTTTGCAGTTATATCCGAAACCATTTATCGGACTCAAAAACTAATTACATATCTAATTAGGGGACAAAATGTAGATCCGACATCATCCTACATACAAGCTTTAACGTGTATATGTAAAATTTTTATAGCATCTTTTCTGTACTGGAAGACAACCAAATTGACCATTTTCGCGTGATTTTAAATTTTTAGCGAGTACTTTGAGACACCTACATATATCCATATTTCTCTGTAAGCATTGGATGGATTTCCATAATTTGTTTTTTTAAATAGAGCCAGGATATGCAATATGCGGATAATTTGAAAATTCCTAGGTATCTAGGTACCTTCGCAAAACACAACAAAAGCTGACAATACTGTCAGTTGAGAATTTGCAAAATACCGGAGAATTAACAAGTGATTCTCAAAACAAATACGATCGGTCGGAAAGATTGAAGTACTACTTGTTCTCGTTGTGCGACGATCGTAAACAGTAACAGTGTCTCAAGAATGCCGAACACTCGGAAATCACAGGTTGATGTCCACCCAAATCGTCCAGGGAAGACGAAATTAACATACGATGCAGAGAAAATGGAGAACGAGAATGCTTTTGCTAGCATTTCAGCCGCGAAAATGAAGGAAGCGAATTATGATGACATCGAAATCAACGTTGGCCATAATAACGTTATTTTCGATTTTCTAACTGTCCTCAACTTCTTATCTCTGTATCTGAAGTGTAAAGAATGTGATGGGAATGTTAAATTTAGCCGCATGTGTGAACGTGGACTTAAATTACTTCTCACGTGCAAGTGCAGGCAAGAACGCCATGTCTCTTCGAACCCGTAATGAATACTGCCTACGAAATAAATCGTCAATTCATGTTTGTGATGCGGATTTTAGGAACTGGGTTACGTTCAATGAAGTTTTTCTGCACGTTGATGGAATTATCTACCGGCTTTGGACATAGCACGTATTACACATTTATCGGCAATCTACATCAGGCAGCGAAGAACACATTCGAAATCATTCAACGAAAGGCAGTCCACGAAGAGAAGCAGAAAAACATGGACGCAGGAAATAAAGAAACGCATTTGGAATATGATACCTGGTACGAGACTCACAAGGAAATTTGCAGCATAAATCATTCCGGTAGTGCTGGTAAGATGGAAGTTGATGGTACGATAGAAATGTTCTCTCGCTCCAAAGTGTTGTTGGGCGTAAAATATGCTACATACATTGGCGATGGAGACACTAAGACTTTCCGTGCTTTGTTTGATTGTGATCCATATAGTGACTTCACTGTACAGAAGAAAGAATGTATAGGTCATGCGCAAAAGCGGATGGGCACTCGACTCGGAGGCAAAGGCAGAGGCAAGTTGACTGACAAATTAATAAAAAACCTCACATTATATTATGGACTAGCTATCAGAAAGCACCATCATTTGATGGATAGCAGGGCGGCACGGTAGTTTGGCTTGTCTATTGGCGGAGAGTGGGGGGGGGGGGGGGTTCCACGAAAACCTGCCGCTGTCACCTACCATAAATACAAAAAAATTCGTGCCAAAACAACCAAGCGCACCACATCCGGTCCAGTAGGGACCCCTTGACCCCTTACCTTTAGTAGTGACGCTATACAGGTTCTGGCGCACTTTTTACATACAAAAAGTGTCCGGTTTTTTCCAAATCATTTTACATCTTCTTCTTCCTCTGGATGTACGGTGAACAATTTTGAGGAGGATCTGGACCACTTTTGTATTGAAAATTGCTATCTTGTTATCTTGTATGTGTGTGTGTGTGTGTGTGTGCTATGGTTTTCGAGATATTACCGATCTTACCTTTTCAGGTGTAATCAATATTAGTAATAATTCAAGTTAACCCTATGCTATTTTTTTCATGCCAATAGATTCTAGAAGGTGCCAGTGGATAAGGTATTGGTACTGTTGGGGGACAAAATTTTCATCAGAAATCCTCTAAGGGCTATGGTTTTCGAGATATTATCGATCTTGCCTTTACAGGTAAAATTAATATCAGTAATAATTCAAGTTAACCCTACGCAATTTTTTTTTCATACCATAGATTCTAGAAGGTGCCAGTGGATAGGGTATTGGTACTGTTGGGGGACAACATTTTCGTCAGAAATCCTCTACGGGCTATGGTTTTCGAGATATTAGCGATCGTACATTTTCAGGTGTAATCAATATTAGTAATAATTAAAGTTAACCCTATGCTATTTTTTTTCATACCAATTGACTCTAGAAGGTGCCAGTGGATAGGGTATTGGTGCTGTTGGGAGACAAAACTTTCATCAGAAATCCTCTACGGGCTATGGTTTTCGAGATATTAGTGATCTTACCTTTTGAGGTGTAATCAACATCAGTAATAATTCAAGTTAACCCTATGCTATTTTTTTTCATACCAATAGATTCTAGAAGGTGCCAGTGGATAGGGTATTGGTACTGTTGGAAGACAAAATTTTAACCGGAAATCCTCTACGGGCTATGGTTTTCGAAATATTACATCTTACATTTCAATATTACTAATAATTCAAGTTACCCTGTGGAGTTGTAGATATCAGCATGATGTCGCCTTGCTGTTTTCTTACTTGAAGATTTCTTAGCGAGGAATTTGTAGATATCAGAAGTTCTGGATCACTTTCTATGGGGGTTCTGGGGCAATGAGGTTCTGGGTATCAAATATTACATGTTTACCAAACATTAAGCATGCTTCCCTTGTTTATGATGTAATTTGGTATCACCACACTTCCTGTTTTCAAATTCACATTCCAAATGAATGAGTCATGCAGACATGTATAAACAAATCCTTGCAGCTGAATAAAGTAAACAATGAGTCATCATCATGTAGTTTGATATCACCGCACTTCTTTAATCAGCGCTATATCCTGCAATTGCCAGCTCCGATAGGACCTCATCATATCCACATTATTCTACTGTGCTAAGTTTAACTGAAATAACATTTCCCATGATGCTTAAGCAAATTAAGCAATTTGAAGAGCAGAACGATTTATCAATAAACGTATTCATCCTAGAGAAAGAGGGTTCCTTCACCATAGTTCCAGTTAGACTTACGATACAATATGACTATGATAATGCTGCAATGGATGAAGATCATATGGATGATGATGATGATGCCGGCAGATAACATTTCTGCTGGATTAAAGATCTTTCGCGCCTTGTATCGAAACAAACTTCAAAATGTAACTGTAGAGTGTATATATGCGACAGATGTTTGTTGTACTTTTACTCTACGGAAAAATTAGCATCACACACTCCCGAATGCGAGAAGCAAAATGATTGCAGAATTAAGTTTCCATCAGAAGAAAAGAAATGGCTAGAATTCAAGATTATAACCCCGTTCCGTTTTGTGTGTATGCTGATGTTGAATCAATATTGAAGCCGATTCAGGGAAACGATCGAAACACACAGCGAATCCAGGAACTTGAAAGTCACAGCAAATTCTATTTCCACTGCAAACATGAATCTAAGCTGTCCTATTACAGAGCATATCGAGGCAAGAATTGTCAACAATGGTTTGCATTAGAATTGCAAAAAATTGCATCCACAGCTGTACAGGAAAAGCTGGCACATCAGGCCAATGCAACCCCGACTAAAGAGGAATGGCGTTAGCATATGGAAAACATTTGCAGCCGATGATGAAAGCGTCCGAGACCATTGTCACTTAATTGGAGAATTCGGAGGACCAGCACACAACGCATCTAATCTCATCTATGAAGATTCCTCCATAGTTCCAATAATTTTTCATAATTTATCCGGATATGATGCCCATTTCATAATTAAGGATATAACTACATCTTTCCAAGGAAAAGTTTGATCTCTTACCAATAATCAAGGAAAGATATATCTTGTTCACCAAGCATATGGGAGGCAGGAATATGAAATTTAGATTCATCGATTTCTTCCGTTTTAATGCAGGATCTTTAGATAAGCTATCATCATTGCTGAGAATGGATAAACTAAATACTACAAGATCAGTATGGCAGGGATTAGATGATGACACTATTAACCTTCTTACACGAAAATATGTCTTCCCATACGATTTTATTGATGACTGGGATAAATTGGATTTCCGGAACCTGCCAACACAGGAAGCGTTCTACAATAAACTGACTGACAGTTCTATATCTCCTGAGGACTACAATCATGCTGAAATGGTCTGTCAAACATTTGAAACACAAATACTTGGTGAATATTCAGATCTATACCTTAAGACTGATGTTCTCCTATTGGCCGATGTGTTTGAGAACTTTCGAGAAGTGTGCATGAAGACTTACAATTTAGATCCAGCACATTATTACATCATGCCAGGCCTAACATGGGATGCTATGCTAAAATACACCAAAGTGAAACTAGAGCTGATAACCGACATAGATATACTGCTATTCATGGAGAGAGGTATTCGGGGTGGTATAAGTCAATGGTCGAACAGATATAGTAAAGCATATAATAAATATATGGATGATTTTAAACCTGACGAGAAAGACATATACCTGATGTAGTATTATGACGTTAATAACCTTTATGGATGGGCCATGTCAGCATGTACCAACCGGAGTATTCAAATGGGTTGATACTCCCAACATTGACGTTTTCGAAATTTCCAATGATTCACCAATTGGTTACATATTCGAAGTCGACTTGGACTATCCTCAACATCTACATGATAAGCATAAAGATTTACCGTTTTACTCTGAGCATGCAGCACCACCTGGAACAAAATTAGAAAAGCTTTTGATAACATTACATCCTAAAACTAAATATGTTATACCGTACCGAAATTTGAAGCAATACTTATCACATGGCCTCATCCCGCAAAAAGTGCACCGGGTTCTTCAATTCAACCAATCAGCTTGGCTTAAACCTTATATTGACATAAATATCACCCAACCGAAATAGGCTACCAGCCATCATGAGAAGGACAGCTATAAGATGAATAATGCAGCTTTTGGTAAGACCATGGAAAATGTTCGCAAGTATAGCGATATAAAGCTTCGCGTAAAGTGGGAAGCTCGGATTGCGGCACCCAACTTCCACGGTGCAACGATATTTGATGAGAATTTAATTGCTGTGGAGTTAAGGCGACTCAAAATGTTATTCAATAAGCCTCTCTATATTGCAATGGCAGTTTTGGAAATTTCAAAGATATGCCTCTATGATTTCTACTACAGTTTTATGCAGCGTGAATTTGGAGATAAATGTAAAGTCATGTATGCAGATACAGGTTCTCTAATATATGAACTTGAAGAGAAAAATGCATATGAGTTTATGTACAGTCTGCTTATAAACGATGGTAAAACTGTAAAGAAACCAAAAGGAGTAAAGAATAATGTAGTCCAAAGGCATATCAATTTCGAAGACTAGGTCGAGTGTTTGAATAACAAGCGAGTATTAACTGCTAATCAGACGTTCGCATAACCATAATGTGTACACGATCAACCAAAAGAAGATTGCATTGAGTCCATGATAACAAGCGGTATATTATGAGTGCGACAACGGATACTCTAACATGGCGACTGTTAGAAATACACCGTAAAAAATCATTAATTAACTTTGTGGAAAATTACTATGGTTAAAATAGTCACTACCGCTTAAAATGTATGTATATACACATAACCGTTAAGAAATTAAATACTTTTTACATAATCTGCAAACTTCCTACTTTTAATTGCAAAAATAAGTAAAATACGTAAGTTTTTAGATATTTTATGTGATTTTACATTTAATTACAGAAACATTTTGTATCGTACTGAAAATTTATGTAAAATTACATACAGAAGGTACTGTGATTTTACACAAAACTTTTGTGTCATACTGTAAATTTGCGTAAAATTCCATACAGTACTGTGATTTTACATTTATCATAAAAAACGTTTGTATCGTACTGTAAACTAGCGTGAAATTCCATATAATACTCTAATTTGCATTGAATTCCCCATATTTAAAAAGGAAATTTCGATATAACATAAGTAATGACGTTTGCATTTGCATTCTTTCCTTCAGTACTCTGCTCATATGATTTTCTGGAGTGAGTGGGTGATAGATTAATAATCATAAAACATGTAAAGAAATGTTACTAGTTTCCTTCCTAACAGTTACCTTAAAAACCGTTTTAAGAATCAAAAAATATT
Source organism: Dioctria linearis (assembly GCA_963930735.1). Lineage (NCBI taxonomy): Eukaryota > Metazoa > Arthropoda > Insecta > Diptera > Asilidae > Dioctria > Dioctria linearis. The sequence continues at coordinate 173,238,754 of OZ005741.1, read as the reverse complement.
TTTAGGTACGCAGTATTTTTATAATTGAATTTCGCTAAACAATCATGGAAATACCGCATACCTACAAATATTTATTGCTTTTTAAAATTATGAATTCTTAGTTAGCTGTTAGCATTGAAACTAGTATTACTTCTTTTACGTGTTGATTGTTAATCTACACTTACATATTAGTGCCATGGTCATAAGAATAATAATTTATTAGTTTCTGTACGTATATTGGCAATTGAAATAAATTACATAACTATTGGTAAATTTACATATTGTGTACTTTACATACGGAATTGAAGAATTCATAAATAATGTAAAATTACATTAAACTTATGTAACTTAGTTGCACAGCATGTAAATTTACATATCGTATTTTACAGCGGAAATTGAAAAATGCGTAAATAATGTAAAATTACATACAGTGCAAGATTGCTTTACATAAGGTTATGCAGTGCGCATAAAGTTGTGTAAATTTCCGCTACATTGTTGGCAATTTGTTGCCTATTATAGAAGCGGAATTTTCAATAGATATTTTTTACGGTGTAGACTGGATAAAGGATTACAAGGATTTTCAAATGAAACACTGAGGTTTTTGAATTGAACAAATTAAATTTATTGCTCGAAGCCGAGTTCTTGACATGGAGACGTATCACTGCTAACTGAACAGATCAGATGAAATATTTTGCATAAGTGTTAATGAATTTTAGATAAGAGAACAATAGATTGGAATGTAACTGAATGTACAAATGATTCAATAGAGCCAGACAAGTTTTGAACAATTTATACGTAATGATGTACATGTATATGTTACAGTCAAAACACGAAATCCGTCAAAACCCGATTTTACTAGGAAATACTAGTTCTAACATAGCGCTCTCGGTAATTCTAGTTTTAACTAATATAACACAGTTAAAACTAGAATTAACGAGAGCGCTTTGTTAGATAAAGAATATCTAGTTAATTCTGGTTGTGGTTGAATTCTCACGTAGCTCTTAGTTAAATCTAGAACTGACTGGTTGCTATTAGTAAATTTGCGTCACAATTGAATTCTCTCGCCGTTAAACCTTGATGTGTCACTGATCTGTACGCCCCCCTCACCTTCACCTATTGCGTATACATACTGTATGTATAAATAGCCACATCCTTAATAAACATCAAGGTTTAACCCTTTCGACCCGGATGGTACACATATGTACCAGTAGAGTTTAAACATCCCAAAAAACGTTCAATGGCACTCTCTTTGATTGAAAGGTGTACCATTTCGTCCGGGAATCATTTGTTTTGATATTTAAATGTCATTTTCTGAAGTAATATGCTCTCTTTTGAGAGAAATTTTGACATTTGTAATCTGACCTGATCGAAGACGCACGTATTTTGCAACAATTCTTAAGTTTATCTAAAGTTCTTATAGTGGTGAATACACAAAAAAATATTTTTATATTATACAGTTTTTGCTAAAAAATAGTTTCTAATAGTTTCGGTAAGATAATTTCTGTAATAAGTAGTTTCTTTTACATTTTATTTGAAATGGTACATTTTTGTACCAGTCGTCTTTTATGTAACCTCATCTTGGTGCTAAATTGTACCATTCCGTCCGCTACAAAAAATTTATGCTGTAAATATTTTTCCAGATAAAAATGAATTATGAAGATATTCGAAAAGTTTTGGGAGATAAATTTAGTGACAGTGAAGAAGAGTTCACTTCTGGAAGCGAAGAAGAATATTCTGACTCTGGTTCCAAGTCGTCTGAAGAAAATGCTGAGGAAGAGGTATGTAGATGTTGAAATGGAAAAGTTGAATGAAATTCAGCCAGATTTTGATTGGCATACACCTGATTATAATTTTTCTCCTAAAAAGTTGGTAAGAGAAGTGCAATTCTGTTCAATATCACCGGACATACATATCACGGATTCAATTTATGATATTTTTCATAAATTATTTCCTAAATCGCTATATATTTATATAGCTCAATCAACGAATGAAAGAATTAATATTTACAACACTAAAAATAAAAATTCAAAAAAAATCGTCGATACAAATGCTGGTGAAATAGAGTAGTCATTAGCTGCATGTTTGTAATGTGCTACAACCAAGGCCGTATATATAGATCACGAATGGGAGGGGTTTAAGCCCAAAAGAATTTCTCAGAATGATTCTGAACTCACTACTTGGAATTTTATGTAAACTTAATAATATTAATTTATTAAGAATTTAATTTATAATGACATTTCAATTGAATCGAAAAATTCTATTCATCTATAAAGGGAGAAAGTACTTCATTCATTTCAATTTTAACATTTCGATGAACACTTGGTAGAGCGATTTTATTTACGGGGCCAAAAAAGCATTTTAAAAAAATTAATAAGATACAAAAAAATTTTTTTTTTGGGCCTGTTAGATATAACTATGGAATTATCTAAAATGCCCTAAAAGGTAAACAAATAATTTTTTACGCTATTTAAAAATATCATGGAAAAATGCAGTTACCATATTTTAATAAAATTTTTTAATAATTAAACTTGGAATTAATATTTCCTTTAAAATGTGAACACAATTTATAATACCACTGCGATTAAGCTACGATGTATCAAAGTAAGCTACCCTGGTAGACAAATCACGAAGAGCTCCTTATCAGAAATGAGATTATCGTCCTGATGGAATTTATTAGCGTTTGAATCAAAACCGGGAAAACAATTATTTATTAACTTTTTCACAGATAGTGTGCATGAGATGTTGCATCTCTTTCACTTATTTAGAAATGTATACTTTGCTTCCCTTTTCTGCATTTTACAATATTCTATGAGCACTTCGATGAGTACATTATTAGTGTCACGATGTGATTATTATATATGCGGCTAATATATATGCCCGTTACAAATATCTTCAACAAATTCATTATTTTTTTACTTTTTTTTTTATGAGGAATACACTATCCATAAAAATATGAGAAGTTACTTACCAATGATAAAAAAATATTTAAACTTAACTGGAACTGGACGACTTCAATTACACTTCACTTTAAATCATATTTCACCTTCGCTTCTCACAAATGAAAGAAGAAGATAGATAAAATTCAGTCCGCACTTCGAAGGTGCATAGCAAAATACAAAGAAAATTTTTAGTGCAACACCATTTATCTTCCTTTCACTCGTACATTAGACCTACATATCAGTATTCATACAAATTTATTTATGAGCTGAGAGATGAGTTGGCGAAGAACCTCATCGAGGCGCTCAGTAAAGAAGTTAGCTGTCGTACGTCCACATAATGTACACTCACATTGTCACACTTGACTAAAAAGTTGTGTTAGTGAGCATAAGAGTCCCCGGCCGCACCGGTACTAAAATTTTGTAAACTGATGGGTGTTGTCTACCAAGGAAGAACTAAGGAAAAACTATGAACAATTTCTACCAGGGTACCATCTACTGATATACATACATACATACTGGACTGCTTATTTTCTTTCTCTATTTAACACACGTTTTGCCTAAAGTTGCTTCATCTGCAAGGGCCACGGAGAAAAGATAAAAATGACAAAACCAATTGTTGTGAGCCGCTACATTATAAAGAATTGTGAGTAAAAATTAAGCTTATCAGATTAACGAAAGTGTAGGCTACACCGATGGAGGGGGTTTGAACCCCTCAAACCCACCCCATATATACGGCCTTGGCTACAACCGATTACTTTCCATCAAGGATTATTGGTCTTGTCATAAATCACTTGCTAATGAATCAACACAAACGGCAATAGCTCGAGATCGTTCCGCAGAAATAAGTTCCAAATTATATTTCACATGTCCGCAGAAACCAACTCAGGCCGTTAGGAAGACATATTATGTTGATGATTTGGTAGAATGCCTAAAAATGACATTTCAAAAATATAGGCAAGATAACTCATTTCAAAGTATTGACGAATCAATGGCTAAGTTCAAAGGGCGCAGCACACTCAAGCAGTACATGCCGCTCAAGCCTACAAAAAGGGGTATAAAAATGTGGCTACGGTGTGATTCACTTATGACTTCAACATCTATTCCAGTAAATAAGTTCCAAGTATGTCTGGAACTCTTTGAGAAAGAGTTGTCAACACATTAATTAGTACAATTCAAGCACACGAAGTAGTTGTCTGTTTCGATCGTTTTTTTAAATCAGTAAATTTATTAGAAAGTATGCGATTTCCAGCTCTTGGCACTGTCATGGCAAACAGAAAAAATTTGCCTCAATTTACTGCGAAAAAAATGAAACGGGGAGATGCTGAAACTCATGTAACTTCTTCAGGACTACTCTGTGTCAAATGGCAGGACACGAAAGAAGTAATAGTATTAAGTACTTGACAAAATCCTGGAAGTTCTATTGTCAAAAAAACATTAAAAGCTGGCGAAAAGGTAGAAATACCCTGCCCCAATGCCATAAAATTTTATAGGGAGATAATGGCAGGTGTCGACCTGGCTGACGAAATGTGTGGCCTTTACGAATTCGATCGGAAATCAGATAAATGGTGGAAGAAAGTTTTCTATAGTAGTTATTCTATGGGGATTCTGGACCACATTTTTAGCATCCAGGATTTCACCACAGATGGCGCTGCCGTCGCTAGGTGGTTTGAGCCCATGCTAAATGTAGTGATGTGTCTTGACTGTATTGGTTTGTGTCTTGGATACACCATTGCGCCTTGGATACATCATTGTGTCTTGGGTGCACCATTGAGTCTCGACTGCGCCCTAGCGGGATTAACCGGTACTACCGGGATGTGCACCCTAGCGGCATTAGCCGGTACTACAAGCATGCTTCCGTACTACGGTTTTCTTAGATAGATATGTGGTGCACCTAAATGTAGGCTTTTTATCATGATTTTTCTTGAGCGCCTAAATGTAGGCTTTTGGTTTTGAACTAATAATTAAAGTTAATAGTAGGAAATTTTTGTTCATGCCAATGGATTCTAGATGGTGGGTATGGGGGGGGGGATATTAAAGATAGGGAGGGGGAGGGGGTAATGAAATTTTCATCAGAAATCCTCTACGGGCTCTGGTTTTCGAGATATTAGCGTATTAATAATTCAAGTTATTTTTGCTCATGGAAATGGATTCGTGGCGGTGTGGGGTGTGAAATACTCTGGTTTTCGAGATATTAGACACATTTGTTCGGGCGCAAAAGCCATTTCTTGAGTAAGGTTCCCTAGCGGCCTTAGCCGGAACTACCTGCATGCCTTGGTTTTGCTGTTTTCTTTTATTAGCGGGAGAGTTCTAGGGAAGTTGTAGATATCAGCATCATTCGAATTTAACAACATGACATCACAATGATCAGATTCTAGAAGATGTCAGTGAGACATTAGCCGATACTGCCAACATCCCGGTACTACGGCTTTCTTGGATGTGTGGTACGGTTCTCTTGGATATGTAAAGTTTTTTGCTGCACTTTTGTCCCACACGTGGCAGCATGCTACGGTTTTGGGAAGTTTTTAGCTTCACTTTTGCCCACACGTGGCAGCATGCTACGGTTTTTGTGCCCACACGTAGCAGCATGCTACGGTTTTTTTTTGGATGTAGGCTATTGTTGTTTTCAAGTGTTGCGCCTGGTTTTGAATTAATATTAGTAATAATTGATTTTTCTTGAGCGCCTAAATGTAGGCTTTTGGTTTTGAACTAATAATTAAAGTCAATAGTAGGAAATTTTTGTTCATGCCAATGGATTCTAGATGGTGGGTATGTGGGGGGGGGGGGATAATAAAGATAGGGAGGGGGGTAATGAAATTTTCATCAGAAATCCTCTACGGGCTCTGGTTTTCGAGATATTAGCGTATTAATAATTCAAGTTATTCTTGCTCATGGAAATGGATTCTTGGCGGTGTGGGGTGGGAGGGGGAACGAAATTTTCATCAGAAATCCTCTGGTTTTCGAGATATTAGCGACATTTGTTCAAACAATTAGCTAATTGGCAATTAGCAGCTTGGTTGGTAATTAGCTAATTGGCAATTAGTAATATGGTGTGATTTGCTTTACTGGAATTCTCATAAATACACAAATTTAAGTAATATCAACACTTGCTGTAAATATTTAATAGAAAACTTCAAGTTTAAGGTAAAAATATGGTTGCTGTGAGGAGTATTGATACAATTTCTTTTGCTGAAAATAATGTTGTCAAACCAAATTAAATTTCAATATTTATTCACGTCAAATTAATTATTTATTTCTAAATCTTAAGTTATAAACTTTTTCCCTATGTTCTATATTCAAAATTGGTAGCAATATAAGTGAAGTTCTATGAATCCTATCTTGGATACGAAAGCGATCCAGAGCATATGTCTCCGAAGGTCCTTTTCTGGGCTTATATTCAATTATATAAACTTGTGGAGCACTAGTACTAAACGTAACTTTTATTATCATTAATAATTTAGAAATATTAGTAATAAAAAACTAGTTTCACATTATTGATTTTTTTATTTAACGATTACAATAATTAATTGGATACAGATTAATATCATGGCGAATAAGCTCTATTTTAAACGTTCGGCCGATAGGACCTCTATTTATAAGATAAAAATCCCCTGCAGTATTTATCTCCAGTATAGCATCGTCAGTAATTGTGTTGTACCGTGCAGGAAGGAAAAGTTGACAGTCCTCCAAGTCCAGCATGATGCGAGATCCAAATGCAGTCTTACATCTTCTGACACCCAGAATCTTGTATTCCTTATTAAATTCCATTTCAGATGTCTTTAGAGAAGGTGGGTACTGCTCCAACTTCATCAATTCCTCCACTGCGTTTGCCATTTCAGATTACTTTCTCCTTGGTCGCTTATCGTTCCAAAACAAGTTTAATCCTGCTTAAAGCAAATTTGCAATATCAGCACATTAAGCTGAATGATTCATGTAATTTGATACCACACTTCCTGTAAGCAACCCAATTCCAAGAATTTTACTGATCGAAACGTTTCATTGGAATTCGTAAACATCCTGTTGTAAACAAATTTAAGCAATATCAGCAAATGATTCATGTTTATTCTACTGATCGAAACGTTTCATTGGAATTCGTAAACAAATTTTCACATCCAGCTGTAAACAAATTTAAGCAATATCAGCAAATGATTCATGTTTATTCTTTTCATATAATTTGATACCACACTTCCTGTAGGCAGCCAAAAATTTTATTGTTCCAAGAATTTTACCGATCGAAACGTTTCATTGGAATGTAAACAAATTTTCACATTTTCATGAATGCATTCATGTAAACAATCTTATTTGCAAATTCGACTAGCAGAATAAAGTAATCAAATTAATTTGAGTGATTTTCTTATCGTGTAATTCGATATCATCTCAGCCTGTAAGCAAATTCGTTGCAATTCATCCTGTACAATGATTATTGTAGCAGCAGGATCATTCATGTTTACAAACCGTTGCTATAAAAGCGTAAGAAAACTCTTGGGGAGCACCAGTCAATCTAAGTGATTCAAAGTGTTAGTGTTGAATAAAAAAAAAATTAAAAATGTCTATCACAGTAATAAATGAAAGTTTTTCATTAATTAAGAAATTGTAAGAGGATGTGTTGAAGTGTTTAAGTGATGCAAATTTTGTGAATAAAAACAATATTATTAAAGAGTGCAACAGAAACATTCGTAAATATGAAGCAGCATTTCGGAAGTGTAATAAGAATGCTAGAAAACGACATTTGGACAGCTGTATTGCTCACATTAACTCGTTGAGAGTGTTAATCAAAGCTCCCCATCGAGGTGGAGGAATTAATCAACGATTAATAAGAAGTGATTTTGTTAAGTGGAAAGAAATAAAAACAGCATTCGTAGGTAGAATTACGGCAGGTGTTATCGTGAATATAAGCCACCTAGATCCTAAGTTATTTATGCAAGATGCCTCCAAATTACTTGCTCGCCGCATTAAGAATACATTAAAACAACAATATCATATTAAAGTTGCTACAACGTTTGCGGTGAGTTTATTAAAGAAACTGGTGATAATGAAGATATTAAAGACATTAAGTACTTCCAAGCAAGAACTGCCCCAATCAGTGTGGGGGATGAGTTGAATGAGTGGTATAAATAAAATATATACGACTCAATACTTACTCAACTAGAAGAGTTTTAAGAGAACGATAGTGGTTGGGCACTGCATTCTGTAATACATTTAGCGGTGCATATCAACAAGTTTGAGCCGATTCGAGGATCATTTTATATACCTCTGCCAAAGGAGATTGCATCAAAGAAAGCTTGCATTAATGTGAAAAACAATGATGAAGCATGCTTCGCGTGGGCCGTAATCTCAGCGCTATATCCTGTAAATGTTCACTCCGATAGGACCTCATCATATCCACATTATTCTACTGTACTTAATTTAACTGGAATAACATTTCCCATGACGCTTAAGCAAATTACACAATTTGAAATAAACGTGTTCATCCTAGAGAAAGAGCGTTTCTTCACCACTGTTCCAGTTAGACTTACGAAACACAGGATGGAGCGACATGTAAATCTCTTAATGCTGCAAGATGACTATGACCAGGCTGATGATGATGAAGATCATATGGATGATGATGACGATGATGATGATGATGATGATGATGCCAGCAGATTTCATTTCTGCTGGATTAAAGATCTTTCGCGTCTTGTATTGAGGCAAACTTCGAAACATAAGTGCAGAAAGTATATTTGTGATAGATGTTTGCTCTACTTTTACTCTGAAGAAAAATTAGCATCACACACGCCTGAATGCGAGAAACAAAAAAGACTGTAGGATTTTGTTTCCGTCAGAGGAAAAGTAATGGTTGGAATATAAGAACTATAACCATAAGAATCCAGTCCCGTTTTGTGTGTATGCTGATCTTGAGTCAATATTGAAGCCGATTCAGGGAAACGATCAAAATACACAGCGAATCCAGGAACATGAAGTTCACAGCATAGGATTCTATTTCCACTGCAAACATGATGCTAAGCTTTCATATTACAGAGCATATCGAGGCAAGGACTGTCAAAAATGGTTTGCATTAGAATTGCAAGAGATTGCATCCATAGCTGTACAGGAGAAGCTGAACATCAGGCCAATGCAACCCCTGAATAAAGAGGAACAGCGTTCACATATGGAAAATACTTGCTGCCATATATGTGAAAAAACGTTTGCAGCCGGTTTTTTTTATCAAATACTTCAAATATTCTTCGTTCCTTTTGAGTTTTTCGATTTCCTCATCATAATGGTTAGCATCACCCTCATTTAGGATGCCAAAAAGAGGTTTGCCTATTGTTCCTACAATACCGAATAACGTTCGTCTTGTCCTTAGTTTTGGATCTAATTGGATAATGTTATGTTCAATGTCATGTATCAGGTGGTTCATTTATAACACCGTATGATTACATACTTATGAAAATGCTGGTTCCTTCCTTAACACACCGCACAAGTCATTAATTTCCATTGCGTGTTTTTTTAAATAGGTTACACCCAAATTTATTCCTATTAAATCATAATATATTACAATTTTTCATTCATTAGAATAGAATTCTATGTTTCCTAAATTTTCAAAATATATCCCTGCATTATTTATTGGAGTAATCTTGATTCCGGCAGATCGGACTGCGGTTAGAGTTGCAAGGAGGACTATTGTCCAAATCATATCTGGAAAAATTTTAGATTTTAAATTCGATGCAGAGAGTAAATAGTTTTGATAGAAAAATTAGCATACCAACGATCAGAAAGAACCCAAGCAAAAGCATTGTAAGAACTAAGTCAGTATTCGAATTATGTACGGTTAGCTACACCAACACACTTTATGGCGGTTAGGGAAAGTGTTCAGGGACAATTAAATATTCTTATAAGAATTAACTTAATAGTTAAGAGAGTGTCAGATAATCCTACACTGGATGAGTAACTTTGAGCAATTCACTGAGCTGCAATTAAGTTATAATTTTCAATCTATTAGAGCCATTTATCATGTTACCCCTTACTGTATGTACTTAAAGGTGGGTGTGGAAGAATAGGGTGCTAATATATAAATCTAATCAAGGGATATCGATTTTATGCTCATTCTACAAATAGTTTCAAATTAATATTATGGGCAGTTTTCATTTTATTTCCGATCTTTATCTTGGTGGTTTCCTCGGAAGTTAGTTTGATAACCTCATAGGGTCCTTCCCATAGGGCTGAAAACTTATTCTGCCACACGTGTTTCTTTAATAATACTTTGTCTCCTATGTTAAAAGATTTTTTTTCGTTTGTTTCCATCGTAATATTCTTTGGATTTTTCTTTATGTTTTACGGTGGTTTCTCTCGCTAATTGATATCCATACTGTAGTCGCACTTTGAGCTCATTCGCGTAATTTTCGTAGTTGTAAGTTGTTTGAGCTGATCCCAAGTCTGAGAGTCATTATTAACGTAGTGTCGTAAGTATTCCACTAAAGTACGGTGACTTCTCTCCAGAGCACCATTCGTCTGTGGATGGTAAGGAGTAGTTTGTATTTTCTTTATCTTTAACAACTTACACACCTCTGAAAACATGTTAGTGACAAAATTATAATCTGTAAGCAATGATTCGGGAATACCATGTCTTGATACTATATTTTTGAAAAATTCTTCTGCTACAGTGTGTGCCTCTGCGTTACTTATAGGCACCGCATCTGAGAATTTAGTTAAATCATCCTGAAAGGTGAGGTTGTATTTATTTCCCCTATAGCTCACAGGAAGCGGATCTACAATGTCCAAAGCTACTCTTTCAAAAGGTTGCGAGCTCGTTATAGTTATTTTTATGGGTATGTTGTTAAATTTGTTTAGCTTTTTTTTTTGGCACGATTCGCATCTCCGAATATAATTCTTTATATCCCTGAGCATACTTGGCCAATGGTATTTTATCCTAATACGCTTGAGTGTTCCGGTAAAACCTTGATGTCCACCTATCGGAGATGTATGATATTCCTTCAATATTTGTTGAATGTCTTCAGAATTTTTAACATGAGTCTTGATATTTCGATAAAGGAAAATTTTTAATTCGGTATGTACTTTAAAATCGTTCAAAATTTTCTTAAATTCCAACAGTATGTTGTTACTAGAGATAGGTATTGAGATGTGCAACTCCGTAATTCGATTTCTTTCACATGACTTTAAAAATTGTTTTAAGGATTTTTTCATATACTCCTTATCCTGTTCAGTTCTTATGGGGATAGGTATTTTGGTTATATAAAAGAATTCATTATTCAGTTTAAATGATTCATATTCACCTATCTTAATACTATTAATATCAGGGAAGAGCTCCGTTAATTCAAGTCCCTCGGTTGTGTTGAACAGAGGTAACAGAAAATCTTTGTGTTTCACTTTTCGTGTTATAAGAGATTCCATGTTCTCAGTTAATTCTGCCAAATTTGTTTTTATTGTGTTACCATTTGTACTATTTTTATCTAGATCATTTTTTCTTGGGGAGTTTACTTCGAGTTGTTTTTTTGTTTGATTTCGGGTCAGAACCCGTATAATTTTATCATCATTTTCAGACTCGTTGATCTTTATTCGACTTAATGCATCAGCGTTAGCATTACATTTACCAGGTTTATACTTTATTTCATACTCATATTCCTCTAATAAAATTCGCCACCTCATTAATCGAGAGGATGGTTCCTTCAAGTTTATGAGCCATTGCAAAGGCTTGTGATCTGTTAGAATGGTAAATTTTTTCCCATACAAATAAGGTCGGAATTGCTTTACTGCATAGACTATTTCCAGTAATTCCTTCTCTGTCGTTGAATATCTCGTTTCCGCTGGATTAAGCGTATGACTGGCATAACAAATAGGACGATCATTTCCTAGCTTGCCTTGCGACAGTACAGCTCCTAGTGCTACGTCACTTGCGTCAGTTGTTACTAGGAATTGTTGCTCAAAATCTGGGTAAGCCAATACAGGTGCATGGATGAGTTTCTCTTTCAATAACACAAATGCCTCCTCACAGAAGGCGTCCCATTTAAAGGTTTCATTTTTCTTAAGTAATTTTGTTAAAGGTTTAGAGATTTTGGAGAAGTCGGGTATAAATCGTCTATAATAACCTATGTATCCCAGTGGCGGTTCGTGGGATTCAGAAGAAGGGAAGCAATACATTTTATGTAAATTATAGCTTCGCTTTTCAGACTATTTCATTGCTATACTATAAGTAATTATACAGTCAATGATGTCAGTAATACACAATATAAATATTCACATTTATTCTTGCTCTTAAAAGAGAAGGAAGCCATTATCATCGTTAAATAAATCAGCGATGCAATCACATCTTTCATTTAATCCATTCACAGCAAATATTGCCTGCCCCATAATGAAGCAAATACAAAAATTTCACCCTTTCACAACGTACACAAAAAATCTAATATTCTAATTCATTCTTTTGAATTCAATTACAATTATTATTGTACTTAGGTAGGTATACTCGTTCGCCGGAATACTCAAATAAAACCAAGAATTCTACATTGTCTCGCAATTAAACAGAAACGTACGTAATATTATAGATAGTCAATATCTTATTTTTGCACAATATGAATAAAATATGTTTAAACTAATTTTATAATAAAAAACGTTCAATCATTTAAAGTCAAACGGGATAATATAATTTTAAAATATTGTTATTGTGTAGATTCAGTTTTGCAATGAAACTTTTCTTGGGTGATAGAAAAAATAATTTTTTACTTAGCCTATAATTTATTTATGAAAGTTATTTACTTAAAAAGTTTTTTCAATATATTTTATTTTCTAATCATTACATTTTTGCTAAAAACTCATATAACAGGACATACAGTACGTTTACATGAATACTTGAGTACTTGGCTTGAAATCCACTTGAAGCTCAGATAGGGCGGTTGATTGAATTAATTCCAATTACCTTTGACTTGAATTTTTCTTGAATTTACTTAATTTTCCAATTACTTAAGTTGAAATTTACGCATTGAATGAGCGTTTTCATGATATTTTGATTACTTCAAGCATACTTCAAGTATTCATGTAAACGTAGATACTGATAATCTATCTAATATATGCATATATACTCGCATCTACGTTCTTTTGCGAATGTTGTGATGTAAATTTTTACCTCTGCAGTAAGTATAGTTTAGAAGATTATCGCACTTTAATGTAAGTACTTCCATGTAAAAACGTTTTACGCGAAAAAACTGGAAAATTTATTTCACATCAAAGCCCTTCGGTTAAACATATGAAACTTAAATGTTCACATGAAATATGTAAAACATGATAATGCGTTTAAAAGAAAAATCAGCCCCCCGCAAGAACTTACACCCCCGTTTGTACACAATTTCGAAAATCACGCATTTTAAAGGTATTCGGGTGAAAAAAGTCGGCTATAAAGTTTCTTACAGAACAAAAGAAAATATGCCATTTAATAAATCTCAGCAAAAGCTTCAATTTGGTATTACACACGGCCAAAATTGGACAACACCATGAGTGTAGTTACCACCCTCCCCCCAAAACCCCCAAAAACGTAAAAAATTAAACCCACTGACTAATTCTAAAAAAAAAATCCCATGTAAATCCATCCACGTTTATTATTCTAAAACAATTCCTAAAATTTCACAATATTCGTCACGAAGGTCGGATAAAAGTTATTTAAAAAAAGCTACGAATTTGTTAACATCTGGCAGCATTTAAATAAATCGTGAGCAAGACCGACACCCACCCGCACCAGCAAATACTTCAGAATTTATCAATGAAAGTTACTATCAGGGGGTGTAAATCAATTGCCAAACGCTACGCTGCGGCCATAGCGTACCATAGCAATGTACGCATGCAAACTCTTGAGTGAATATGAGTCTAAAAAGTTAAATGCATTTAACTTTTTACATTGGCTTTGTTGTTGTAAATACGCTGTAGGGATATCAGCGTCACTGCGATGCCAGTGGCAACGCTGTTTGATTCTAATGCCGTTGCATCCATACCACGCGAATATTATGTAGCTTGCTTGACAAGACAAATTCGGGGTGGATCTTGTGTTGGGTGGAGTGATGGTGTTTGGGTCATACGCTACATTTTGGTCAGCGTACCATACAGAATGCTAGTAGCGATATAATGACATTGGGCTTGGTGGTATGTTATTATTTTGTAGGAGAAAATTGGGCGTTACTTATAAAATATTTCAGGTTTTATCTAGTGATGCCAGAGGAGTAAACTTCTTTGAATTTTATACATTTTTTTAAATATTCTAAGAATATTTTAAAGCAAAATGTTATGTTTGGATTTTTTTATTTTATCAAGGGAAGCAGTGCTTCCTTTGCTTCCAATGAGGAACTGCCCCTGATGTATCCTAGGAAAGATTTTACATCTTTTTCTTTTTTCGGTCTAGGATACGTTTTAACTACGCTTATTTTCATTGGATCTGGCTTCAAACCATGTTCAGAAATTATTTGACCCAAATATGTGAGTTCTCTCTCAATGAAATGGCATTTGTCAGGCTGAAGTTTAAGGTTATTTTCTCTCAGTCTGTCCAAAACATGTACCAGCTTATTATTATGATCCTTCAGATCATACCCATATATAACAATGTCATCCACGTATACAAAGCATTCTATTCCTTGTATACCCATGAGGACATTGTTCATGAGTCTCTGGAATGTTGCCGAGGCATTTCTCAGACCAAATGGCATTCTATTATACTCGTAGTGACCAAAAGGAGTACTAAAGCAATCTTCTCTCGGTCACGTTCATCTACCAAGATCTGATGAAATCTCTTCGCCAAATCGAGAGTGCTAAAATATTTTGATTTTCCCAACTGGTCCAATATAACGCATATATTTGGAAGTGGGTTAGCATCTCCGACTGTAATGTCGTTGAGCTTACGAAAGTCTAACACAACTCTCCATTGTTTGTTACCTTGGCTGTCAGTTTTTTTTGGTACTAGGATGAGTGGAGAATTCCACGGACTCTTGCTATGAGTATGATGGCTGCTTCGTACATTTCACTAACTTGGAGGTGAATTTCGTTCTTCTGAGATTCCGGTAGCCGATATGGCTTTATGTACACTGCTACTTTATCCAATTGGGTTTGGATTCTATGAGATCCGGCATCAGTACAGAAAAAGTACAAGAAAAAGATGTCGTTGTATTCTCTACAAATATTAATTATTGAGGTTTTTTCCTCGATATTACAATGGTCGAGTTTTAAAAAAGATTTCAATCTTTCCAGTCGACGATTTACGGGATCTTCATCGCGACGATAGTTTAAGATATTATATTCATTAAGCTTGTCATATTCAAAATTGATTTTACGAGTATCTACTACAGTTTCAGTTTCATTACTATTTAATAGTAATATTTGTAATTTATTATTACGAGATTTAGTTGCTGTCGCTGCGAGAAATATTCCTGGTAATATCTCTTTGTTTTTTGTAACGATTTCTTCGTTTATGTGAATACGAAATGGCATTTCTACTATAGTCTTGCACCAAGGTGCTATTACGATTATATCGCAAGTAGCCGGAGCTACTGTCGCTACTTTTTCTTCTTCAGATTTATTATCCATAGAAGATAAGTTTGTTATTTTATCGTGCTTTAAAAATGAGTCAGAATTCACAAAATTGTGCCACGGTCTTGAGCTTTTATTATCATCCCGTGCTACTGGAAAACTTTCAATGAAACTCATCTCAGGTTTATATAACCTTAACTCCAGACATTTTTTATCATAGTCGATAATACAGCGATATCGCTTCAAGAAATCGTTACCAAACAGACCATCATATTCCAGGTCTATCCAGGTCCCTCTCAACAATAGAAATGATTGTTCAAAAGAAAAATGAGATTGTTCATTCGTTTGTATTATTTCGCCATTAATGGATCCTAATGTTTGGACTGATTTACCCGTTATTGTTACTACATTATAATTTTCTTGGTTAACTAATTTTTTTATCTGTTCGCGACTCGTATCTGATTTAATTAGACTAATTTCGGCTCCGGTGTCAATTAATAGTCGTTTACATCTCCTGTTTTAGATGGCTTGAATTGTATATTTGCTACAATATCAGTTTTGGTATCTTCTAAAGACGCTTCAATGATAGTGATTTTATTTAAATTGTTTTTTGTTGATGACTTTGATTCGAGAGGAGGTGCCGACGACTTCCGCCCGAATCTCTTCGTTTCCCATTTCCCCAAAATGTGAATTGTTTTGCCTTACTGCGTATTGAGTAAATTTAACTCCACGATTACGTACTCGGTTGATCTCTCCTATTGTAACTGTTGGGACTATTATGCACAGGTGGTGTATAGTTATTTTGTTGGAATCTGCCTTGATTTTGTTGTCCATACCAGGTTCTAGTGTTAAGGGCTTGTTGGTTTGGATAGTTCATTCTTCTCACGTGTTGAACTTCCCTTTTAATCGTAACTCTATCTATATTGGGAGGTTTTCCCCTTTGATAACAAGTATCTCGAGTATGTCCTCTCTTCCCACATATAGAACAGTTAGGGATTGGTCTAATATTTGGTTTATAAAAACTTGAAGTAGTAATGGTATCCTTTTCAGAGCACAACTCTTGCTTTGCAAGTTTGCTTCGTTATGTGCCTTATATAGCAACCTAAGGTTCGCATTTCGTAAACCATCCTCAAAAACTTGTACAGCCAACTTGGTGTTTTCGTTTAACAGATAAGTTTTGGCACCTACATCTATTACTTCGGAATAAGTGCAGGAGCTTAAAGTATTCAGCATTTGTGTTACCCTGTCTCCAAATTCTCTTACAGTTTCTTTATAACTCTGTTTGGCCTTTATTAATTCGTTTTGAGCCATAGCTCTAGATTTTTTTTAATTGAACTTTAACTACTTCACGGAACAATTTTTTATCTGCTTCAGTCTTAGCTGAAGAAAGGAGTATCTTACCACAAGCGATAAACTTGTTCAACGTTTCAGGATTTCCGTCGAATTCGGGCACTAAAATGTGTATGTCAGACAAACTGACGGATAACGCTTCGGTATCTGGCATGTTTTCTTCGTGAAAAAGGAGCTCACTAAAACCAGATATCAGAGCGTCTCTTTCCCGTGTTTTATGTCGAGTAAAAATTATGCTTCTTGATCTTCCCGTTGTGTACTCTATTAATTTTGCTCAATTAATTAATTTATTTCAAAAATAAGATTAACAACAAGAATGGGTGATACTTGGAGACACAGATAACAAGGCAGAAAAAAAATTCTTTTCTTTTCATAGAGAAGCCTTCATCAACAAGAACAACATCGTTCACAGTTTCCGTAGTATCAATAATTGCATCTACCAGAGATTTGTGTAGAAGCCGATAAAACTTCTCAAAATTTTTGTATAGAAAATCTATTTTAAGGAAAGTTGGTTTAATGATCTAAGTCCCTTTTTAATGTATTTCGTTTATATTATCATTCATTATATGGACACAAAATATTCCTGTGTATCTTGGTGAGGTATTTTACACTAAGAACTTGTTGTAAAGTAATATTTCACTAGCTCTTTTTTTTTAAAAAAAATTATTACGGTAGAAATATTGCATGCTAAATTTATTAAAAAAAAAAAATTTGTTTGTATTATATAATATAGTCAGCTGTTTTAAAATAATTTTTGTTGTCTTCTGTTATGTTTAGGATTATCCTGTTGGTTTTAAAAGGAATTTGTATTTCTCTCTGACTGCTCTTCCTCATACAAACACATGAGATAATAATAATAGTCACTGTTATTGGAAATAATCTTCACACTCATGTTTTGTTTTAATTAGATTTAGATGCTCAGCGCTCGAGTATTTTATAAATGGGCAATTTAGCGTATAATTAACACCGTTGGTTACACATTCATACACATGCCACAATCATTAGATTAAATTCATCGGAGAAAATCTTGCAGGGATTAACCACAGAAGCAGTGTCGTTCACTAGGAATCTCTAAATTGACAGTCGTTAAAACCAGCATGGACCTCTCTAACCACGAAATCCCGATCTAGGCGTGGGCACTTACAGTTTTCACCAAAATATTTGCAAAAATTGCAACGATTATCAGACAAGATGAAACTAAAACATTCCGTCGGCAAATCACGATACGGAAACAAGCCACTGATTTCAAATTTCACGTCTTGCAAAAAAGATAGTTTCACTAGGAATTTGCACTTTACTAATTAGTTATATATTTTTTGTTTCTTTAAATAATACTCTAACTACTACATGTGATAGCTATAATGATATATAATAAAGAAAAGGAAAAAATTATTACTTGATATATACATATTTTGAGTGTGTGTTTTTTTTTTAAATTGTTCTTCCTTTGTGCGCTCCTTTTATGGTATAATGCGTCCTGTCCGACGTTTTAGTCTGCTCAGCAGTCGTATCCTTATATTTTTGTTGCTAAAAGGGTTGTCTTTGTTGTTGTCGATTATAAGAGACAGCCCATCTCTTTCGGGATCACATCAGTAATGGGTCGGGACCGTCCGTCCACCGACCTTTGATTTTTATAATATCAATATTTTGCGTATTTTTCTCACTGTTTACTTTTAGGCAGTTAGTAAACCCAGTTTGAATGCGTTTCTTTATTTTATTTTTTGTTATATTTTTGTTTCTATTATTATCGTTTTTGTTTTTTTTTTTATACAAAAGGATTTTAAAGGTTGTGTAATGAGATTATTTATTGGTTTTGTTACGTTTTATTTTGATTTTTTTTTTGTTGACTCAATTTAGACCACAATTTATGTACATATTATATTAAACACTCATATTCCATATGAAAAATTGTTTTTTTTTTCACTTTACAATAAGCACGAGCTTTAACCTGTCACCATATGCTTGGGCATTACGACCATTTTCACATCATTTTCGATTAATTAAGATTTGATAAACGCCGAATCAATTAATCGCATATCTCTATGGATTTATTTACTCTGTCGTATTCTTCTTATTTCTGAACTCTTTTGATATATTTAATATACACTTGGTTTCATCGTCTTTTAATTAAAGCATTCGCAACTTTTTATTTTAACACTTTTGTAGTGATATTGCTTGTGATAGCAGTGAGTTAATGAGGGATCCCACCAGTTGTTGTAACCCTAGTTGTCGCTGTGCTTTCTCTAGGGAGAAGAGCGACTTAAGGGGAAAGCTCAGGTAGGGTTTTCCTTTTTTAAAAAACAAACACTCTTCAAAAAAAAAAATGAATTTAATTTCAACTTTACATTAGTTTTAGATAAAATATTTTTAAGTTATTTTTAAATTATATCAAATGAAACTTCGAATTAAGATTTTAAATTTGCTTAAAAAAACGACTTCCCGAATCACGTATTCACTTGAAGAATGCTTCTCCTGAACTTCAACTTCTTTAGTCTTGCAACATATTTTTATCATCGAAAATAGCTGACACCCTTGCGTCAGCAAAAGTATCAAAAAGTTTTTCTGATTGGTGCATTCAACTGGCCAATCGGACAATAAGCATAAAAAAAATGGAAAGACGATTTTAAAGCATGTGAATTCGTTACTTTCTTGGCTTGGGTCTTGTAATTTGATCCAGCTCTTGAAATTGCGAGTGATATGGAGGTAAGTAATAAGAATATTTGTGCATTTTGTGCATTTTTGGACATATGAAGCAATTTATGAGGGTAAGTAATTATGGATATTTGTACATTTTGGATATGGATATTTGTATATGCATGGTGTGGTATTTTGAGACCACAATATGAATGCTTATGCAATCTAGGGGGTAAGTAATTGTACACGTGGCTGTGATTTTGTGATCAAAACACTCTGATTAGCAGTTAATACTCGCTTGTTATTCAACCATTCGACGTAGGCTTCGAAATTGATATGCCTCTGGACTACATTAGTCTTTACTCCTTTTGGTTTCTTTACAGTTTTACCATCGTTTATAAGCAGACTGTACATTTTCGAGCGCAAGCCTACAAATTCGCTCATAATTTTCCCATTCAGCTCATCCTTCATTAGACCAGGAATCTTTTCATTCATGAGCGGTAAATAGAATTGATTATCTTCTGGGCAATCACTTGTATTAAATTTCTTTATATTTTCAGCCATAAACTCATATGCATTTTTCTCTTCAAGTTCATATATTAGAGAATCTGTATCTGTATACATGACTTTACATTTATCTCCAAATTCACGCTGCATAAAACTGTAGTAGAAATCATAGAGGCATATCTTTGAAATTTCCAAAACTGCCATTCCAATATAGAGAGGCTTATTGAATAAGATTTTGAGTCGCCTTAACTCCACAGCAATTAAATTCTCATCAAATAGCGTTGCACCGTGGAAGTTGGGTGCCGCAATCCGAGCTTCCCACTTTACGCGAAGCTTTATATCGCTATACTTGCGAACATTTTCCATGGTCTTACCAAAAGCTGCATTATTCATCTTATAGCTGTCCTTCTCATGATGGCTGGTAGCCTATTTCGGTTGGGTGATATTTATGTCAATATAAGGTTTAAGCCAAGCTGATTGGTTGAATTGAAGAACCCGGTGCACTTTTTGCGGGATGAGGCCATGTGATAAGTATTGCTTCAAATTTCGGTACGGTATAACATATTTAGTTTTAGGATGTAATGTTATCAAAAGCTTTTCTAATTTTGTTCCAGGTGGTGCTGCATGCTCAGAGTAAAACGGTAAATCTTTATGCTTATCATGTAGATGTTGAGGATAGTCCAAGTCGACTTCGAATATGTAACCAATTGGTGAATCATTGGAAATTTCGAAAACGTCAATATTGGGAGTATCAACCCATTTGAATACTCCGGTTGGTACATGCTGACATGGCCCATCCATAAAGGTTATTAACGTCATAATACTACATCAGGTATATGTCTTTCTCGTCAGGTTTAAAATCATCCATATATTTATTATATGCTTTACTATATCTGTTCGACCATTGACTTATACCACCCCGAATACCTCTCTCCATGAATAGCAGTATATCTATGTCGGTTATCAGCTCTAGTTTCACTTTGGTGTATTTTAGCATAGCATCCCATGTTAGGCCTGGCATGATGTAATAATGTGCTGGATCTAAATTGTAAGTCTTCATGCACACTTCTCGAAAGTTCTCAAACACATCGGCCAATAAGAGAACATCAGTCTTAATGTATAGATCTGAATATTCACCAAGTGTTTGTATTTCAAATGTTTGCCAGACCTTTTCAGCATGATTGTAGTCCCCAGGAGATATAGAACTGTCAGTCAGTTTATTGTAGAACAGTTCCTGTGTTGGCAGGTTCCGGAAATCCAATTTATCCCAGTCATCAATAAAATCGAATGGGAAGACAGCTTTTCGCGTAAGAAGTTTAATAGTGTCATCATCCAATCCCTGCCATACTGACCTTGTAGTATGTGTTTAGTTTATCCATCGGCAGCAATCATGATAGCTTATCTAAAGATTCTGTATTATAACGGAAGGAATAGATGAATCTAAATTTCATGTTTTTGCCTTCCATATGCTTCGTGAACGAGATATATCTTTCCTTGATTATTGGTAAGAGATCAAACTTTTCCTTGGAAAGATGAAGCTATACCTATCCTTAATTATGAAATGGGCATCATATCCGGATAAATTATGAAAAATTACTGGAACTATGGAGAAATCTTGATAGATGAGATTACATACGCTGTATGCTGGTCCTCGGAATTTTCCAGATAAGTCACAATAGTCTCGGATTCGTTCCTCATCGGCTGCAAATGTTTTTTCGCATATAGTCAGAGGCAGCATTGGCCTAATGTGCAGCTTTTCCTGTACAGCTGTGGATGCAATTTTTTGCAATTCTAATGCAAACCATTGTTGACAAATTTTGCCTCGATATGCTCTGTAATATGAGCGCTTAGAATCATGTTTGCAGTGGAAATATGCTGTGAACTTCATGTTCCTGGATTCGTTGTGTATTTTGATCGTTTCCCTGAATCGGCTTCAATATTGATTCAAAATCAGCATACATATGGTTATAATTCTTGAGTTCTAGCCATTTCTTTTCTTCTGATGGAAACATAATTCTGCAATCATTTTGCTTCTCGCATTCGGGAGTGTGTGATGCGAATTTTTCCGCAGAGTGAAAGTAGAACAAACATCTGTCGCATATATACACTCTATAGTTACATTTTGCAGTTTGTTTCGATACAAGGCGCGAAAGATCTTTAATCCAGCAGAAATGGTATCTGCCGGCATCATCATCATCCATTGCAGCATTATCATAGTCATCCTGTATCATTAAGAGATTTACATGTCACTCAATCCTGTGTTTCGTATGTCTAACTGGAACTGTGGTGAAGGAACCCTCTTTCTGTAGGATGAATACGTTTATTGATAAATCGTTCTGGTCTTCAAATTGTTTAATTTCCTTAAGCGACATGGGCAATGTTATTCCAGTTAAATTTAGCACAGTAGAATAATGTGGATATGATGAGGTCCTATCGGAGCTGGCAGCTGCAGGATATAGCGCTGATGTTACTGCTCACGCGAAGCATACTTCATCATTATTTTTCACATTGATGCAAGCTTTCTTAGATGCAATCTCCCTTGGTGGAGGTATATTAAACGATCCTCGAACCGGCTCAAACTTGTTGATATGCATTGCAAGATGTATTTTTGAGTGCAGTGCCCAGGCACTGTCCTTTTCCTTTCTCAATAACGCTCTCAATGCTTTAATTTGGTCGAGACAGTTCTCGAAATGCCGTTTCCTAGCACTCTTATTACACTCCCGAAATGTAACTTGAAATTTATGAATGTTTCTATTGCACTTTTTAACAATACTGTCTTTATTCACTGAATTTGTTTCTTTCAAACACTTCAACACATCCTTCCGGAAGTTTTTAATTATTTCAGAACTTTTATGTACTTGCGCGGTTGTCATTTTTATTTTTGTATGTTTTAAACTATCACTGAGACTCACTAAAACTGACTGATGGTTCCTAAGAGTTTGCTTGGGCTTTTATAGGAACGTCTCGTTGTTTACTTCATGCGAATCTATTCAACTGTGCGGATTTGTTTATACAGGTGTGTAAACAAGAATTGCGGTGATATCAAACTACATGATTATGCCTCATTGTTTACTTTATTCAGCTGCAAGGATTTGTTTATACATGTCTGCATGACTCATTCATTTGGAATGTGAATTTGTAAACAGGAAGTGTGGTGATATCAAATTACATCACAAACAGGGGAAGCATTCTTTATGTTTGGTAAACATATAATATTTGATACCCAGAACCCCATTGCCCCAGAACCCCCATAGAAAGTGATCCAGAACTTCTGATATCTACAAATTCCTCGCGAAAAAATCTTCAAGTAAGAAAACAGCAAGGCGACATCATGCTGATACCTACAACTCCCCAGGGTAACTTGAATTGTTAGTAATATTGAAAGGTAAGATGTAATATTTCGAAAACCATAGCCCGTAGAGGATTTCCGGTGAAAGTGTTGTCTTCCAACAGTACCAATACCCTATCCACTGGCACCTCTAGAATCTATTGTTATAAAAAAATAGCATAGGGTTAACTTGAATTATTACTGATGTTGATTACACCTGAAAAGGTAAGATCGCTAATATTTCGAAAACCATAGCCGGTAGAGGATTTCTGACGAAAATTTTGTCCCCCAACGGTACCAATACCCTATCCACTGGCACCTTCTAGAATCTATTGGCTTGAAAAAAAATAGCCTAGGGTTAACTGGAATTATTACTGATATTAATTACACCTGAAAAGTTAAGATCGATAATATCTCGAAAACCATAGCCCTTAGAGGATTTCTGATGAAAATTTTGTCCTTCAACAGTACCAATACCCTATCTACTGCACTGGCACCTTCTAGAATCTTTTGGCATGAAAAAAAATAGCACAGAGTTAACTTGAATTATAACTAATATTGATTACAACTGAAAAGGTAAGATCGATAATATCTCGAAAGCCATAGCATACACACACACAAACACACACACAAGCAAGATAACAAGATAGCAATTTTCAATACAAAAGCTGTTCCAGATCCTCCTCAAAATTGTTCACCGTACCTCCAGAGGAAGAAGAAGATTTAAAATGAGTTGGAGGAAACCGAACACTTTTTGCATGGAAAAAGTTCGCCAGAACCCGTATAGCGTAACTACTACATTTACCTACATGGCGGACAGAGATGGACTGCCCTCTTTCGCCGTCGCCCCAACTACCCAATGGTACTGTGGGCGAGATTGGTACAGTATCCCAGAAACGACTTGAAAATGTAGAAGAGAAGGGGATGAGCGGACCTAGTCAACTACCATCATAAGAGGGGCTCCCTCCAGGAGAGTGCAGGAGGAAATAAGAGGCTACGGCTACATTTCGTTATAATATCTCTATTCAAATTTTCTCCCATAGACATAGCATCATGATCCTAGGTATATATAATTCTCTTAATCTCTGTAGCACACAAATTATTAACTTCAAAAACTAATTATGCTAAAGAAACTACTAGCAAGAATGCCACGACAGTTGGTTTCAATGTTCGAAAAAAATACCTTAATGACAGCTTCCCTCCATGAAGGCCTTCTGATTCACTATCTTGCTGCAAATCATTGACAAAAGGACTCAAGAAGAACCAAAAGTTTGTTCAGGATTTCCTTTACACAAAGGTACTAAAATTCACTGATAAATATAAATTTTGAATGTAAGTATAATATTCATATCTAGGAGGTAAGTTTAAAAGTAACTTGGAGGTGCTATAGAATAATATGACGACATACCTAAATAATTGCTCCAAATCAGGATTCAGCATGATATAAATTAAATTAAAACAATACGGAGCTTCATTTCGCTTTCCATATCCGGTATCCACTAATAAATTCTATAATAGTGTAAACTTCGTCCTAGGCTGACAATGTCACGGCAATAATGCGTGTGCAATTGCGATTAATGCTTTGATGATTCCAAAGACTTGGCATAGTCTTATTTTTCGCAAAGCCAGAGAAAGAAAAAGCCTGTACCTGACTGTGGACAATTTCTAGAACTACCTCGTTACATTAATACCTTCTAAAGGGTTATAGTTTTCCTTGGAGCCTGATATATATGCGGCAACAGGGTGGTGTTGGTATATTTTATTTGAAATAATACTGACCGTGAACTTTATCTTGTGCCAGCTTAATTCTGGTTAATTTCCTGATATACCCTTTTTCTAGATTCAGACGACAATAAGTTGATTGGTTTTGCCCTCAAAATTGAGAAGTTTGTTTTTGTTTCCTTATTTTGCACCTGCGTGTTCCGTCTTGACTCTTCAAATTTTTTTCCCATTTTAATATTTTATATTGATACTGTGGGATCAGTGTCGGACCATTTGCTTCGATCTGGCAATTCCTATGGCTGGCGCTAGTGTTCTTCTCTTGCTGTCATTAGGCCTGAATTACAATTACGACTGATCAGTCGACTATTACTTTGCCCAAAATGGTAAATGCATGTGTCAAGATACAATTGCTACTTCGACTTTGACTGCGACTCCGACTGCAACTAAACTTTGCTCAAAGTGCAAAGTAAGTATTGGCTGCGGCCAACTTCAGTTCAATCAAAGAATTCGGTACTTCTGGTTTGTTCAAGCAGTTGAAGCTTTAATTTAATTACAAATTTCACCTCAGCGTCAACTTCGACTTAAAATCAAGTCGCAGTCGACAGATCAGTCGTAATTGTAATTCACGCTTTATACTTGCCATGAGACTTGAAAATTTTAAGCGATGGTAGAGTCGTATGTCAGTACTCAATAGGATAAGACGTGAAAATTATAACAGACAAGATTGTGAGGCTTTGTATTGGCCACTTAATAATATTAAAACTAGAACAAATAAAGTGAAATCGTTGAAGAGGAATTATCAGAGTTTAATTTAAATCCATTTGAGTGTGAAATCCTACAATTTATGGGGGCTCAACCGGAATCAGAAAGATCCCATTAAGCGACAAGTTTTCTGATCCAGCCATTAAACAACATACGAGTAGTTACAGTGGGCACGACGCCATTATGTGTCAGCCACAATAGTAGTTGTTCTATGCCGGTTCTGCGACACTGTTTTAGTTTCCAGGATTTCGCTTTGTGTCTTGGATGAACTGGTTCATGGTTTGGATTCACCATTGGGTCGTGGCTTACTGGTTAATGTCTTGGATGCACCATTGAGTCTTGACTGGCTTATGTCTTGGATACACCATTGAGCTTTAACTGGCTTATGTCTTGGATGTACCATTTGGTCTTGATTGCGCCCTAGCGGCATTAGCCGGTACTACCAGCATGCTCCGGTACACAGTTTTCTTGGATAGATATGTGGTGCGCCTAAATGTAGGCTTTTGGTTTGGTTAGTAATAACCAATGTTAAGTCTTGGGGATACGAGACCACTTTTAGCACTCTCCAGCATAGGGAAATAGCATAGGATTTCGATTTTGTTTCTGAAGTTCGCTTATTTTTCATCTCGAGTCTTGGGGATACGAGACCACTTTGTGGATACGAGACCACTTTTAGCACTCTCCACCATAGGGAAATAGCATAGGATTTCGATTTTATTTCTGGAGTTCGTTTATTTTTCATCTCAGACTCATAGACTCCAAGTTGACATCAACATTTTTCATCTCGAGTTTTGGGGAAACGAGATCACTTTCAGTTCTATATATTTGTGAAGGAGTGGAAAGATTTATTGATGGAGGTTGGTGGATAAGTTTGATCTGGTCTTGGAGGTTATAATTTGACCTTGAGGTGCCCCCTCCTGTGTCTGGGTACTGGAGGTTGGCTGAGAGCTTTAGTGGCAATATCTGATACTATGACTGACTGGGGTTTGTTGGATGTGTGAAGTTTTTTGCTTTCCATTGTGCCTACACGTAGCAGCAAAATGCTACGGTTTTCTTGGATGTGTGGTGCGCCTATATGTAGGCTTTTGTTGTTTTCAAGTGTTTCGCCTAAATGTAGGCTTTGGTTTTGAATTAATATTAGTATTAATTAAAGTTAACAGTAGGAAATTTTTGTTCATGCCAATGGATTCTAGATGGCGGGTAGGTGGGGGGTATTTATAATAATATGATAGGGAGGGGGGTAATGAAATTTTCATCAGAAATCCTCTACGGGCTCTGGTTTTCGAGATATTAGCGTATTAATAATTCAAGTTATTTTTGTTCATGACAATGGATTCTAGGTGGTGTGGGGTGGGAGAGGGGCGAAATTTTCATCAAATCTCCTCTACAGGTTGGAACATGATATCCTTGGCTTGATGTTTTCTTAGCAAATTATTATTATTATTGGGTCCTGGGGGTGCGTGTATTGAAGTTACAGCTGCTCTTGCGAGCGCAAACACCATTACTTGAGCAAGGTCCCCTGGTGGCATTTGCTGGTTGTTATGTTGTTCATCTCGGGCTTGCGGATACGAGATCACTTACAGCACTCACCAGCGTAGGGAAATAGCATATGATTTCGAAATTTCTCGAGTAAACTTACCTAGCGGCATTAGGCGGAACTACTAGCATGCCTTGGTTTTGCTGTTTTCTTTTATTAGCGGGGAAGTGCTAGATTTCAGCATGACGTCATTTTGGTTTTGCTGTTGTAGATATCAGCATCATTCGAATTTCACAACATGATATCACCTCGGCTTGATGTTTTCTTAGCAAATTATTATTATTGTGTCGTGGGGGTGCGTGTATCGAAAAGTCAAAGTTGCTCTTTCGATTGCAAATACCATTTCTAAAGCAAGCTCCTCTGGTGGCATTTGCTCGTACTACCTATTTTGTTCATGTCGGGCTTGGAGATACGAGATCACTTTCAGCACTCTCCAGCAAAGGAAAATAGCATAGGATTTCGATTTTGTTTCCAGAGTTCGCTTATTTTTCATCTCGATTTTTGGGGATACGAGATCACTTTGGGAATACGAGATCACTTTCAGCACTCTTCAGCATAGGGAAATAGCATAGGATTTCAATTTTGTTTGTGGAGTTCGCTTCTTTTTCATCTCGGTGATCGTAGCTCTAAATATTTGTGCAGGGGTGGGAAGCTTTGTTGGTGGATGTTGCTGGTTAAGTTTGATCTGGACTTGGAGGCTTCCATTTTTCCTTGAGGTGCCCTCTCCTCTGTCTAGGTACTTGAGGTTGGCTGAGAGATTTAGTAGCAATATCTGATACTATGACTAGGACTGCCTGGGGTGTGTTCGACTGAGCTACGTTACCTGT